>JAMPIV010015615.1:0-110000 GCA_024509875.1 Oreohelix idahoensis
GTAGCGATATCATATTTACTGTGTACTGTGAGAGAGTACATATTTCCCTGACTGTGACAGCCTAGTTTTTTTCCTCAATTGGCGTTAATAAAACTACCATCACGCATTGAAGGAATTTTACCATAGCGGAGGATTAAAAGAGACCACTTCATTTTCCCCCCTGGGCCGCACTGTGTTAGTGCCATCCCATCGACTCCTTATATATATATAATAAAAACACGAGAACTCTTAGTCTTCAAGTCTTGCGATAAGTGAGAATAATTTGTTACCAACACAAACCCTCGCAAACATCTGGGCGGGACATCGAAGGACTAGACAGTTCATATGTCGGAAGAGTACTTGCTGTTTTTTTATATACTTTATATGGATCGTCTGAGGCTGCATTCGGTAAGTGTGTGAGTATATGAGTGTGGATCCTCACGCGTGTGTATGAATGACAGGAAATTTAATCGTTTTCTTTTGTAAACCTGTTGTTAACTTTTTGCCTAGTAAGTGTTGGATATACCCACAGCCCAACATTTCCCCTATTCGTTTAATATAGTTTGTATCTACATCGTCTGTGTATGGGAAAAACACCAAATCGGTGTGCGCGCAGATGCGAGTCTGGAAAACTGGCAAATAATTGTTTGACCAGGAGAGCGAAAGAGAAGATTGAGAGAGACGAATTGTCGTAAATAAGTCTGTCTTTACTCTCCTCCAGCACGCTGTGAAGCAACTATTTAATATCTACATTTTCTATCACTGAGCTTTCTATCATCATTTTCCACTCTAAACCGGACCACTATTTCTACGACTCTTTTCTCTCAAAATAAATTTACGACAATCTCTAACACCTTCAGCCTTACCGTAGTATCATTGCTTTTTCTTAATTTTTCCCACCAATCGCTTTTATTTGGCACAAATCATGCTTTTTCATTATTTTGTTCTATGCTGGATCTAGTAGGATGAAGTCTCTAACACTCTACTTCCCTGCTCTACTCTACACGCAGAATTGTTTAAAGGTAAATGCGATAATACCAGGTAATTATACCGGTCATACGCTTATCTATTCTCTCAGTCTGACCATCTTTTGAAACGCGTCGGTCCAACATTTGACCCCAGGTCTAAACGATCGACATGAAAAGAACCCAAGATTGTTTGTCTGGGTGGCCGACGTCGGTGTTTTTTTAGTCTAGCAGATTACACAGAGGATAGATGCGTTTATCGCTTTTTGTGGGACAATCCCTGGTGATTTTTACAGATAATCTGTCTGGGTAGACATCTTGGCGAAAGACATTACGCCAAGCAAACATGGTCAATGTTGTTGTGAGCCGGCGGACATTTTACCTTATGATTTGAAAGAGGTCATGCGTTGGAATATTAAATGTAATATTTTAAAACACGTGGGGGATATTTGAAATCAGACACCCCAACCCAGGGCTAAAGCGCTTACGATTGGATTAAAGTAAGAAGCCGGAATAAACTCTGGATCCTATTGGAACATCCGACGGAAGCACCATCTGTGATGGGAACTGAGAACTGCACATATAATGTAGTGAAATCAGAGACACAGAACAGAGAAACTGCAGCGCACGTCATATGAGCGACTCCCAGAAGCCAGAGAGACATCGGAATTAGAATTCCTATATTATATGTGACAGATCGAAGTATTTGAGAAACTTAAAACCTTAAAAAATAAGCCCGCCTTTATAAATACAGAGACTGAAAAACTTAAGGGACCAGGACTTAAAATACGAAGACTGGAAACCTAGGAATTGAATCACCCGTCATAAGAGAAACTTTCGAAGACGAAGTGTTTCGCAGATTCACCCGTCATAAAAGGGATTCAACATTTTCAGACTAAGTGGTTCGAGAGCACATAACCTAAATTGCCCGTGTCCATTCTACCCTGCGCGAGGAGATTGAGTATTCCCAAAACTTTGGGGTAAGTGTAACAATTATTTTACAAATGTAAATTTGACATGTTTTCTTGCTAAGTGGTTATATATGAGGCTGGCAACCTCAACATATGAAACTAGCATATTCATAAACCACTACAGCAAGCGCTGGTGATTTCGTCTGGCTAGTCGTGCGGAAAACCGACAGCAAAGGTGACCCCCAGACTCCGAAAGCAGCGATGACTAATGATTTCATCACATGTGCCTAAAGTGTATAATATTTTGTGAGATATATGCACTTTGTTAATTGTAACAAAGGCAACTCATTATTCGCGCTGTCCAGACACATTTTTCCAGTTAATACCCAGAGGAATATGGTGAATTTTATTCATCTTCCCTGAGCTACACTGTATACTTGGGAATTTAATTCTTCTAAGAGATTAACATTGGTGAGAGAATGCACCTGTTAATTGGCAGCCCACAAATATACTGAAGCACATTAAAAACGCACCACTATTCTATATACCGATGCCGAGAAGCTGGCAAAAAAAAGTGTGGGAATGGATTTTCCCCGTGTTTGCCACGAGGTAGAGAGCGAATGGCTGCTGGAATGGAAAGTGCAAGATTCAACCCACCACTGGCAGTGCCCGGGATAGACTTCGGAGTGGCCAACCACGAGTTACTACCCCTGCGCAAGATCGTCATATTGTGCTGAGTCACCTAAGGAATTCTGCCATCAATGGTACCTATACCTTGTAGCGGTATGGCAGCTTGTGTACCCTGACAATCCCCAGAGCTATGCCAGTGGGAGTTTTACTCCTGGTAGGTTCAACCATGCTGGACTGGTCTGCGTGGGTAGGGGTCAGACAAAAGCTGGTACCCTGGTCCTCCAGGTTGGGGGTTTTAGCACAGGGCCGACACCCCTGTCTGTGTAAAAAAATCACACACGTTACGGAAACAGCAATAAATGGAAATACTTTGATGCGGGACGGACATCCGGAGTCTCAGGCTCGTATGACTGACAGTGGTGAAAGCCGAAAGGAAGCCACTGGCATGAAAACGGATGCCCAGACCGCAAAACACGAAACCAGAATTGGTTTTTGGAATGTCAGAACTATGAACGAGGCAGGAAAGCTGAGACAGATTACAGCAGAGATGAGGAATTACAAACTACATATCCTGGGAATAAGCGAGAGCAGATGGACAGGGATGGGGAGAATAAAAACAGCTACAGGGGAAACAGTACTTTATTCTGGTAGAGAGGACGGTCAGCACAACGAAGGTGTAGCCATTATCCTTAAGAAAGGAATGGAAAGGTCTCTACTGGAATGGAAACCCATTAACAACAGACTAATAAGAGCAAGACTGAGAGGGAGATTCACCAACACCACAATTATACAATGTTATGCACCAACAAATGACAGCGACGAAGAGATCAAGGACGAGTTCTATCAACAGGTACAAAAGGAAATGGAAACTGTACCCAGGTACGATCTTATTATAGTAATGGGAGACCTAAATGCGAAAGTTGGAACACACAATAATTATAACGAAAGAGTAATGGGGAAATGCGGCAGTGGAACAGTAAATGAGAATGGGGACAAATTAATAAGCTTCTGCAGTATTAACAACCTGGTCATCGGAGGAACACTTTTTCAACACAAAGAAGTGCACAAGTTAACATGGGAATCACCAAACGGACAAGACAAAAACCAGATAGATCACATAATGATCAATGGCAGATGGAGACATGCACTACAAGACGTGAAAGTAAGAAGAGGCGCAGATGTGGGAAGTGATCATCACCTAGTAGTAGCAAGACTGAAGGTGAAACTCAGAGCTGCTGGACCAGTTGCAGTCAAACAGAAAAGATACAACATCACGAAACTTAAGGACCCCCTCACCAGAAAAGCGTTTGTGGTCGACGTAAAGAGACGATATCTGATTACCAAAAGCCAGGAAAGAACAGAGACCGACGATGTGGACCAGAAATTCAACACCATCTCAACAATATATAAAGAAAGCAGCAAGTCATGCTTGGGATTCCAGGAAAGAAAGAGCCAAGACTGGATAACACCAGAAACGCTAAACACCATAGCGAAGAGAAAGGAAATGAAAAGGAAGAAAACAGAAGCTAAGTCTCCCAGGTTAAAGGCAACATATAGTGAACAGTACAGTCAGCTGGACAAGGAAGTAAAACGTCAAACCCGTGCTAACAAAAGGACATTTCTGGATGACCTTGCAAGACAGGCAGAAGAGGCAGCACTGAGAAATGAACAAAGCACAGTTTATAAAATAACTAAAGCTATCAGTGGAAAACGAGGTGCAAACAACATAACGTTAGTAAGAGACAAGCAAGGAAATCTCATCACCACAGCACAGGGGCAGGAAACAAGGTGGGCAGAGCACTTCAGAGAAACACTGAATAAGGAACCACCAGAGACTCAGCTGAATGTTCCTGAGGCTGAAAGTGACTTAGACGTAAATACAGACATTCCACGAAAAAGAAGAAATTATCACAGCTATCAAAGGGCTAAAAAATGGAAAAGCGCCTGGTCACGACAATCTGAATGCTGAGCTATTCAAGACAGACCCTGAACTAGCAGCAGAACTATTAGAACCACTATTTGCACAAGTCTGGGAAACTGAGACAACACCAACAGAGTGGAGTAAAGGAACAATTGTCAAATTGCCCAAGAAGGGCGACCTTGCAGACTGCAACAACTGGAGAGGAATTACCCTCCTCTCAGTTCCCAGCAAAATACTAGGCAGGATAATCATCCAGAGAATTTCAAAAGCAGTTGACCATAAACTGAGGAAAGAACAAGCGGGCTTCAGAAAGAACAGAAGATGTGCAGATCATATATTTGCCCTCAGGAACATTATAGAGCAGTGCTCAGAATGGCAGAGACAGCTGTACATTAACTTTGTTGATTTTGAAAAGGCTTTCGACAGCATACACAGGGACAGCCTATGGAAAATTCTGAGGGCTTATGGAATTCCCAGCCGCATTGTTTCCATTATAAAAAGCCTATATTCCAACTTTACGTGCAGTGTTGGATCGAGTAATGTAACTTTCGAAGTGAAAACAGGAGTACGACAGGGATGCCCCTTATCAACAACATTATTTTTGACAGTCATAGATTGGGTGATGCGCCAGACAACAGAGGGCAGTCCAAGAGGAATTAGATGGACAATGTTTTCTACACTGGAAGATTTGGAATATGCAGATGACATTGCACTGCTCGCGCATTCACACCAACACATTCAAGACAAAACTGATAGACTGAATAAGTATGGCCAGCAGGTTGGCCTGAACATCAATCTGAAGAAGACGGAGGTCATGACACTAAATGTGGGCAATCCTGAGCCAATAACAGTAAGGAACCAGAAGTTAGAACAGACAGACACATTTACTTACCTAGGAAGCATAGTAACACCTGACGGCGGAACAAGCAAGGACATTAACAACAGAATGAATAAAGCGAGAACAGCCTTTGCTATTCTCAACAACATTTGGAAGTCTTCCCAGTACAGCACAAACACCAAATTAAGACTGTATGAGAGCTGCGTACTTTCTGTGCTTCTCTATGGTGCGGAATGTTGGAGAGTAACAGAGAAGGAAATGTCGAATTGTCCTCCTTCCACACAATCTGCCTAACGAAAATTCTCCGAATCTTTTGGCCAAACACCATCAGCAACCAAGAACTACTTATTCGGAGTAACCAGGAGGACATGCACACCATCATAGCTGGCAGACGCTGGAGTTGGGTTGGCCATGTCCTCAGAAGGGACCCTGATACCATCGCAAGAACAGCTATGCTATGGACCCCCGAGGGAAAGCGAAAGAGAGGCCGACCAAAAAACAACTTGGCGGAGAACTGTGGAAGCTGAGATGCAAAGAATGAACCACAGTTGGGGCACTGTACGAAGGATGGCCGCCGACCGAGCAAAGTGGAATCAATTTGTTGCTGCCCTACAAGACGCCACCAGGCGTGATGGCCGCTGACTGCTTTGACGGTTGGCGGTTATGGATCAAAGAAGAAGAAGACCTAAGGAATTGACTCTCCCGGCAAGTCAAACAGCAAGAGCAATAGTGGGTAGACATGGGCAAGTCTCTCGAATGACAGTCATACGACGACTCAGAGATACAGGCCTTACTGCAAGACGACCTTATGTTGGGCCAAACTTGACTCACAGACATCGTCAGCAGTGCCTGCAATGGGCAGAGCAACATATCAGATGGACTAGACTGCAGTGGAATGCTGTCCTATTCACAGAAGAGAACAGATTCAACATATCCTTTGCAGATGGACGTATGCGGATTTAGCGACGGTGTGAAGAGCGCTTTGCAGATTGCTGTGTCAACCGATTTCGAGGTAACAGTATTCACATTTGGGGAGGATTCAGTTTTCACCATCGCTTGCCTCTTCACGTCTTCCGTGGAAATGTTAATGCTGTGACATATCGAGATGAGGTTCTGGATGCACTGGTTGCTCCTGCGTTCACAATTTTTCCAGACTTGCAGCTTCTCCAGCAGGATAACGCACGTGCATTTTTTTGTATTTTTGGTTTTCTCCCTTGCCTGCACAGAATGCAATGAATTTCATAACAATCAAATGTACAAATTAATGACCAGCATGGATTCATAGGAAAATGAATAAAGATTCTAAATATGTAAACTTGTACACACTTATATTTACATTTCACACTCTGTTCTTGGATTATACAGGTGGTGCGTTTTTAATGTGCTTCAGTATATAATTAGCAGAGATATTTGTTTTCTATTTTGTCTAAAAATGTTTGTGGTACAAGACTAATTGTGGTTACAAGCTATCAGATGGTTCGAAGTACTGAAGTTACTACGCCACTATTGTGAGAGATGTACACTCCTCACCAAGAAGTGACGAAAACCACGGCGACAGGACTCACCTAGAGTTATGTTTTCTTGCAAAAAAGGCGGAAGCAACGGACTTGATAAATCCTTACCTACGTCTCCGTGACAAAAACTTGTATTTATAGCAAAATTCATCATTCCCTCCTTATTTTAACTGTTAAAGACTAATTCATTATTAAATTTGTTACATGTTGTTTTAAAATTAAACAATCATAGTCGATTCAGTTTTTATATGTATGTGTAGTGAAAAATTCTAGATACCCCTATATAAATTGGAACAAAACTGGAAAATTAGAACACAAATGTAAAGCCGAACGAAATAATATGAAAGAAAGAAGAATGGTGAAAGACCAGTGCTTTCCCAATAGCGAACGCCTGCGTTGTAGAACGCCATAATGGCTGAACAAGAGACCCACTTTTTCTACTTTGTTTGCATAAACTACACGCGAATCACAGTCGGTTCTAAAAATAAAACTGGTACTGTATTTCTTAGAAGACCTTGATATGCAAATTGCATAATGACCTAGATACACATACTACATTAATGAAATTATACACACAAAGTTGACCTAGAAAGACAGACGGGCTAAGCAGAGACGAGAAAGGATAGACGGAGCGAAGCAATAATACTACGTCGTCTCGTGATTAAAAAGTGAACGCCAATCACACGCGAAACGCATGAAGGCCTGATTTTTTCAAATAAACAGTGATAACAAAAAACACTAACGATACAAGGTTAGGTTTTGAAAACAGGTTTAAAGTCTTATTGGGAAACCTGACATTCTACTGTTTTATGTCTAAGCTCCTGACATTAGTCTGACAGTACAGAAGACATCCCATAGTATGGAAGTGAACAGGTGGTAACAGCAAAGTCACGACTATCATAGAAAAATACATATTTTGAACGAAGCCACTTAGCCCCATTAAACTTACATATTCTTGTACCTTAGGACTTGCTGACAAAGAATATGTTATGTGTTACGCAAATAGTCTATTAATTAACAAATTATAGCCAAAATACTATAGTGGGGTTGACTGACAGCACAAGATCATATCTGCTTATTTTTTTAATGGCATGTTTGGAAAACACTGCTTTGGAGGAAATGAGGCCGACAAGTTAGATACGATTTGATTGGCTGTAGTAAAATGTAAGGCGAAACCTTATTGGTCTAACTGCAAATGCAAATATTGTTGTTAATGGCAACATATAGGATGGATAGTTTTTTTTCAAAGGCTCATGTAAACATGGCCTGATTGGTTAGAACGTTAGATATGGTCAATTAGAAGCGTCAGTTCACTGCCATTTTTGAAAATAAAGTACGTTGAGAGCAGGCTAAGAATTTTCTAATAAAGGAAAAGCCTGGACAAAGGCAGATCAAAATTGTGCCAGAATTCATCGCCAGTCAACGTTACTTGTTTAATATTTCCTTGAATTGTGGGACCGTGGTACTGATGTTAATATAGCAGCACATGGTCTGAGCCTTGCTTGATCCAGAACTCTGGCAGCAGACTCCTTGCCCAAGATATCGGCCATTGTGGGTTTTTTTAAGCAACCTGAGAAGCAAGCGAGCAGAGGATACAGTTTTCCTGCAGCCGCTATATGAGCTAAGAATGTTTCAGCACGAGCAGCTCACCCTTGTATAACCCACCTCAATTGACTTACATAAATAGTCCAAGAGGGACAGTAATTGTTTTAAAAAGTAAAAGAATCTGTGAATCCTTTAATATTATTTCCTCCAGTAACAAACACATGAAGTCGTGATGACAACCAACAACCTAGCTCAAACAGCCAGTATTGCCTCATAATACTACCTCACAACATTACACTCATATTATAATAATATTATATGTCGGGACAAAGATCCTTTGTATAAAATTTTGTACATAAACATTGTGTTTACATTTGATTGTGATTCCTGATTCACTGTGTAGTAGGATCAGGATATCTATTTATTGAAAAAAATTCAATACATTTGTTAAAATTGAACCCTTGACTTAATAAGATAATCTTTAGAGTGTTAGTTGTTTGTGACTGTCATATTGTTGTCAATTTGTTGAGGATCTTAACTTAGATGTTTATCTGTCTGTTGGTTGTTGTGAATTACACTACATCACTATCATAACCCTAGACATTAAACGTAGTCATCACTAAATTCTAGAATAAGTCTGATTGAGGTCTAAATGTGGTAGCAAGTAAGGTCATCTGTAACACACCACACCTATTAGATACAGATACCTTCACAGCTGATCTCAGTCAGTACACTAAGTCCCCTATAACTATATTATATAATCCCAACTTACCACAGTATGGAAGCGAACGTTTGAACAAGGTTCTTTAAAACATACATCTATATATACATAGACATATTTACATCTATAAAGCCATTACTTATAAGAGGAATTTCGTTGGATTACACCAACTGTGGGCTTGAACGGGCTAAAAACCTTTGCTTAAATCCTTCACAAAAGGCGACAGACAGATATAAGTTAACAAATGTTCAGCGCTAAGCAGCATTGTTCTTGACTTCTGAATTATCTTGTGAACACTGCCGTAAGGTAGAAGCGTCATTAACCTTCTATCTAAATCTCTGCCAAGAGTAATCTTGTGCGAAGGTAGACACCTTTGACGACCCATTTAGATACTTTTGAGTTTTGGCCACTGTTGGACCACTACTGCAAAGCTGGGGAGGCCATCCGTGATTAAAAAAAACGAAGTCTTGAAAATGTCATGGCACTTTGTTGGTGATTTATTTTGAGTTATATTTTTACTTTCTTGAGCTATATAGTTACGTTTTCTTCCTAGCACTCAACCAGCTGACGGTGTTGGAAGGCAGCCATATCTCTCTTTGGAAACAAAAGGCGATCTAATAAATATTTAACCATACCAACTTTATACTGAGGAAGTAACAGGAGGGTTTTTAAGTAAACGGATCATCTACAGACCAATCATATAAGCTGTTCGTAATAGGACAATAGAGCGTGGAACTGAATTCACAAGTTTTGTTTGGTTGAACTTTGTCGTGGGTTTTATATAGGCTTTATTTTTATGGTCCCAGTCGAGCAGGGGTGAGATAGTGAAAGCTATGTGAGAGAAAGGTGTGAGAAATAGTCCTGTTTACGAGGAATACAGAGTGTAAGAAAAAATACTGTCTTGGGTTGAGTGATTGCTCAACTCACCTATATAGCACGACACACTAAAATGAAGAATTATTATTTCACTAGATACTGATTCTAATACACTATCCTCTCGTACGCAAACACAAACAATTTTGTGACATCAATACGTACATACGTAGAAACGAACAGGTAACTGTGGGCACATGTAATGAGCAGGGGAGGTTGTTTGACCAAAACTAATAGATTTAAGGTTATATAGTAGGTTTATTATATATGTAGAAGAAAATTTGGTTACAACAGTTAATACATCGTTATCATGTAATCAGGTGAAATTATAGTTACATAAAGGGAAAATAAATACACAATATATATCTCATAGACCCTCCCTCTGGAACATGGAGAAACTAGGAAAAGGATCCCACCCGAGGTTGTTTACCCAACAGATCAAACAATTGATTGACAAATGGGAGTGGGGTTAGTCGGGACGGGTAACCGGTATGTCCTTAGTTTAACTGTCCCGTGGGCCTTCGGACTTAGTGAGAGATAGATAAAAGAAGGTGTTATATTAGTAGTAAACCTATGTAAACTAACTTCTTTCGTTCAGTTTCCACACTCTACATTCATACCAGTGAGCGCTCACAACAGGCAAACTTACCCTCTGCGGACACAGCATACGTCCAAGGAATTTATCAAACCACAACATGAATTAAAGACTATTATATGTCTTGCTAATTTTGTCCCGTACAGCCCCAGAAATCTCCGTATAGGCACTGCTATTTTTCTCTCGGAGTTTTCGCTGGATAGGTGCATCGGTTGATAATTTTTTCCTGGCGGGTCTTCTTCGTCGGATTTGCAGGTATTAAATTTGGGAATAAGTTTGTTTTGTTCTAGGATTCTGTCGTAATGACTGGGAAATATCTCACACAGCAGAATGTTACTCCCAGACTGTTCTTGTAAAAGAAATAGCCGTAAAGATTCTCTGAGAAGTTGGTGGTAGAAATACTGGTTACTGTCATCTGGGTTGAATTTTATAAATTCGTGCAGAAAGTCCTGCCTCATCAGGCCAGGGAACTTTATATGATTTAATATAATATATCTGGCATTGTCCCGTTCCAGTTAAATTTTTAACATAAGTGAACAATTGACCGTTCTGGGTATTTAACCACTCTACTGGGGTTAGACGATGGACTTAAAAAGGTCTCTTAACTTCAGATTTGTTATTGTCAATGTTTCTTTTTATGTTGTTAGGAACATATAAATGGGAACGCCATAAGCCATCTGAACATGACTCTATATATTAAAACCCGTTGGATCGCAAGGTAGGATCATCTGTATAGAGAGAATATATAAAACAAGTAATATACTATAATAAAATCTAAACAATGATCCCGACCACATTCACCCCTCGTGAGCCGACGTCAAGATAATATGGGCCTCAAAACACCATATTCCCAATATGCCTCATAATGGTATCTATATCTAATTAAAGATTGTATAAAGATAACCGTTAACGGGGGGTTCCTTGTACAAATTCACATCTGGTATTAAAATTATTTATATTTAAAGAACTTTCACGTGTGACTAGCTAATGTATCGTTTTTTATCATTGACACTAGCTATGAACAATGTTATATTACTCAAAATTTACACGTGGTGAAATAGAAATATGGTTAATAAACAATTCCGCTCGCCTTTTTTCTTTCTTTCCTGATATTTTAAGATTATGTTAAAATTAATTTCTATATTATCTCGGGAAATAACGGATAGTTATATTATTTAATTTACATCTGGAAAACTTTGTGATGGGTTTATTTAATAGGTTTAAATTAACACAAAAATCCAGTGAAATAAATGAAGAAACGAAACGCCTAAATCCCTCAAGACTAATATTTTACCATAGCACCAGAATGATTTCACTCCAATATATAAGAACTCCAAAGAAATCTTGTAAGATTCTCGTATAAGCTAGTTCCTTAAAATCTCTGGGCAACGAATGATAAACTGCATTTTCGGCGATGCCAATATATAGTGAATGAAATGAAAAGTAACAGCTAAATGCTAAAAATCACGCCTTATTTGATATTAGGGAACTTTTCTGTTTCGCCGCTAGATTTTCTCCGTCTCTCCTTCGTTCGATTTCCCCCTGTATCTCTCGGTCCGGCAGAAATTTAAACGTGTAAACCGTAGGTGTGAAAAACTGCTTCGTTCTTCTGGGACCACCACAGTCTTTTGATACTGACCGCTTACGTCTCCTCTTGGCAACGCCTTCTTGAAGGGGTGGCAGAAAAGAACGAGAAATTAGCTGATGCTCATAGCTCTAGAGATAGGCTGTAGGCGTGGCTAACTAAACCTAAAACAAAACGAAACTCCTGGATCCTCGCACGATAACTGTTTACATATTAATTAGCCCTCGTGGTGAAAATCCACGTTGCTGTTGTGCATACTAATTAGCACGCGTGGTGGAATTCCACGTTGACGAAAAAATTACAACAATATTCAGGGGCACTGATGCTATTCGAGGTTACTACCATTATCATTCATCAATTCAGGGACTTCAATTTTCATCCTATCCGTCACAAACTTCTAGAAAAGGCCTTCGTTTGTAGTCAGAAAATCACTTTGGAAACTGATAAGTCACTATGGAGGCTCCCGTAAGCTCATAAGTCTGGTGAGTTATTAAGAAAGACAACTTACAAAAATCTTATAGACACAATCAAAAGAAATCACGTCGAAATAAAAAAAAAGTTCATCTCAAACGCCAAAGCAGGCCTAGTTCATGAATCTGAAACATGAAGAACTGCAAAAAACACAATATCCAATGTTACACTTATTCATAGATGGTGGCTTATGCAGTCAAGAAAGTCAATCAGTCAATCAATACCCTTTAGCTCACCAATGAGTATATGCTTTGTACAAACACATACAGTTGTTAACTCACGTTTTATTTGTTAAATGCCGTGAATGTCCACCAGTTGATAAATGTAGATGTTGGGACTGGTGTAGTAAAGTGTAACGATTGTCAACTCATTAAACCCAGCACAGTTTTGGTCATACAGGTCATCTTGTCCTGGAACGTGATGAGGCTCCGACAAGAATGTGAGTGTAGACAATGAGTGTGTATATGAATGTCAGAACGCGAATGGTAGAATGATTCGATAGAGTTGACAGGTTGGTAGTACATCACTCATACTCACACTGTTCGAATTCAAGAAGTACTGGAACTACGGTGGTCTTTTTATAACATTTAATGAGACGCACACTTGGACAGTACGTGTATGGTTACAGGAACAAATGTCGACATAGACAGCATAATGTTGGTCACAGGAATATCATCTTAAGTTAGCATTCATGCTTGGCAAATATCATAATGGAGCATTCGTAAATAAGCATTCAGAGTTCCATCATGTAAATCATCTGGCTTTACTGACTGGGCACGTCAGACCATAACCAATATATAGGAAGGCTCCTAGACTTAACCTCGTCTAGCGAATATCCCTTCACGTAAAGTTCAATATATATATTTTTCATAAAGATATAGGAATCCCAGACATGGGTTCTCACATGTAGCAGTGATCTCTTGGTTCATCGAGCGATAGTACAGGCATCCCTTTTTCTCACTCGATAAATACAAAGTATATGAATTTCAACCTGGCTGTGCTTCTCTCGTGAGCTTCACTCACTATTGGATACAGACCAAAATTGGTCATTCGTTAAATGTCCTCATTTCTTCATAGCTTCTATCATAGAGGTAATTGAATAATATCATATAATCTAGTGCTGATACATAGGAATGTCATCTTCCTTTGAATAAATATTCTTTTCAAAAGTACCACTGTGCATCTGCTTATCGACAACGATGGCGAAGCCCAAGTTCATAATAAATTGTGGTTTTACCTTTCTATGCGAAATATAACTTTGCCATTCCTTGGCAAAAGAGAATAAACACTGGGGTAAAGTACATACAACATGTCTAAATGACTATCACTTTTCCCCATTTACTTATAGATCACTTTTTCGGCGATAAGCCGGCTACAACAAAATTCGACATCCCGACAGGATGACAGCCATGAATCACACCCCCTGCTAGCGATACTTCCGCTGCATAGCCTTTGACCTTTTCTAGCGACAACCAACATAGTTCGACTTAGAAATGTAAAGATATCCATATATAAGACAGACTCGTCCTACTCATACAAACACTACGTATAAATTCAGGCCATAGATATACTGAAGCAAGAACAATCTATTCCTACCCAGCCAAAGAATAACTCGCAGTAGGCCTAGACTCGTCCGCGGAGTCCGATCGAAGATGACGGAACTCCTTTCAAGGGAAGTAACTCAAAAATGACTTCTCCTTAAGCACTTAAAAAGGAAATACTTTGTTTACAAAATATTTGCGAACATAATAAGTATATAAATGTATTATATTGCAAGATAGTAAAGATTGCACTTTACAGTCTTACCACACCTCCCGGGAAAAAAAAAAAAATTTTTTTTTTTTTAAATACATCTAGGAGCAACGTAGAATAGGCTCACAACGCAAGAATACTGCGCAGATGAAAATATCAGGAATAACTATAATTCCTAATATGACCAGTGAGAATATATCTCAAAATCTGAGAGAAATTGTTTCTCTACGAATAAATGTTTCCAGGAAGGTGTGATGTACGTATAATACAATTCTGGTAATTATACAATGCATACCAAAAATTCACACTATAATCTTAAATTTATGATTTATGAAGAAACAATCATCAAAGAACAGCGGTGAATAAACATCAATAAACCGCTAAGTAGCGATACCATCATTCTATTATTAAATTACAAATGTGTATCTTAGTAAAGAAACAAAAAATAACTGTTGTAAAGTTATACATATTAAAAAGATCCAATATTTAACAGTTAAGTGGCATCATGTGGGCATCTGGACAGAATGTCCGCCATCACATTTTCTGAACCACGGATAGCTCGTACCGAGAAATGAAAAGGTTGAAGAGCGATTGCGTATCGAGTTGATCTCGAGCTCTTCAAGTTCTTACTTTGGATAGCCGTAAGAGCTTTTTGGTCAGTTTCCACTACGAAATGCGCGCCCAGAAGGAATCTTTGGAGTTTGAGAATTGACCAAACCATTGCCAATAATTCACGGTCTAAAACCGAGTAATTCCTTTCTGCAGCATTAAGTTTTCTGGATATATACATTACAGGATGCAGAGTTCCAGAGTACTCTTGCATTAGTGCCGCTCCAATCCCAGTGGATGAAGCGTCACTACGAAGAACAAATGTCTTATCTGTTGTAGGTAACACTAAAATAGGTGGTGATGAAAACATAGTTTTGATCTTCTCTAGTGAAGATTGGCATTCATGAGACCAGTGAACCATGTTAGGCGACCCTTTCTTTAATAGTGTAGAGAGAGGTGCCATGATAGAGGACAGATTCGGAATGAAACGTCCATAAAATTGTATGAGACCTAAAAGACTTCGCACTTGCTTTTTAGTCCTAGGGATAGAGATGTTAAGTATCTTAGTGATATTATGGTCTTCTGTCTTCAAGAAACCGTGACCTACTCGATGGCCTAAGAAAGCAATTTCGCTAAAGCCAATACAAGCTTTGGATGGTTTTGCTGTCAGGTTATACTCACGCAGAGTTGATAATAATTCAACTAACCCTGAATAGTGATCTTCCCAAGTATCGCTGAAAAGACAGATGTCGTCTAGATAAGCAATGACATCTGACCGATACGATAGGATTCGACGCATCATGCGTACAAATGTAGCTGGTGCGTTCATAAGGCCGAAAGGCATAAAATTCCATTGGAAAAGGCCTCTGGGAGTAGAGAAAGCGGTAAGAGGTTTGGCGCGTTCGGATAATGGAACTTGCCAATATCCTTTAGACAAATCAAGTTTAGTGAAAAAATGCGATTTAGAAAGACGAGTAAGTAGCTCTTCTAGTAAAGGCATAGGTTCAGCATCGAACTTCGTAACTTGATTCAATTTGCGATAGTCAACGCAAAGACGTATGTTATTGTCTTTTTTTCGAACAATAACCATCGGCGAAGAATATGCAGAAGTGGATGGTTCGATTATTTGTAAATCTATCATTTCATCCAACTCCTTTTCAACCTGTGTTTGGAAATGTATAGGGATAGGATAAGGTCTAACCCTAATTGGAGTATGTTCAGTTAGAACAATGTCATGCTCAATGACATGAGTTTGTCCAGGGATGTCAGTGAGGACATCCTGAAATGTTTGTAACATAGACGAAACTTGTCGCTGTTCTCCTAGAGACAAATCAGGAGAAACAGTAACGTCTTTCCATGATTCACTAGAATGAAGTGGGATCATTGGAAGCGGAAGATTAACATCCGAAAAACTTGTTTCCTCATCCTGTATTACAGACAGTGATGAGTAATGACCATGTTTGACATGAGAATCGTCCGTTGCCTGGAAAATAGGCTGTAGATAGTCAGGACGTTCATGGAACTCCGTAAGCATATTGATGTGGAAGGTTTTATGCTTCCCGTTAATATCGACGATGTAGTCAACATCTGAAATTTTCGATATTATATCGTACGGACCTTTCCAACTAATAAGGAGTCTATTTTCACGACAAGGTAGCAAAACAAATGCTTTGTCACCAGGACAAAGTTGTCGTAAAGTTCTCTTCTTATTAGCAAATTGTCTTGCCTTCTGCTTAGCAAATTCAGAAGAGGACGTTGCCAATTTGCATGCTTCGATAATCTTTTGTCTCAGCGCGATGACATACTCGTAAGAAGATTTTGTGTCATCGTCAATATTGTCAGCTGTTATAAGATCATGCAGCAAAGACATTGGGCCGCGCGGTCGCGCGCCAAAGACAAGTTCAAAGGGAGAAAACCCTGTATGTTCATTGGGGACCTCTCTGTACGCGAAGAGGGCCGCGGGTAAAACCCTATCCCAATCTTGAGGATGATCCTCAGTTATCTTCCCTAATAAGTTCTTAAGTGTTCTATTTAGTCGCTCGACCATCCCATTGGACATAGGATGATAGATGCTACTCAAAGATCTCTCTATCTGTAGAGTAGACATTACTTGAGACATGGTATCCGATATCAGTTGGGTGCCATGATCTGATAATATTTCTCCGGGGAATCCCAGCCGAGAAAATATAAGCCAAAGAGCATCTGCAATGTCAGCGGTAGTAATGCTCTTTAGAGGGATAGCCTCTGGCCAACGTGTGCACATGTCTACACACGTTAAGATAAACTGATGTCCTCTAGCAGATTTGATCTTGAATGGACCAATGATGTCTATCGCCATTTTCTGGAATGGACGAATAGGAATATCTGCAGCCTGAATAGGCGCAGCATGACGAGGACCTTTGGATTTGACTTCTTGACATACTTTACAGGATCGACAATAGATCCGTATGTCCTTGTTCACAAAAGGCCAAAAGAAAGCCGCAAGAACTCTTGACTTTGTACGGGAAAAACCCATGTGACCAGCACACTGAGAGTCGTGTGCATGTTGTAAGATCTTAACTCTCAAATTCTTGGGTACAAGAATCTGAGAATGACTTGACTTAGTGGAGTCTTGCACCATACGTACAAGTACGCCATTCTTCATTGTAATCCAAGATTTACAATTTGAATCTTTATTCGGATCACCTTTCGTTACAAGAGTGAAGAATTTCTTAAGAGTCGGATCTTCTTCTTGTTGTTTTATAAACGAGTCACGAGAAATTACCAAGGGATCATCTTGGTTATGCACTTCATTATCTTCAACAGATGAAGTTTCAGGCATATTGAGAGCTTGAGCTCTAGTGACTACCGCATTAGCAGATTGCATATTTTGATTTTCCCAAACGGAAATTTGCTCCGGAGTGCATTCTTTGACTCCGTGAATGCGACCGATGATAAGATCAGCGATCGGATTCGGCAAAAGACATGCGTGTACATCTCCTGTGAAGAAAGGAGTAGCAATCCTAATGATAGCGGTAGAGTATTTCTCTATGGTGCCGCCAAATGTTACGCATTTGACTACTTTGCCTGTAGAATGAGAAGGATCTATGAGTGACTGCCTAACCCCAATAGTTGTGCATCCAGAATCAAAAAGTACTGAGACTGGATTGTCATTTACTAAACCTTTGTGTAAGACAAGAGAACCTCTCCCATCATGCGCGATTGACGCAGGAAGAGCGGGAAGAGGATGGCCACAGCTTAAAGTAGACACTGTGGTTGGCTCAAATAATGTTTTGCATTGGGGGCACTGAGATGCTCTCCCAAAATCAAAAGCGGCACATGCCATATTATTAGAGTCATCATTATCTTTATTTTGTTTATAGGCTTCGTGGGACTCTTGCTGTGCAGAGTTCGCCTGGTAATGAGCTTTATGTTTTTTGAATTGTGCTCTACCTCTGTTATTATTGCCTCTGTACTTATCATTGTTTCCACCATTATAACCCCTACTCGGGTTTGAATCATAGCTCCTTTGGTTACTATCATCATATTCATTATAATGAGTATCTCGGTAATTATGATCTTGTTGTCTCCATGAAGGAAAACTTGGATAGTTTCTAGAATGACTTCCTTTGCGAAAGTTCCTGTAATTATGACCACCCCTGAATCGAGGGCTGTCAGCTCTTCTCCAGGTATTCGAAGAAGAACCCTGAAATGATTGGTTACCTTGGTTCTGATAACTGTAATAGTTACCTTTTTTATTAAACCTATTTTGAGGTCCTTGGAATTTGTGAGAGTGATTAGGGTTGTATGGTGTTGCAGAAGCAACTGGCATACCTTCTTTAACCTTACTGTTGCTAATAGCTACGTCCGGATGTGCAGTGACGTATTGGGTACAATACTGTTCCATTTCTTTTAGAGACTTAGGTTTACGCTCATGTAAGAATTCGAGGAAAGGTTTATTTATACTTGACATAATCTTGTCTCTGAGTATCAAGTCCATAAGTGCTTCATAAGTCTTTTCTGTTTTGGATAGCTCAATCCAACGATCAAATGTAAGACGTGTCCTTGCAATGAATTCTGAGAATTCTACACCTGCCTCAGGCACCATTGTCTTAAACAACTTCCGATAACCCTCTTCAGACAACTGATACTTCTTTAATAAGGCTGCCCTAATAACATCATAGTTATCTTTGTCAGCCTCTTCAACCAAACTTAAACTAGTCAGAGAATCACCTTTCAGATTTTCTGATAACTGGTTAGCATATTGTGATTTGTCCACATTATGGGCTCGACAAGAGCGTTCAAATCTATTTAGCCAGAATGTTATGTCATCACTGGAAGGGTTGAACGCTGGTACCTTGACCTTGTAAGTAAAGGGTTTACCATTACCACCAGATGCTTGATTAACATTACTTATGTTTGTTAACTTTAACTTTTCTAACTCAAATGCTAAAAGTTCTTTTTTGTGTTCATGTTCTCTTTTTTTCTCTTCTGCAGCAGCTTCATCTTTTCTTTTCTCTTTTTCCATTTCCATCTGGAATCTTTTTTCATCAGTCTGTATCTGCAATTTCTTTTGTTCATACTCTCTTTGTAATTTTTTTTTTTTCCTCAGCTTCTAATCTTTTCTCCTCAATCAATGCTTTTCTTTCTTCAGCAGCTAATGCTTTGTCATATTGAGCAACTGCCCATTCTTCTAATTGCTGACCAGTCTTATCAAGAGCCTTGCCTTGTGTGATAAAATAATCTAATGTAGACATCTTGTCTAATAAGATCAGTAATTTGCAAAAGTAAATAAATTCACTTTCTTAGTCTTAATCAAAGACCTTGTATGATAACTTTGTAACCTGTGGAAAATAGTACTTAACTATCCCAATCACTGTGGGAAACAAGCCTTACAAAGGTCTTGTATAAATCCTTATATAATAACAGCTATAAGTTGCTGGTTCACTTTATAATATAAGTGCAGTGCACCAGAAATAGTGTTTTATATCATCAACTGTGTACCTTTAGTAATAGCAATTAACTATCAGTTGATTCTTGTACATCAATTTATATGATCAACTATATTTTAAATAGTGTATGTCGATCAGGCACAAAACAAAACAGTTATACAGAAGAACATGAAAACATTTGCGGAAATGAAATAAATCAAATGGGAAAAACAATAAAAGATAAACCGCAAGAGGATAACAAATACAAATAGCGCCACAGTATATAAATATAAATTGAGAATAGAACTGAAAGATAGAATAGGGTAGACCAACAAATTACAAACAAATCAAAACAAACTAAAGAACAGAGGAATATTACAAAAACAACAATGAGTACAGTCTTCACAGCTAACACTAATAGCAACAGCTGTCGCAGCAAATTTTCAATCAAGAAAATTGCACCTATAGAAACGCACACATCAGACCCTCTATTACGTGGGATACTCTGTTGTGTGACACCGCCCAACCAAAACAACAACCCGCTGGATACAAACAAATATCACATATAAATATTTAAACATAAATACATAAATGCATAAATAGTATGGCAATATGATGTAAATAGAGTGTTGCAGAAAGAATGTGTTGTAAAGAAGGCTCAGTTACACTGCCTAATAGTACAGTACTGTGGTACTTTATTAAACAAATACTTCTGGTCTAATTATTTTAAATTCAACACAGAAATAGAAGCTCCATCGTTGATGTGAATGATAACAATCGATGTAGGACTTCTCAGTTCAATAACATTTCCTTTCGCAAACACTGTCAAATATTCTCCAGTCCTGATGTGTAATGTTCTATGTTTCAACCAAGCTTGCTGTGTAACACTGTCAGTTGTATGGCAAATGTCCAACGAACCAAATGTCAACAAACGCTGACCTAGTTACTGCATACTCTCGACAGGACAGGTCACGCTGACATCACTGTAGAGTTGTACTGTTGATGTATTTGTGTGTCGTAACAGACCCCAAGGAACGTCTGGTCTCAGTAGTTTACTTCTCAATATGGTCACTGTGCAGGTTGACCCAGGAAGCTGGCACACCAGTTGTTAAATCCATACTGGCCATTAGTTGTTAAATCATGTTTTTATTTGTTAAATGCCGTGAATGTCCACGAGTTGATAAATGTAGATGTTGGGACTGGTGTAGTAAAGTGTAACGATTGTCAACTCATTAAACCCAGCACAGTTTTGGTCATACAGGTCATCTTGTCCTGGAACGTGATGAGGCTCCGACAAGAATGTGAGTGTAGACAATGAGTGTGTATATGAATGTCAGAACGCGAATGGTAGAATGATTCGATAGAGTTGACAGGTTGGTAGTACATCACTCATACTCACACTGTTCGAATTCAAGAAGTACTGGAACTACGGTGGTCTTTTTATAACATTTAATGAGACGCACACTTGGACAGTACGTGTATGGTTACAGGAACAAATGTCGACATAGACAGCATAATGTTGGTCACAGGAATATCATCTTAAGTTAGCATTCATGCTTGGCAAATATCATAATGGAGCATTCGTAAATAAGCATTCAGAGTTCCATCATGTAAATCATCTGGCTTTACTGACTGGGCACGTCAGACCATAACCAATATATAGGAAGGCTCCTAGACTTAACCTCGTCTAGCGAATATCCCTTCACGTAAAGTTCAATATATATATTTTTCATAAAGATATAGGAATCCCAGACATGGGTTCTCACATGTAGCAGTGATCTCTTGGTTCATCGAGCGATAGTACAGGCATCCCTTTTTCTCACTCGATAAATACAAAGTATATGGATTTCAACATGGCTGTGCTTCTCTCGTGAGCTTCACTCACTATTGGATACAGACCAAAATTGGTCATTCGTTAAATGTCCTCATTTCTTCATAGCTTCTATCATAGAGGTAATTGAATAATATCATATAATCTAGTGCTGATACATAGGAATGTCATCTTCCTTTGAATAAATATTCTTTTCAAAAGTACCACTGTGCATCTGCTTATCGACAACGATGGCGAAGCCCAAGTTCATAATAAATTGTGGTTTTACCTTTCTATGCGAAATATAACTTTGCCATTCCTTGGCAAAAGAGAATAAACACTGGGGTAAAGTACATACAACATGTCTAAATGACTATCACTTTTCCCCATTTACTTATAGATCACTTTTTCGGCGATAAGCCGGCTACAACAAAATTCGACATCCCGACAGGATGACAGCCATGAATCACACCCCCTGCTAGCGATACTTCCGCTGCATAGCCTTTGACCTTTTCTAGCGACAACCAACATAGTTCGACTTAGAAATGTAAAGATATCCATATATAAGACAGACTCGTCCTACTCATACAAACACTACGTATAAATTCAGGCCATAGATATACTGAAGCAAGAACAATCTATTCCTACCCAGCCAAAGAATAACTCGCAGTAGGCCTAGACTCGTCCGCGGAGTCCGATCGAAGATGACGGAACTCCTTTCAAGGGAAGTAACTCAAAAATGACTTCTCCTTAAGCACTTAAAAAGGAAATACTTTGTTTACAAAATATTTGCGAACATAATAAGTATATAAATGTATTATATTGCAAGATAGTAAAGATTGCACTTTACAGTGTATTATCTCAAAAGGGATATATAGAAGCTCCGGTAAGACAAAGTGTTCTAAGAAGGATTGAATTTAAATATGGAAGAATTGAAAAAATGTTGTTATTTCGGGACGCCAAATCCCCCGACAACCGGAGATGTTTAATAGTGATCAAATAAAAATGATTTTTATTTCGGGACGCTAAATCCCCCTACGAATGGAAATGTTTAATATTGACTAGAAGATATTACCTAGTCCTGGAGAATAAAATAAGGAGATATTACGGAGTAAATGATTAAGAGGAAAAAAGGAAATGAAATAAGAAATCGTGATATAAAACTTTAATACAGATTAAAGTATGGGGTCACTGAAAGTGAAACTTATTAGAGAGAGAATGACTTTGGGAAAATGAAAATAAACATACATGTAACTATTCTTAAAGTGATGTGGAACCATGTAATTTCGTCTTATTAAATGCGCAAGTCGTCAAAATCAAGATGTCAACTTCGTAATTCAAGTTCAGTTCTACATTCAACTTAAATCGTTGCCATGTTGCTGTTAGTTCGAAAGAGCCGATTTAACAACAATTGAAGAAAGTTAGTGACAATCAAATACTCCTAACAAAAGTCTAGAATTCAGGCAAATTCATAATCCCTTAACAGACAGGTTTCCTCAATGTGTGTCGTACCCATCGACAGCGTGGTTTTTTCATCTCTTGCCTCTGGCACTTGTTTGGTTCTTGTCATCAGTTTCACATTGTTGACCTTGTCATATTTTAATCCTTCTATTCTAAGCAAGCACCTTTTTATAAAAGTATGAAGCTTTTTGGTTATTGTTTTTGCTGTTCTCAATGTTTCAGAGCAATACTGTAGTACTGACTTGAAATTTGAGTTGAAGATTCTTATTTTAGCGTTAGACTTGATTTTTTATGATCACCATATGTTTCCCAACGCAATGAAAGCCCCTCTTGCATTATGTATTCTTATTTTGAAATCATTGTCTATCCTTCCAACTTTGTTTACATAGCTGCCAAGATATGTGTATGATTCCATATCTTATAGAGGGGTTTCTTCAAGTTCAACCTTGTTATCATTTCTTGCTAGTATTCTCATTATTTTTGTCTTTTCACTGTGTATTTAAGACCCACTTATTGTGACCTCAAATCAAGTATTTTTATTTTGTGTTGCATCTGATTACGGTTATGGAACAGAAGGGCCAAGTGATCTGTAAAATCTAGACCAACCGGTTCTGTAAGTTTTCTTTCATGAAGAACTCTGCATGTCATGTCTTCGCAAGTTTTTTTTTATTAAGTCGATTATCTTCAGGGGCACTCCATAATGAGTCGTCCATTTCCAAAGTTATTCTCTGTCTGCACTATCAAATGCCTTTTCATAGTCCACAAATCGAATGTATAGCGATAAGTTAAATATCAGACTTTCTTCATATTGTATTCTTAATGTGCTATCTAGTCGGTAAATGATCTGTTTTGTGGAGAACTTCATTTTTCATCTCTCCATTATCTGTATATGGGCTCTTTAAATCTCTTAAGCCCGATACTGTTTAACATTTTTCCTGGCACAGATAGTGATATTGTTCCTCTGTAATTTGTGCGTTCTTGTAAACCTCCCTTCTTGGGCAATTTGTCCAGATAACTTTCCTTCGATTCTGCTGGTTTTACTTCTCTCTCCCAGACTTTACCAGATAGTGTGGAAATCAGCTCTAGCTGATCTTTATGGCTTTCTATATGTATTCACTGTTTGGTCGTTCACAGTTGGTTTGTAGCTCCTCTTCTGTTGACTGGATGTCTAGGGATTTGATGGAGCTGGTCTGTTGAGAAGTTCTTCAAAATGTTATGTCCATTTCTTCATTTATATCGTGTATATTACTAAGCAATTTGAAATTCTTGTCTACGATGAGCCCACTATTTGCCTGCTTATATTTCCCTGTTTGCTTCTTTGTGTTGTTGTACAGGTCCCTCATTTTTCATTTGGCTGCAGCTGTCTCTGCTTCTCTTGCCAACTCTTCAATTTATTTCAGTATGTTCTTATTACTTCTAGACAAGAAGTACTAAAATGGTATTACCAGATCACCTGTATGGAGATGGAAAGAACCAGGTAAATTACCAGTGGAACAAAGGTAAAGAGAAGAAGTTGGTACAATGTAAGACAAACCTTAAGGAAATCAGCTAATAGTATTACAAGGAAGTCCTTGTTCTAGAATCTACAGTGTAAAATTAAAAGTGCGATGAACCCCCCCCCCCCCCTTTTTTACAAATCCCCCCCCCCCCCCCCCCCCCCCCCCCCCCCCCCCCCCCCCCCCCCCCCCCCTCCCCTCCAAACCCCCCCCCCCCCCCCCCCCCCCCCAAGAAAGAAGGAAAAAAAGGACAGAGATAGAAAATGACATCGAGACTCAAAAAAGAATATAAAAACCGACTTGGAAAAAAAAAACTGGAAAGGATGAGCCAGGAAGAGAGAGCAGGGCATGACGTATGTGAGGGCCAACGCCAGAAAGGGAGTGTAATGACAATAACAATGATAATGAATAGAAACAGGAAATGGAATAAATGAATGAGAAAGTTCGTTGTAATTATAGCACCATGCATCAGGTAAATAATATATGGGCTTCATTTATACAGTGCAGCCCGGCTAGCTACGACCACAAACACCAACAGCAGGTTGCGCACGGAGAAAGAGAACGCCCGAGGGGAATAGAAGTCTATTCTCTCAGGAAAAAAAATATGACGCTTGTCAATATAATACCACGCACAAGTAAACAAGCCACATATCCCTGCTAGCGGCGTAAATCGTATAGAGAGGTTGTGAAAGACGATTAGAAGGAAGTAAAGTTAGCGCTGCTTGTAAAAAAGTCAAATGAAAGGCACCCATAGAAAAGTCAAGTGAAGCACGATTATAGAAAAGTCACGTGAAGCACGATTATAGAAAAGTCAAGTGAAGCACGATTATAGAAAAGTCAAGTGAAGCACGATTATAGAAAAGTCAAGTGAAGCACGATTATAGAAAAGTCAAGTGAAGCACGATTATAGAAAAGTCAAGTGAAGCACGATTATAGAAAAGTCAAGTGAAGCACGATTATAGCAAAGTCAAGAAAAAGATGCCTAGAGTAAAGACGTTTATAAAACTGTCATATGAAGGACACTATTGTGGAACTGATGACAAGAACGAGACAAGTGCCAGTGGAACAAGAGATGAGAAGAAGACGCTGGCGATGGAAAGGAGACACGTCGAGGAAACATGTGGATAACATTACAAGTCCATGTTCTGGAACTACAGAGTAAGAGAGGCAGAGGTTGACCAAGAAACACACAGAGAAGAGAACTGGAGACTACAGTAAAAATGATGAGACAGACGGGGAAAGAACCTGAGCTGACGGCGAGTGACAGAAGGATTTGGTACGTTTTTGTTGAAAGCCTATGCTCCTTGGGGAGCTAGCGGATATTGACTGATTGATTGATATGAGATACGCCTAAGTGAAGTGAAATACACCTATAGTAACGTCAAGAGTAAGGTACCTGTAGAAATGCCGAGCAAACGATGCCTATAGACAAGTCAGGTGAAAGACACCAATGGAAACCTCAAGAAAATAGACGCCTATAGAAGCATGAAGTGAAAGACACTACGAGAAAAGTCAAGTTAAAGACGAATATAGAAAAATGAAGCGAAAGATGCATAGAAAAATGATGAAGGCATTATATATTAAAGAAAAAGCAATTTCTTAGTAAAATCTGTGAATATTCTCCTTTTTATTTTTGTTGCCTTCTTTTTTTTTTAAAAATCAATGATCAACACAGAAGCGCTGGAAAAACACATGACATTCGTGAGAAAACAAACATCCAATCAAACAATAATAATTTGATATCATAAAGCCGAATCAAGCGTGAAATAACAAATCGGTAGTTTGTCACGGATTGCCTGCCTGCTTTGCAGTAGTAGTCCAACAGTGGCCAAAACTCAAGAGTATCTAAATGGGTCGTCAAAGGTGTCTACCTTCGCACAAGATTACTCTTGGCATAGATGTACGAGGTGTGTTCAAATGAAACCCGTCCCAGTGGCTTTATAACAAATATATGTAAGGTACATCAGCAGGAGTAGTAGAATTAAATACAGCAATTGTTATGAAGCAAGTACTCACCGGGGTCCTTTAGAAACAGTCACCATAGGCATTCAGACACGCATTCCACTGCTTGGGTAGACGGCGGATGCCGTCCGAGAAAATGACTTTGGTTGCTTATTGACGGGAGGGTTCACAAGATATTTTCAGAAGTCAAGAACAATGTTGCATTGGGCTGAACAATTGTTAACTTATATCTGATCAGTCGCCTTTTATGAATGATTTAAGCAATGTTCTTTAGCACGTTCAAGCCCACAGCGGAGTTAATTCTTCGAATCTCCTCTTATAATGGTATAGCTCGAGGTGTCGTGTGCAGTTAGATTTCAGTTGCCAGCTCGTAATGTTTGCAGGCGAACGCTGCGCCCATAAGACTGTGTGTGGTCCTTGGTTGCAGGCGTCCTGGCGGCAGGGTCTTTCCAGTTCAGATGGGGCAGAGCTGCGTGTCTGTCTAGATGACGTCCTTCGGCAGGCTGGTGGAGGTCTGGCGGTGGCTGCACCACCGCCGCACTATAACCCCCTTTGCAGGGTAGAGAAGCGTCCTCGTTGCATTGTACATACGTCACTTAGAGGGAGGCTCTCTGGGGTTGCAAGAAAGCCTAAAACTGTCCGTTGTCTGGCTGCTCTTGCCATTTATCGCCTACTTTTCTCGGAGATATAACCCCCTTTGCAGGGTAGAGAGCTTTCAAACCTCGGGACATTACACACACGCCAAGGTGGGTGTCGTGAAATGACGTCTGCCTCACATCACGAATTCTAAATATTCTAACCATTCCGCGCGCCATTCATGGTAGAAAGATAAAATACTCTGACCAATGAAAACGCTTTCTTGGTCCTGTGTTTACTACAGCTAGGAAATTAAAGATGGCAAGGCCCTATCTGTGTAACCTGATTAACTTCGGAATTTTAATACAGCATTTTGGTAGAAGTACCATTTGAAAGAGGTTACCAACACAATATTAAGGATGTTACTCTACCCGTAAGTAATAATACTTTTACTAATACTAATATAGGACGGGAGAAATCTTAGGTTGAATGCACTCGAAGCTTCAGGTTGTCCTAAATTTAGCAGTTTAAACTATGCATACTATAAAATGCAATTTGGTAACTAAAGGATTATTACATAGATATATAAAGCCTAATCCCAAGTATAATTTAAGCTTTGAGGGACTAAAATCGCATCAGGAATAACGGAGATATTAAAAAAGAAGTTTTCCTACATTGTACGATAGGCAAAAAGGTACCCACATTTTCTGATCGTGATTACATTCTTCGGGATGCCCATCTCGTCCGTCCGAGGTCGCACTATAAATAGACTGGCCTAACGAACTCGGTTAGTCACTATTTTTTGAAAATACGGCAAGCGAGGGAAAGAAGAGCATATGTTAAAGCCAGTGTTTGCCTTCTGTACCTGATTAGCAGACCTTAATCAACCATTAAGGGCTTGTCTGTGTGTGATTGAGGGTTTAATCATTTAATCATATGACCTAAAGCCTACAAATAAGAAGAGGCTTCTCTTACTGAGAGTGCAACGAATGCAGTGCCAGTCTATGATAAAGTGCCAGCCATTTCGTGTGTACTGTTGGAACATTCTCATCTGAAGATTTTATCCTGCATCAGAGGGAGCCATTTGCAGTGACTCAGCTAAGTTGCTAAACAAGCAACTGTGTAGCGTATGCCGGTTCACCGAACAAATAACCGCACCCAGGTCATGATGCAAAGAACAGTATATAGCTCAATTAGATTGTAAAGATAACACTAATAATTCTTAATTGAAAGATCAACCAAGTTAGACTGTCTACCAAGAGAAAGACATCTTACCCAAGAGAAAGACATTTTTGTTGAACTGTTCTTATTTATTTAATGTTGTAAAATATTTGATTTTTAATGCTTTTCCAAACAGAAAAGAGAAACTGTTTTAATAAATTGTAAATATTTATCAGCAGACTTATTTAAATTCTTTAAGTGAAGGTTTTATTCACTGTTGGTAAATTTTAATTAAATAACTTCCCCTAGCAGAGTCAGAAACAATATTAACTACAATGATCACAGAGGAGGATCTGGAGAGGTAGCAGTTAGGGACTCAGAGTACTACATCACCATCGTCTCTGGGAACTTACATAGCTTGACCCTACGTTTGTGTCTATACACTCTTACTCTATTCAGAGAAGGGGGTATTACTGATAAGACCAGACTCTTATCTGGCACTATCCTGGTATCATCTGATACACCTTTATGTCCAGGATATCTTATTTTTAATAACATCTGAACCTCTCGCGACAGTGGGCCTGGTATAACATGCCGTTGAGTCTAGGATAGGGTTCCCATTCGTCCCGTTTTTCCCGGGACAGTCTCGTTTTTTTAATAAAATGTCCCGGTGTCCCGAATTTATTCCAAATGTCCCGTTTTTAAGGGCCCTTCCTAAAAAAAAAAATCGTTGGGTAACAGATTTTATTCCGTGTTTTAGTAGTGTTACTTTATCAATTTCCGGTTACAGTGGACCCTCGGTTTGAATCTCGAACAAAAATTCGAAAGTCGACCAAAACAGTGTTCAGTGAGCATCTACCAAATGATTTAACTACAGGAAGGCAGAACAGTTTCTTACTACTACTGTGAGAAATCAGTTGCAAGAATTAGAGAAAGAAGGACACATAACAGTTGAAAAGTTTCAAAGCTATGAAGTAGATTTCTATGACACCTGCATTGAATATATTCAGGAGTGGTGTACACCATTTCTTACGCCTCTTCAGTCTATGGATTGGATCAATTTGAAGGGAAAGGAGTCTCTGACTTGGAAGAACATCCAAGAAAGCTACATATTCACGAAGACAGTGTCACCAAATTTTACTTTGAATGAAGAGGACTTATTTGATGAGTTTGCATGTGTGAAAAAATATTGTGAAAGCAAATTTTGATGTGTGGAGTGAACTGAAGAATCAAAGTGTCAGTGAAAAATGGTGTGAGATGTTCGCTCATTTTACAAAGCAGGATATAAATGCTGAGAACCTGAAATGCCTAGTTAGTTTTTGTTTGGCACTGCCAGGATCCAATGCAGCTGTTGAACGTATTTTTTCATTAATAAATGCGCTTTGGACAGACGAAAAAAAAACAGACTTAAAATTGAGACAGTGAAAGCTTGCCATTATAAAGACCAATTTTAAGGATTTCTCTTGTGCTGAGTTCTATGTCCAAATATCAGAAGAAAAAAAACTTCTTGAACAGGCCCATAAATCTGATAAATATTCTGATGAATCTGAAATATAAACTTGACTATTGTGTATTTTTTAAAGGTGCGATTTTTCTAATTAAGTATGTTTGTAATTTAGAATTCTTTTTTTAAAGTGGAAGTTGTGTTAGTTAATGTGTGTATTTTTATACCAGTATCTTATTTTAAGTGCAACATATAATATATAATAGATTTATTTGTGCTTTACCTTAATTTTTAACATTGTTGCGTGATAAATTCTCGCAACATCGTTTTATTACAATATCTATTTTATAACGCAAGGGCAACAACTGCTTGAAATTTATAGTCACTTTTCTCGGTAAGCATTTGTCTTCTCGCGTTGGTATTGAATGCAGTTAAGTTTTGAGCTGTGGTCTTTTTGCGCTGGACTGCGCATGACTGGTCTTGTTTTTTTTTGGTCGATCGGTTTCCGCCCACCACTAGTGGAGTGAGCGATTTGAATGGCGAAAGAGATGCCTCGTTGAAGAGGGGATCTCCGCTATTTTTTGTTCTGTCAGGGATGTGTAGTCCTCTTAATGGATATTTCGTTTATTCGAGATAATACCTCTAGTGTTTCCCACATGTCGGGAGGCGTGATATTTCTGTGTATTTCCTGAAAGCAAGGTAAATTGACTTTTCATTAACTCTATCGATTTTGGGTCGTGAGCGATTTCGATTCATAGCCTGTCTTCGAAAGTCGTCGTCACGAGATGTTTTCCCAGCTCACATGTCGCTGTATTGTACTGCATCGGTTGATGCATGTTCCAAGGACCATTACTTGCTACTTTGTTAAATGAACTAGGTTTGGAAAACCTTTATTATCTAGAGGATATTTTTGAGGACATTGTTTATACTTCGGCAGACGTGTCTGTCTTGCTGAAGTCAGACTAAGGAGAGTGAACTGATCTCATACATCTGGTTATCTCCTGGCTGTTATAGAAAAGGATGGAGTTTTTCACCTGACTACATTTACAGCACTATGAAATATAACATGCATCTGACTCACCATTGTAATGCTGTCTACCGTCTATTGCTGTATTGAATGTTGCTGTGATAATGACTGTTTGATGTGCCTACATATTCGCGTAACCATTTTGTCACTGTGGCGTCCACAATAAATAATGAAGAAAAACGTCAACGGCTGTTACAAGAATCATTGACTTTATACGTCGTGAGTTTACTGACGTCCTATGTGGATTGCCCTGTTATTTTTGTATGAACATTGTTTGACTGAACACATCTGCACACTACACAAAACCAGACATGCGGATACCATCCATCATCATATGGCATCACGCATCATTTGGTGGCCATAAGCTGGTTTGATTCTGGTACCAGCAAACACGGGGTCCCTTACCCACTTCATTTTCAACAAGAATTCATCAGCATCCTTCAAGAAATTAACATTCTTCAATACAGTCAACATCTTCAAAATTTTCAAAGTACTCGGCGTTGCCCGGTAAAAGTCAAAATTTCAACTTTTTGACGGAAACAAGAATTGGACAGTACCCGGCGTTGTTACATGTTGCCGGATAACTCGGACTGCTGTTATCTTTTACGCAAGTCAAGCAAGTTGCTGCTGTCAAGGTTCCAGTGCTGTCGTTTTTGTGAAGGTCAAGTGCCGGTTGAAACGGGTTGTTTTCTGAAGAAGGCCAAGTACCGATTTCCATCAACTTACTTTTGGATTAGAAGGTCAAGTGCCGAAACAACTCAACACACAGTATTTCAGAAGCTCTTGTACCATCGTGTTAGCAGTGGAAGCAGTTCAGATGTGCCATCATCGTTGGAGCTTCGCTCTTTAGGACGTTGATTGACATCCGTTTTTTTCTGCTGTTCTACGATTGGAAGCCTATAAGTTAAGTGGCCTGTTTGTATGTAAACTGTGCCCTTATACTTCTGCTGAGTCTTCTGTGTATCATCTCATTCTATATGTTATATGTCTATATGTTATTTGTATATTTATATGTTTATATTTCAGCGGGTTCTCGGTTGGGTGGTGTCTCCGTTAGATTATGCCACGTCATAGAGGTCGTCTATTGTGAGCGTTTTCTGTAGGGTTTGCAAATTTCCGATACTGGAATTTGCTAAGCGACTTCTGTTGCTATTTATGTTAGCTGTGATGACATGTTTTAATATTGTTTTCGTTATTATTTCGCATTCTTTAGTTTTGTTTTGATTTGTTTGTATTTGTTAGCCTACTCTTGTCTATAATTTAGTTTCATACAACATTTTTGTTTATACACTGTGGTGTCATGTATTTTGTTTAATTATAGCGCAGATATCGTCACATTTTTTGTGATATTTCATTAATTTCTGCTTTATTTTTAGTTGATTTCTGCGAACGTTTTTGTATTGTTGCTGATCTTTGTTATTGTTTACATTGTTATTGTTTACATTGTTTGCATTGTTTACATTTTCAATGTTTACATTCTGCATGTGTTTACATAGTCATTGTTTACAGTTATAGTAATTAGTTAATGGGCTATGCTAATGCACTGTTACTACTACACTGATGATAAATGAATGATGAATAGTGTCGTGCACTATTGAATGAGAAGTGCACTTATGATCAAGAATTGAGTGCTGATATTTCATATACAAGTTCTTTGATTGGAGACTTGTTTCCCACAGAGACTGGGATAATATAATGTGATGTGAATATACAAGTGCTTAATTAAGACTTGTTACACTTAGGTTTGAAATAAATTAGTTAATTATTTCAGGTTTTGGACTCATATGTTAGACAACATGTCTACATTTGAGCACTTTATTGAGCAGGGTAAATTGCTTGGGAAGACTGGTGATAAGTTAGAAGAATTTGCAACTGCTCGATATGATAAAGCAATGGAAGCTGAACAAAAGAAACTGCAGATGCAGGTGGATGAAAAAAGATTCCAAATGGAAATGGAAAAACAAAAAAGGGAATTAGAAGCTGAGGAGAGAAAACTCCAGCTACAGCTAGAAGCTGAAAATAAAAGACTTGAAAAAGAGGCTGAAAATAAAAGACTTGAAAAAGAGGCTGAAAATAAAAGACTTGAAAAAGAAGCTGAAAATGAAAGACTTCAAAAAGAGGCTCAGGCTGAGGAAAGAAGATTACAGAGAGAGTCTGATGAGAGGAAAGCAAAAATGGAACATGAAGAAAAGGTCTTAGCTTTAGAGTTGGAAAAATTGAAATTGACGAGCATGAGTAATGGTAATGATTCAAACAAGGGTTCATCTTCTGGTAAGGCTAATAATGATACTTTTAAGATTAAGTTACCAACATTTAGTCCTTCCAGTGATGATATAATGTTCTATCTGGACAGATTTGAACAAGCATGTACAGCTCATAACATAGACAAAGCAAAATATGTTTATCAGTTATCAGGGATACTGACAGGTAAAGCTCTAAGTATATTAAATATGGTGGATGAACCTGACAAGAACAATTATGAGGTTGTCAGGGCCGCTTTGTTAAAGAAATATCAGCTTAACGAAGACGGCTATCGTCTACAATTTAAAAACATGTTACCTGAAAATGGAGTTGAATTCTCCGAGTTTATTGCGAGAATACGCATTACTTTCTCACGATGGGTTGAACTATCTAAGACGGAAAAAACTTATGAAGGACTTATGGACTTAATACTTAGAGACAAAGTCATGTCGTCTGTCAATGAGTCTTTCCTTGCTTTCCTTCATGAACGTAAACCTAAAACAATAAAAGAAATGGAAGATTTCTGTTGCCAATACGTAACTGCGCACCCACACATAACCATGGGTAACTCTAAGGTGAAAGAAGGTTTACCAGTTGCTTCGGCAGCTCCGTATGGCCAAAACTTTGCTCGTAGATTCCAACAAAATTTTGATAGAAAGAGTAGCGGTAATTTCTGTCAAAATCATGGAAATCAATTTCATGGTGATTCTTCTTCGAAGAATTGGAGACAACCTGATAGTACTCGTTACTATCACCCTAATAATTATAAGCATTTCAAAAGAGGATATGGTAATAGAGGTTATTCCTGCCGAAGACCTCAGAACCAAACAAATAGATGTTCGCATCAATGTGAACATGATAGTAATCGTGGAAACTGGAATTCGAACCAGGATAACAATTACAATAGAGACAATAATAACTGCAGAGATAATAATAACTCTGATAACTTCAGAGGTAATAATAGTCGGGGTAGATCTCAACACAAAAAAAAGAGATATCAGCAGGCTAATGCTGTACAACAGGAAACTGAGGGAGCCTGTAATCATGTTGTTGATAGTAAAAACTTTGACGCTGTCACTAGTTCTGCTTTTGACTTTGAGAGAGCAAACAAATGCCCCCAATGCAGTACTTTATTCGAACCGGGTACCATAACTACTTTGAGTTGTGGTCACCCACTTCCCGCTCTTCCTGCTGCTGTTGCGCATGACGGGAGGGGTTCTTTAATTCTACATAAGGGTCTTGTTAATGATACTCCGGTCTCACTACTTTTCGATTCCGGATGCACCACTATTGGTGTTAGACAATCGCTTGTAGATCCATCTTGTGCTACAGGAAGGGTTATTAAATGTGTCACATTTGGCGGCACTCTAGAAAAATATCCTACTGCTGTAATTCGCATTGCCACTCCTTTCTTTACTGGAGATGTGCATGCTTGTCTCTTACCTAATCCTATTGCGGACCTTATTATTGGTCGTATTCACGGAGTTAGGGAGTGTACCCCACAGCAGATTGCTGCTTGGGAAGATAATAACATGCAAGCTACAAATGCAGTAGTTACAAGAGCACAAGCTCTACAAACACCCGAAACTTCACTGAATAGTGATAATGAAGTTGATAGCCAAGATAGTCACTTAGTAATCACTCGTGACTCTTTCATAAAATTGCAAGAAGAAGATCCTTCTTTAAAAAAAATTCTTCGTTCTTGCGAAGAAAGGTGATCCGAATCAGGATACAAATAGAAAATCTTGGATTGCAATGAGAAACGGCGTACTTGTACGTATGGTACAAGATTCGACTACGTCGGCACATTCGCAAATTCTTGTTCCCAAGAGCATGAGAGTGCAAATATTACAACATGCTCATGACTCGCAATGTGCTGGACATATGGGTTTTTCCCGTACGAAGTCGAGAGTCCTTGCGGCTTTCTTTTGGCCTTTTGTCAATAAGGACATTCGTATTTACTGCCGATCATGCAAGGTATGTCAGGAGGTCAAATCTAGAGGACCACGACATGCTGCGCCTATCCAGGCTGCTGACATTCCTATTCGGCCGTTTCAGAAAATGGCCATAGATATTATTGGCCCTTTTAAGGTCAAGTCGGCCAGAGGACATCAGTTTATCCTTACATGTGTCGATATGTGCACACGTTGGCCAGAGGCTATTCCTCTTAAGAGCATATCTACTACAGATATCGCAGATGCTCTTTGGTTGATATTTTCTCGCTTGGGGTTCCCCAGAGAAATATTGTCAGACCATGGCACTCAACTCATATCTGACACTATGTCACAGGTAATGTCTACCTTACATATTGAACGATCTCTCAGTAGTATCTACCATCCTATGTCTAATGGGTTAGTTGAGCGTCTGAATAGAACGCTCAAGACTTTGCTTGGTAAGATAACTGAAGATCATCCTCAAGATTGGGACAGGGTTTTACCCGCGGCTCTCTTTGCCTATAGAGAAGTCCCTAATGAACACACAGGATTTTCTCCCTTCGAACTTGTCTTTGGCGCGCGTCCACGCGGCCCTATGTCTTTATTACACGATCTCATCACTGCCGATGATATTAGCGATGAAACTCAATCCTCATATGAGTATGTCATTGCTCTTAGACAAAAGATCATTGAGGCATGTAAGCTAGCAACTGCTTCATCAGAAATTGCTAAAGAGAAGGCAAGACAGTTTGCTAACAAGAATAGATGTCTACGACAACTTTGTCCAGGTGACAAAGCATTCGTCCTACTCCCCAGTAGGGAAAATAGACTTCTTATTGCATGGAAAGGTCCGTATGCAATAGTCTCTCGGATTTCCGATGTTGACTATGTGGCCGATATTGATGGAAAGCATAAAACTTTCCACATAAACATGCTTTCGGAATTTCACGAACGTCCGGACTATTTGCTGCCTATTTTCCAGGCAACGGATGATGCTCCTGCACCTCACGGTCATTATTCATCCCTGTCTGTCATACAGGATGAGGAATCTACCTTCTCTGATGTTAACCTTCCCCTTCCAGTGGTTCCATTACATTCTACAGAATCTTGGAAAAACGTTTCTGTTTCTCCTAATCTTTCTGGTGACGAACATCGACAAGTCTCGTCGATGTTACAAACATTTCAGGATGTTCTCACTGACATTCCTGGACACACAGATGTCATAGAACATGACATAATTCTTACCGACAATAATCCAATTAGGGTTAGGCCTTATCCTATTCCTATACACTTTCAGTCGCAAGTGGAAAAGGAATTGGATGAAATGATTCAATTAAATATAATTGAACCATCGACTTCACCATATTCTTCTTCCATGGTTATTGTCCGGAAGAAGGATAAGAACATACGAATTTGTGTTGATTATCGCAAATTGAATCAGGTCACAAAGTTCGATGCTGAACCGATGCCTTTGTTAGAAGATCTACTGATTAGACTTTCTAATTCTAGATTCTTCACTAAACTTGACTTGTCTAAAGGTTATTGGCAAGTGCCTTTAGCAGAGCATGCCAAACCTCTTACTGCTTTTTCTACACCTAGGGGTCTATTTCAATGGAATGTTATGCCTTTTGGTCTCATGAACGCCCCTGCCACTTTCGTTCGCATGATGCGTCGAATTCTGTCACATCGTTCGGATGTCATCGCATACTTAGATGACATCTGTCTCTTCAGTGATACCTGGGAAGATCACTATTTAGGGTTATATGACTTACTGTCCACTCTACGTGAGAATAATTTGACAGCGAAACCTTCTAAAGCTTTTGTTGGTTTTGGTGAAATCTCTTTCCTGGGTCATCGTGTTGGTCATGGTCTCTTGAAGACAGAAGACCACAATACTTCCAAAATACTGAACATCTCTGTTCCTAAAACGAAGAAACAAGTTAGGAGTCTCTTAGGTTTAATTCAATTTTATGGGAGATTTATTCCAAATTTATCTTCGATCATGGCACCTCTCTCAACATTGTTGAAGAAAGGTTCGCCTAATCTGGTCCGTTGGTCTGAAGAATGCCAATCTTCACTAGACCAAATCAAGAATATATTTTCTTCTCCTCCCATCTTAAGATTACCTACTCTTGATAGGACTTTTGTTCTTCGGAGTGATGCTTCATCCACTGGGATTGGAGCAGCACTGATGCAAGAATATGCAAATACTCTGCATCCTGTTATGTACATTTCTAGAAAACTAAATGCGGCAGAGAGGAACTACTCGGTTTTAGACCGTGAGTTGTTAGCGATGGTTTGGTCAATTCTAAAGCTACAAAGATTCCTCCTGGGCGCACATTTCATTCTAGAGACTGACCAGAAAGCTCTTACAGCTATTCAGACTAAGAATTTGAAGAGTTCGAGATCCACTCGATATGCTATAGCTCTTCAACCTTTTCACTTCACGGTACGAGCTATCCGTGGTGCGGATAATGTGATGGCTGACATTTTGTCTAGATGCCCACATGACTCCAACTAATACTTCTGTCCTATATTTCCATATATTACAGAGTCATAACACACCTATATTTCTACAATAGATTAGCACATCTGTACTTACTTTATATGTACACACTATCGTGCTTTGTTGTCATCTTCTTCTGTTCGTTTTTTAAGATGTTAGAGGAGGACTGAGTAGTTAATATAAGGGCCGTTAGTTTACTAAACAGCCACAATTATTAATAATGTATTGTACCTTATGAAGCATATTAGTTATTAATTAGCATTATATTGCTTGTACTTTCTCAGAATGTCATTGTTGAGCTGAGGACTTACCTTACTAGTATCAAGCATGACGAGTTCTAGATTGTGTACTTACCCTCGGAATACCAGAGCATATGTCCTGGATCGTCATGTAGTTTAACTTTACTATGTACTTATGTCATTACATGTCAAAGAATGTACTATTTAAATTTTCCTATCAGATTTGTACATCCATTTTTAAAGACAATAGTAGAGTATGCTGTTTAATGATGATTATGGTAACTTGCATACGTATATTGTGTTTACATGCTAACGTGATGTGTGTTGGTGACACCTCCCCGATGTGAATATTTTTTGAGACATATTTATTTTTCTGTTGAGGTATATCCTCACCAGACACTCTATATTTAGCCTCATGTTAGGCAATTTAATTAATTATCAGCGCATAATTCGTGCGTTTTGAGCCGCTTATCGCATGCTCTTTGATATTTAAAAAAAAAAAAAATATGTTCCACATTTTTTTTTATCGGGAGGAGGTGGTGATATGTTGCGTGATAAATTCTCGCAACATCGTTTTATTACAATATCTATTTTATAACGCAAGGGCAACAACTGCTTGAAATTTATAGTCACTTTTCTCGGTAAGCATTTGTCTTCTCGCGTTGGTATTGAATGCAGTTAAGTTTTGAGCTGTGGTCTTTTTGCGCTGGACTGCGCATGACTGGTCTTGTTTTTTTTGGTCGATCGGTTTCCGCCCACCACTAGTGGAGTGAGCGATTTGAATGGCGAAAGAGATGCCTCGTTGAAGAGGGGATCTCCGCTATTTTTTTGTTCTGTCAGGGATGTGTAGTCCTCTTAATGGATATTCCGTTTATTCGAGATAATACCTCTAGTGTTTCCCACATGTCGGGAGGCGTGATATTTCTGTGTATTTCCTGAAAGCAAGGTAAATTGACTTTTCATTAACTCTATCGATTTTGGGTCGTGAGCGATTTCGATTCATAGCCTGTCTTCGAAAGTCGTCGTCACGAGATGTTTTCCCAGCTCACATGTCGCTGTATTGTACTGCATCGGTTGATGCATGTTCCAAGGACCATTACTTGCTACTTTGTTAAATGAACTAGGTTTGGAAAACCTTTATTATCTAGAGGATATTTTTGAGGACATTGTTTATACTTCGGCAGACGTGTCTGTCTTGCTGAAGTCAGACTAAGGAGAGTGAACTGATCTCATACATCTGGTTATCTCCTGGCTGTTATAGAAAAGGATGGAGTTTTTCACCTGACTACATTTACAGCACTATGAAATATAACATGCATCTGACTCACCATTGTAATGCTGTCTACCGTCTATTGCTGTATTGAATGTTGCTGTGATAATGACTGTTTGATGTGCCTACATATTCGCGTAACCATTTTGTCACTGTGGCGTCCACAATAAATAATGAAGAAAAACGTCAACGGCTGTTACAAGAATCATTGACTTTATACGTCGTGAGTTTACTGACGTCCTATGTGGATTGCCCTGTTATTTTTGTATGAACATTGTTTGACTGAACACATCTGCACACTACACAAAACCAGACATGCGGATACCATCCATCATCATATGGCATCACGCATCAAACATGTCCCGTTTTTTACAAAATGTCCCGGGTTTTTTAGGTAAAAATTTGGAAATGTCCCGTTTTTTGAACAAAACATTATGGGAACCCTAGTCTAGGAAGCTCCCTGTGGTTGCAAGAAAGCCCAAACCTGCACCCCAAATTTTTGTTGCAAAAGTAAAAGACGAATAACTCAAACCCGTGGCGATCTTAAAGCAAAGCAAAGCAATGGTATAGCTCTCTTTAGAGGTAACCATATGTGTATATATATATATATATATATATATATATATATATATATATATATATATATATATATATATATATATATATATATATATATATATATATATATATAAAATAGTCGTGCTCTTATGTTTGCCTTCATACATGTATAACTGAATCAACTATGTTTGTTTAGTTTTAAAATAACATGTAACAAATGTAGTAGTAAATTAGTCTTTAACAGGTTAAAATAAACATGGAAAGATTGGTGAAATTTTAGATGAAAGCGTCTTCATGGAGACCTTATAGGGGAGGGATAAAGTCTGTTTTGCTGATTCTTTTTAATCAGAACTGAACTGATCTAGGTGAGTCCTGCAGCCGTGCGTTTCGTCCATTCCTTTGTGAGGAGGCACTTCTTCACACACTTGTCCAATGTAGGCGGTCATTGTTGATCTCTCATACTAGTGGCTTAGGAACTTCAGTACTTCAAACAGTCTGATAGCTTGTACCCACGAACCCAAAATTTTTGGGAATCTACAGTCTCCTCGCACAGGTTAGAATGGATACAATTTATGTTATATGCTCTCGAATCACTTGGCCTGAGAAATTATTCTTATGACGGGTGTTCTGTGAATCACTTGGTCTGGAAATATTTTGATTCCTCTTATGACAGGTGTTCTGCAAATCAGTTGGTCTGGAAATATTATCTTATGACGGGTGATCCAATTCCTAGGTGTCTAGTCTTGATATTTAAAGTCCTGGTCCCTTAAGTTTCCAGTCTTGTATTTAAATATGCGGGTTTACTTGTAAGTTCCGAAGTTGCCCAAATACTCGATCTGTCACTTACAGTTACGGAGTCTGTCCAATGTCTCACTGGCTTCTGGGAGTTTACTCATTTGACGATGCGATGCAGTCACTTCCGTGTCTCTGAGTTTGCTAGATTATATCTATCATTCTCAGTTCAAATCCAAGATTGTACTTCTCGGCAAATTTGCCAATGAAAACCAAAGCATATTCCGGCTCTCAAGTCAAACCAATGGTGAGCTCTTTAGCATTATATGGGTTGGGGTGTTTTAATTCAAAATATCCCCCACATGTTTTAAAATAATATTTCATTTTTAAAATTCCATCGCGTGACTTCTTTCTATATGCCGTAATATTTCCGCCAACTCACAAACAAATCTGGGAACTCTTTGATGGTCAGATGCTACCTTCAAATATTGTCTTCCCAGACAGATTATCTGTAATAATTTCACAGGAATGGCCCGGCGAAAGGGCTATTATCTCATTATAACGCCTGTGTTTCCGCACACCTCAGACGGCTCTCTCAGACAATATTGGCTTCCTATTCATCCTCGTACGAGACCATATTGTGTCACACGAGGATTGTCTCCTATCAAAGGTGGCCGGCGACTCAGAGATAAACGTATTACCGCTGACCGGTGATAATGACTGGGTATTGTTACGATAATACTACAGTTCACCTGGCGGAACGTAAATACGTTTGAGGAGTGGTCACAGACAGAAGAAATGTAGGGCCCTAAATATATGCCAATTAATGGGACGATGAGTGGGAAAAATGAAGAAATGAAGTGGTACTGTCGGAGTGGATGAGAGTTATAAAAATTGCACGACTGATTTCGTCACACGTTACCCACGTCCGGGTTAACAACAAACCCAGCATTCTGAGACAAGGGGCTTTTGTGCGAGGATGAAGTCCTGAGACTAGGGTCAAGTTTCATTTTGCAATATAAACTGTTCAGCTCATGTTTATTAAAAATATCTTTTCTCGAGCGCTTGACGTTCGATCAATACGTTTGTATTCGTGGAATAATGCACCAGCTATTGTATGTTGCAATATGGCTGTCACACGCAATTTTGAAGGAAAAAAACAAACAAAAACAGCATGTCTTTATAGGGAATCAATTGACACGATGTTGATTTTTCCCATGAAATGTATGGTATTTCAAGGAAGGTTCTTCTAAAAATAGAAAACACACTTTCTATGATTCAAAACCGGAGCGTTTCTCTTAAAAAGAAATGTAATGTATGTGTAATATAGTAGTAGTAATGGTAGTAGTATAACTGACAATGGGATATAAAAGGTAGTCCTATAGCAGATACTGCCTTAGGGTAGTGGAAGTGTTAGAGACTTTATCATACTAAATCCAGCATGGAGAGATAGGGTGACTAGTTCCCTTCCTCGCTGCCATTTCCTTACCTGACTCTGGTAAGGTACCCATTTATAGATGGGAAGGCTTAGCGTGTCGGTACCGTTTATTTCTAACCCGGAACCTTTGTCGCAAGAGACCAGCGCTCTAATCACTCTGTCAATTGGACGCTCCTATGGGATATACGGTAACCAAAATTTGAAAACGTTTAATCAATTCATCTTTTTCATTTATCCTTAACAGACTGAGCCCAAAAAACATTGAAGAAGATAGCTGGAAACAGAAGTGAAAGAGAACGAAGAAATAAGGTAAAGTATTGAATTGACTGCACAGTGAGGTAAGGGTTTGGGCGTTTTTGTTGAAGACTTGTGTTACAGGAGTAATTGAATGAGGTGATAGTTTTAAGCTGCTTGTCATACACCTGGTGTTAATTTTTTGTGTGTTCTTTTTCTTTTCTGCTTGTTGTGAGAGCTTCATGTTGTATAATTTAAGGAGGCGCCGTAGGGAGCATCGCCACTTAGTACGATCGACCGCCTCATCCTTTCAGGTTGCTGGATTGATGCCCAGTGCTTTCGTGTCTCTCTTGCACATATCTTTGAACCTCAGCTGCGGTCGCCCGACTGTGCTTTTGCTATCTGCCAGTTGTCTATTAAAAATATCTTTGTGGATCCGACCATTCTCCATGCGGCGGACGTGGTCAAGCCAGTGTGTATTAGAAATATGCTTGAAATAATGACACATACCACGGCGTCTCAATTATCAGGTGTTTGTTCAGGTTCATTAAGTAAGGCAGTCATTGTGTCAGACTCTCAGTTCATTCTTCGAAAGGTTCAAAATGGTTGGCTACGGCATGAATGGAAAATATTCATAGAAACTTCAAATCTGCAGGTGCTGGTGGGGATCTACTGTCCTGGTCATGCAGGGGTACGTGGTAATAGAGAGCTAACAGACTATCATCAAGAGCACCCACAATGGGGGAACTGTATATAGATAAGGGAAAGATACCGAGAACAATTAAAATGATCGCCTGTTAGAGAATGACACTGCAATAGATGAATCATCAAGGTTAAGACTGTTGGACATTGGCATCAAACATAAGGCGAGCAGTGGTGGACGTATGAGAGGGTGCATTCGTCGTGTATACAATCAGCGAGCTACAGGAACAGTTAGCATTCATACTCATCAATACGTACTGAGGGAGACAAAACACCTATGGGTTTGCCCGGAGTGCAATGATGTAGATGCTGTTCAACAAAAACTATTTTAAGAGCAACGAGTGCAGTTTTGAATGTTATGAATCGTTGTCTTCTCTTCCACTGGTTTGACTGTAAACAATGATATCTTTATTAAACTCATTAAAAAGGTCATGGAACAGAAAGTACCCGGTGCATCCTTTATGTTGTCGGCGAAGCAATTCTTTTTTTTTTTTTTTTCTCAACTCAGTATTTGTTGTAGACCACATCTGTTATGTCCTGAATATTTTTTCCTGATATAAACGTACTTGCACATATTTTATCAACGACAATCACTCGTCAAACTTAATGTTGTCAAATAGACAGAAAGTATGCCAGTGTACTGTTTGTTTAGTTAATCACTTTAAGTGGAACATTACCACCATTTTATCAAGGTTACAACCTCGATCACCTAGGTCCTTTTATGATTAACCCTGAAGTTGTCTAATTTGTTTCATAAATAACTTCCACCATCACTAGTCTTCACAGTGTATTTGTACTGTACAATTTTTCAACAAAAAAAGAAAAAAAAACCTCACATCAAAGGTTTTTAAAATTTTCAACCAAAACTAGTTTCTCTTTTTGTTTTCTTTAATTCTGAAGATCAGCAGATCCCATTTCGACACGTAACACTTTCATGCGCCCTTGGTTGTCTTCTTTGTGGATGGAGCAATCTAATTTCTAATCAGTCAAATCTTTAATTTCTGTGTACAGTTTCCACCAGTGACTGATTTAAGAAAAATTAATTATGTTCAAACTTCCTCCTAGGCACCAAGATATAAGTGTTACAAACTTTAATGTTAGTTTTATTGGTAAAATTCAATACTACAAAGGTTCAAATGATCTCAATTAATCTGCATAGGCAGAATGAAACTGTGATTGTATACTGTTCAAAAAAAGAAACGCAACTTTTTTGGTGTTACTTTTATAAAAGATATTCGCTGATTGGACATCAGTCAACCCATCGACTGTGTCAACCTGGTCATTAACTTCTCGTGGTTACCTGAATTGTACTCACCTCATGATTCGTGAGGTCATGAAAGAGGTCAAGGTCAAAACAACATTTTTGACAATAACTCGTGACAGGTTCATGAGAATCCCGTGAAACTTACTGAACACAAAACTCTCTGACCATATTATTGAATGCCTATAAAAGATTGACGCTCCTCGAATAAATTCAGTTGAAAATTCAATGCGCAAATATGGCTCATCTCACTACAGAACAACGACTCATCATCATTGGACGTTTACAGACTGGGCAGTCACAAAGTGTAGTGGCCAGACAATTTAATGTGGTTAGAAGCACCATTAGTCGCCTTTGGAGGCGATTTCAAGAAACTGGCTCAGTGGCAGACCGGCCGCGCAGTGGAAGACCCAGAGTCACAACTCCTGCCGAAGACCGCTTCATATGGCTGCGTCACCTCAGGAATCGACTTGCATCTGCATCCTCCACAGTCCAGTCAATGTCAGCAGTTCGTCGAATTTCAGATCAAACGGTCAGGAACCGGCTGCACGACTCTGGTCTTTGGGCTAGAAGACCCTACAGAGGTCCTGTTCTTACGGACCGGCATCGCCAGAACCGACTGCAGTGGGCGAACCAGCATCGTCAATGGACCGTTGGGAATGACTGGAGACGGGTTTGGTTTAGTGATGAATCATTTTTTGTGCTCCAGCGACACGATAGACGGAGAAGAGTTTACCGCAGAGTCCATGAGCGCTATGCCCAGAACAGCGATGATGAGGCTCCTCCACATGGTGGTGGAGGTGTACTGATGTGGGGGCGATCAACTTCAAACACTTATGGGATGAACTCGACAGACGACTCCGCCAGCGAGACGTGGCTCCAGCCAATCTCCGACAGTTGTCTCTTGCACTGGGGGAAGAGTGGGCAGCCATCCGACAACAACAGATCCAACGGCTAATCGGATCCATGTCAAGGAGATGTCGTTCTCTGATAGAGGCCAGAGGAGGCCATACACCTTACTGAAACGGAGGCCTCAGTCGCAAAGAATAAAAGTCCAAACCAAATTTAATGAACATCATTTCATTGTTAAAGTCTGAAAGTTTCTTCATGCCAAGATTGAAACATTAATTCCGTAAAATAAAATTTTGGTACAAGTTTGAAATTTGGTGTCCATTACCACTGCAATAATGTTGCGTTTCTTTTTTTGAACAGTATATGATATTTTCAAACTATATAACTTGAGAACCACTCTCTTAATGTCTTCACATAATCTGCACGCTAACGTCCTATTTAAGCAAACTAACTGCGTTCTCGTGGACAGATGGCCACTGTTTATAGTTACAATTACATTGTCTTTTCTATACATGTTACAAGTCGTCACTCAAAATTATATTACTTTGTCTTTGTTTTCAGACCTATTTCCGAGTGCTCTCAAAAGTGTCAGAACCACTGTATAAGACTTCAAATAACAGTCGCTCAAAGGTACCGAGTGAACTGCACAAATGTGCAGCACCAAGTGATCTGTACGCCATTTTACTAAACAGCGGTGTATATGTTTTATCATTCGTGTAGATAGATTGACATCTCCTACCCTCAGGGTCAGGTAAAGTGAACCTACGTTTTAATTTGTAAAAATTAAATGCGACAGATAATGCTGCACGTTTTCATTGTGCATTTTAAGTTAGCTTTTTGATGTATTATATTAAACCATATTGTATGTAAAGGCAATGCTGCAAGTGGAGGATGCAGCGATGTTGCATTGTTCATTATTACAATATACTATGTTAATTTCAATATTATAACTTATACACACCGATTCATCAGAGCATGGCACGGTCACATTCGGAGCTGGAGCCCGCAGCAGTGGATCAATAGGTTTTTGTCCAGAGCTGGGGCTGGAGCCAGAGCATAAACAATTTTGACTGCTCCACTGGTGTAGCTTTTTCTTCATTTTAATCCAAAATGAATAATGCACTCAATGTATAGAAATTAATTAAAAATGTAGTAGGTGTGTTTTATTCGAGACCCGCGTTAATAGTTTTTGTAAACTATGTTTGTCCACATATTTTTCATGGTTAATTTGACCCTGAAAAAAAGTTTCAAATTTTAAATTGAAAAAAAAAAACAAAAACAAACAGTACTCACCGGTTTTATGACAGATCAGCTGGGTTTATACTCAAAATAACACATCAGTATTCTTTAAATGTTGGCAGCACCGGGGTTGTATACATTTAAAAAATGTGTTTATAATTCATTCATTCATAACCCTCCACTCCCAAAGGAGCATAGGCCTTCAACAAACACATGCCAAGTCCTCCTGTCACGTGCCATCATCTCAAGTTCTTTCCACGTTCTCCTTATCATTTTCGTCTCTGTTTCTAGCTCTCTTCTCTATGTGCTTCTTGGTCTACCTCTGCCTCTCTTGCCCTGGGGGTTCCAGAACAAGGACTGCCTTGTAATGCTATCAACAGGTTTCATCAGTGTGTGTCCTATCCATCGCCATCGTCTTCTTCTCATCTCTTGTTCCACTGGCACTTGTCTAGTTCTTGTCATCAGTTCCACGTTGGTAACCTTGTCATACCATTTTAATGTGGTTAAATTGCCTAAGAAAGGAAATTTACAAGAGCACAAATTATAGAGGAATAATGTTACTATCAGTGCCAGGAAAAGTATTAAATAGGATTATCCTTGAGAGATTAAAGGAGTCCTTAGACAAGAAACTGAGAGATGAACAAGCAGGTTTTCGGCAAAACAGATCTGTACAGACCAGATAGCCACTTTGAGAATAATAGTTGAACAAAGTCTGGAATGGAATTCACCATTATACATCGGATTTGTGGACTACGAAAAGGCATTTGACAGTGTAGACAGAGAATCACTTTGGAAATTGATGAGGCATTATGGAGTTCTGACTCTGACTAAGCATTTGGATGATCTGGATTTTGCTGATGACTTGGCTCTTCTGTCCCATAACCGTAATCAGATGCAGGACAAATTGATAAGACTCGATGCCTAGATGGCAGGGAGGATAGTGTGATTCGCTTGCATAGCTAGGCGGGATTGTCGCACGGAAGGTCCTGGGTTCGAGTCCTGGGTAAGCCATTCACGTCTGTTGTTTTTCTGTTGTCTAGTTTTCTACTTCTTTTTTTCTTACGAGTGCCTGAAAACATACCTTTATGTTTGTCTAATATTTATCATCAGTATACATGCATTATAGGCAAATGTGCCGTCCGTTAAAGTCCAACTGTCCGCGAAAATATAACTTCTCTAAATCGTCGAAATGTTAATCAAAACGAAAACTACTTATCTGTTAATTCACACAGGCGTCCAAGGCATGCAATATCTCAAACATTCTCCAATAGCATGCATAAATAGCGGACATCAAACACTCAAGCAGCAGCTCACAGAATACACGTCTTGACACCATGAAACACACAGTCGAAAGAGCCCCAAAAGTGACCGTTACTTCTGCTCATGCACGCGCATCTACGTAATCTAATATTTTAACCTTACGTCATACATCAAATCGGTGATGCTGTTTCAATAGCGCTGCGTTTTAGTGCTACTCCCTTTTAGCACAGCATTGTTTCACTAATGAACGCAAAGCTGTGTGTAAACGGAGGCGTAACAATATACATACCTTTTTTTTTAATTTATTAAATACGAGTTATGTTTGGTTTTGGTGAGGCATAGACACAAAGTCCGTCCGTTACATGAGCGCTTATACTTGCATTAAGACGAACCTTGTGCTTTGGTTATTGTACAAAAGTTAAAATTTATATCTAATTATCACCATTAAGAGCTGTTTCGGATGGCTTTATGATCATATCTCTCCTCAAACGTGTGTCTCTATTGTTGCCAGTGTGTTTTGTATTTGAGTTCTTTTTATTTTTTAGATAACGTTTTGCCTCGTGATGGCGAGGCGCGTCCCATTCAACCTAGCCGGTTATATTTGAGTTCTTCTTCCAACACCGAACTGTCGGTCCTTCTAGTATTTTCTTTCTTATTATTACAGGCTGGATTAGTATTGCTTCTTCCCTCAATCTTCCCGTTAATATCATATGTTCTTAATTGTCCTTCTCTGAGAACAACACCTATATATTTGGGTTGTCTGCGTTGTATCCTGGCTGTGATTGGTCTGTTTTTCCCTCAGCTTCTCTAGGGAGCTCATCATTAGGTTTCATAGCTGAAATTGTAATCATCCTTCAGAAATAATACATCTGACTGGTTTACAAAAACACAATGCGCTATTTTTATTCCCTGTTAATGATTCAAAGTCAGATCATAGTGGTGGTTTACTATAGTATTCAAGAACACTTACTATAAGCATGATCATCATCGATCATCATCAACCATCCTCATCAATCATCATCATCAATCATCATAATCTGTTACGCACAAATAATTACTTTTTTCAAAGCCTTTGTATGATCATTTTTCGTATGTATGATCATTTTTTGACTGAAGTGTGTATTATGTTTTTTACAGTCAAAGGGACATAATCCGAGTTATCGAGACTACAATTTTTTAGGAGTTGTCCTTCTCTTGTATAGAGACACGTTCGGTCTATAATTTCTTGAACGAAGCGTGACCATATCTCCTTATTTGGTAGTATCAGTCAACTGTTGTAGATGTCTGAAACCTGCCTTAACGCTTCTGTTCATGACCATAAAAGGCGCGACTGTGTAAGACTTTTATCTCGAATGTTCTTAGAATCGTCTTATTGTGAACGGCGACTCAGAGATTGTCGTTCTGCGCATGTCTCGACTTGGAGTTCGTTTGTTGTTCCGCCCAGCTCGGGGCAGTTTAGAAATGGTCTGAGTAGCGAGCAGACGCGACCTGCGTCTTGTGATTCTCTGAGGGAAATACATTGTCTTTGTGAGTTAGTTAGCTAACTAGACTATTTCCCAGTATTATTCAAGCCTGCCTGGAGGCATATGTTCATGGTTGATTTTCCGAAATAAGGTAATTCCTCTTGTATCGAACTTTATGCTATCATCTAGAGGTTCGTCATTTTGTCGCCTTTTTGCTCGCCTGTGTGATTCAAAATGGAGAGATACTTTGACTAGGATTAAGTCACCGGTATCTTTATACCTGAACTAGATATATATATATATGGGTCGCTCTAGACCAACAAGACTATTGTCTGTGTTCCAGGATTCGTTATATCAGAGATCACGTCCAAGTCAGATGGTTAGACTTAGAAACGTTATAAAGGTCGGTATGACCTATATGCCCAGTATGCTATTCACGTGCAGACAGTAAACTGACTTATTGTATACATCTGATCTGCTAGCATCAGAAAGGGAGTATTTATTGTTGTCTATGAACATTGAAGATCTGCAGCTGACTGTTGCAGAAGTTATATATATTATTGATACAGCTTCACGAACCAGAACTTTATGATATCTGTTTGCAATGCAACTATTGAGTATTGAATCCTACATGACTATCAGTTAATATGATTTTGAATGCTGCATTCGTTATACTATGCTGATGATGACATAAATATCATGACTGTTTTGTGGCGTGCAATAAATGGTATAAAACTAAAGCGAAGTTACCATTTCTATGACTCTACACGTCATGTTGCCTGTGGTGTACCCTATGAACTGTTCTACTGCAACACACACAGCAACATTCTAAATCAGAGAAGACACCTACATCTTGCACTTTAATACCAGGTGTCGATAGGGGTGGCAAGTTATCATTTCAGCTCAAATCCACCCTTATCATTTTTGGTAGCCTAAAAACATAAAAGAAATGGAAGAATACTGTAGCCAGTATGTTACTGCGCATCCGCACATAACCATTAGCAACTCTAAGGTGAAAGAAGGTCTGCCAGTTGCTTCGGCAGCACCTTATGGCCCAAATTTTATGCGTAAATTTCAGGGTAGCCAGCTAAATTTCAATAAAAAGAGTAATCGTAATTATGCCCAGAACCATAGTAATCAATTCCAGGGTGATTCTTCTTCCCAGAACTGGAGACAACCTAATACTACACGGTATTCTACTCCGGTTAACTTTAGAAATTTTCACAAAGGTAATCGGTATAGAGGAAAATATTTTTCTCAGAGACCTCAATACCAGGATAATAGAGGTTCTCAACAGCATAGAGATTGTAATGACAGTTATGGAAACTGGAACTCAAACCAGGATAAAAATTACAGTAGGGACGTTAATGATAATTGCAGAGGCAATAATGGTCGCGGTAGATCGCAACATAAGAGAAAAAGATATCAACAGACAAACTCTGTTCAACAAGAATCTCAGGGAGTAGATAAGCAGGTTAATAATGATAAGGACCATAATGCTATCGGATGCTCATCTTTTGATTTTGGTAGGGCAAATAAATGTATCCAATGCAGTACTTTATTTGATCCGAAAACCGTTAGTACTCTAAGCTGTGGTCATCCTTTGCCAGCTCTTCCTGCTAATGTTGCTCATGATGGGAGAGGTTCTCTTATATTACATAAGGGGCTTGTAAATAGTAATCCAGTCTCGGTGTTGTTTGATTCTGGATGTACTACTGTCGGCGTTAGGCAATCTCTTGTAGATCCATCCTGTGCTACAGGAAAGGTCATCAAATGTGTCACATTTGGTGGCACGTTGGAAAAATATCCTACTGCCATAATACATATTGCTACTCCTTTCTTCACGGGAGAGGTCCACGCGTGTCTACTTTCAAATCCACCCTTATCATAATCATCAATCATCATCAACCATAATCATAATCATCAATCATCATCATCAATCATCATAATCATCAATCACCATCAACCATCATCATAATCATCAATCATCATCATCAATCATCATAATCATCAATCATCATCATCAGTCATCATAACCATCAATTATCATCAATCATCATAATCATCGATCATCATCAACCATCATCATCAATCATCATCATCAATCATCATAATCATCAATCATCATCATCAATCCTTATCATAAGCATCAATAATCAATATCAATCATCATGATAATCATCAATCATCATCAATCATTATCATAAGCATCAATCATCATTATAAGTCATTATCATTTTTGTAGCATGTGTGGAGCTCAATGTTGTGGAATGTCAAATGAATTATAAGAACATTATCCGGGAGTGACCTGCATTCCTTCATTAGTTTGGCTGTTGTGTGTTCATTTAGACATTTTTTAACTATACTAAATTCTGCCCAACATGTCACTAAGAATGGACCGCAACAGTTATAATTCCGGTCTGTATCTGAAACCGCGTTCTTGTCATTTTGTTGAGTGTAACCCCTGCTTCAGGGACATATTTATCATAGGAATTTTCCTTTTTGCTCCCTATGGAGCATAGAACCACCACTGTAACATTCACATACGTCTGCAGCGGGGGCTTCTGTAGCAATTTGTTTCACATGATGAGGTTGCCAGCCCCATACATAACTTCATAGTAGTCGCCTTGTATGCCACACCTGAGGGCGCATTTAAATAATACATATACGTATATTAATATATTCTTATTTAATATAAAGTTACATATATACGTCGGCATCATGGAATATCGTGACAGTTCTGAGGTATGGGTCTGACCACAGGAGATCAAAATAAAATGGCAACCAGAATGGTACAAACCTTCATAAATGTGTGCGTACGCAGATTAGAAATTTTGAAACAGTATATGACAAGGTCAGTAATGTGAAACTGTTGGACAGCACTAGACAAGTGCCGGTGGAAGGGATATATGTAACAGATAATGACAACCAGCTGACAACATTCAATCAATCAATAACCTTTAGCTCCTTAAGGAGCATAGACCTTTAACAAACACATTCCAAGTCCTCCTGTCACGTGCCACCAGCTAAGTTCTTTCCCGTGTCATTTTCACTTTATTTCCAGTTCTCTTTGTATGTGTTTTGGCGCACCTCTGCATCTCTTTCACCGGGTATTCCAGAACAAGGACTGCCTTGTAATGGTATCAACAGGTTTCCTCACTGGATGTCCTATTCATCTCCAGTGTCTTATTCTCATCTCTTGTTCCACTGGCACTTGTCTGGTTCTTGTCATCAGTTTCATATTGGTGACTTTGTCATACCATTTCAATCTTTCTATTCTACGCAAGCACACATTTATGAAAGTATGTAGCTTTTAGGTTGGTGTTCTAAATGTTTCAGGGTCATACAATAGGACTGGCTCGACATTTGAGTTGAAGATTCTTATTTTTGTGTTGGATTTAGATTTCTCTCAACCAATTGGCAGGCAGTGACCACAAACCGATCAAACTAATGATTAATATGGAACATACACTCCACTTCCATAAGCCATTACCCCGTTGGAACTACAAATATGCCAACTAGAACAAGTCTTCAGCACTGACAGATGAATACTGTGGCTTGATAAACACCCAAAACAAAAGAATTGGAGAAATAGCTGACGGATTTAATAAAGCAGTTCTGAAAGTTGCCCTAGAATCAATACCACGAGGGGCAAGAAAAGATTTTAAGCCGTACTAAGCAGAAGAACTCAAAGAACTGGAAGAACAGGTTACAGAAGAAGGAAATGTAGCAGAAAAGGACAAAACAGTTGAGGCAAACATCGTCTACAAAGCTATCTCTGCAAAATACAGGAAAACGTTAAACTGTTCAGCCAAAAATAGCTGGATCAAAACAACAGAAAGTCTTAACCTCGACAAAGATGGAAGAAAATTATGGAGGCTCGCCAAAGCCTTAAATGATGAGGAATGCAAAAATAAGGAAATAGCCCTCCAACAAAATGAGAAAATACTCACAAAGAAAGAAGCAGCAAAGACACAAATTCGCACTTGAGATGCAGATAAATGTTCCACCTGACAGAAAGCAGGAAATTATCAAAGAGCAAGAACTTTACCAAAATATACCAACTGTTCCAGAAGAGCACATGACAGCAAACCTCACCATGAGAGAGGTAGAGGCAGCCATTGTATCCCTTAAGCAAAGAAAGTCACCTGGAAAAGACAGGGTAACAAATGACACGCTTAAAGAGCTAGGGCCTAATGCCAAGAAAGCCCTCCTCAAGATTATGAACTATGGCTGGAAGCGTGGAATTGTACCACAGGCCTGGAAAGAAGCAGTACTAGTTCCAGTCATTAACAAGGACAAAGACCGAATGGACCCCAAAAGCTACAGACCCATCAGCCTTCTAAGCTGCACGGGAAAGCTTGTGGAGAGAATGATCAATACCAGATTAAGTTGGCACCTCCAAGAAAAACAAATTCTACTGCACCAACAGGCAGGCTTCAGGCAACATAGGTATACAGAGGACCAAGTCACCTACATTGCACAGGAAATCGAAGATGCTTTCCAAGAAGAAAAGCACACATTAGCAGTCTGGGTAGACATGGAGAAAGAATTTGATACAGTTTGGAAAGATGGACTAAGAGTTAAAATGCTTAAATATGGAGTCTGTGGAAGAATGTATAACTGGATCAGTCACTATCTAACAAACAGAACAGCTAGAGTGCAGGTGCATGGACAATTAAGCAAAAAGACTACAATGGAACATGGAGTCCCACAGGGTTGTGTCCTTTCCCCAACACTCTTCCTTATATATATAAATGATATAACAGAAAACACCCACAAGAATGTCCACAACTCCCTCTATGCTGATGACCTGGCCATGTGGACTTCAGAAGAATGCATCACCACAGCAAGAGTGCGCATGCAGGACTCACTGCTAGCCCTTGAAAGTTAGTCCAGAAAGTGGCTGCTCAAAATCAATGAACAAAAAACAATACACACTATTTTTACCTTGTCCAACAAACTACAGCAAGCAACGCTACAACTAAATGGGCAGACAGTACGAGAAGATGAAACACCAACATACTTAGGAATCACACTAGACCGCCGAATGACGTGAAAATCACAGAGAACCAAAATACAGCTAAGGGCAAAACTTCGCATAGCCATCATGAAAAAGTTAGCTGGTACCACATTGGGTGCTGATGAGAATATCCTCAAAAAGCTGTACACAGGCAGAGTGAGACCTGCTATGGAATATGGCATCAAAGCTTGGTCGACGGCAGCAAAGTCAAATTTTGACAGAGTAAACAGACTCCAAAACTAAGCAGCACGTATTATAACAGGGGCCCTAAAGTCCACAAAAATCAACCATATGGAAAACATTACAGGGCTACAGTCAATGGAGGACGGACGTGACAGCAGAGTCCTACAACAAGCGGAAAAATTTAAGAGACTCGAAGGACACCCCATGTTCCAAAAAATGAATAGGCTAGGAAGAGGCAGGATCAAGCGAACTAACTTTGTGGCCCAAGGAAAAGAAAAAATTAGCAAAAATACCATGCTAGCAAGCTCAGTTGCAAAGAAAATACCAACAAGCACAACTATCCCACTGTGGAAAACAAGATGCTTTCCTGAGCTAAAATCTGATATTCTAGGCATTGAAAGTAAGGGAACACAGACAGAAATACAAAGAAAGTGTATAGCAACCAAGTATATTGACAAACAATTCCCAGCAAATCTTTGGACACATGCACATACTGATGGTTCAGCAAAAAAATGCAGTTGAAAATGGGGGTGCCGGCATCCTCATAAAATTAAAGAATAGAATCCACTCTTTGGCAATTGCCACTGGCAAATACTGCAATAACTTCAGTGCTGAAGCAGAAGCCTTGAAACAGGCAGCGGAAACTCTTATTGAATGCAAAGCACAGGGGGAAAAACAGATAGTAATCTTTACAGATGCCCTCTCAGTAATAACAGCGCTTGAAAGCCACCATGCTAAAGGATTGAAAGATCTGATAATCTTCCTTGAAAGACTGGCCAAATGCTTCACCAAGTGCACAATCCAGTGGATACCAGCCCATTGCAACATACCAGGAAATGAGGAGGCAGACAAACTTGCTAAGGAAGGAGGTGCCTTACAACAAAATGATATAGTGGCAACTTACGCAATGGCAAAGACTACTATAAAGGCTACATTCAAGTCCAAATGGGAAAGAGAGCACCCGGGCCATTTGAATAATGACGCATATCATCAACTATCCAGGAAAGAACAGGTCCTCATTTGTCGGCTACGGACTGGACACAAGAGATTAAGATACCATCTATACCATAAATACAAAATTGGTGCAACAGATCTATGCACCTGCGGTACCAGCCCGATGACAGTCGAACACCTGCTGCAGTACTGCCCAACCTACAGTAATGAACGGAGTAGCATATGGCAACAACCCACTTCTGTCAAAGAAAAACTGTTTGGAGATGTCGGGAACCTTGAGTTGACTACTGCCTTTATTAGAGTCATAAATGTGGAAGTCTGAAGGCGAACGAGGAAGAAGAAGAAGATTTCTCTTGATCTCCATATGTTTACAAATGCAATGCAAGATCTTTTTGCTTTTTTAATTCATATTTTGATATCATTGTCTGTGTGACAAGATGGATTTGGGGCGACCTCTCCTCGATCTCTCATCCGCTACGGCAGTACCCATTTTAAATTGAAGTGAGGACTGGTTACCTGGAATTTCCGGGTCGCCACCTTTTTTTTTCTCTGATATGTAGCAGATATTTGGTATTTTCAAACATTCTTACACTCCTCTCACTGATAAGTCGTCACGTCTGTTTGGTCATCCGTTTCTCCCTGCTTTGCAAGGAACGGCTTAGATAATATTTAATCGACAACCATGTTGGTTAATATCGTGTGTGGCCGACATCAGACTACAGAGTAACTCTAAAATCGCCCAGCGTATTTGTTTAATCGCTGATAAGGCCAGGGTGCGTTCTTTGTCAAAATGGTAAAGAGACGGATTGTGTGTGCTCAAGCAACAGATAACGAGATTACTCGTCTGTGTGACACATTTTGGACAGACATGCATGACATCATTGTATCCTGCACACCTTGTTACAAAGTCATTGCTTTATATTAAAGTAATAATAAGTTATTTGTAAACTTGGCCGAGAGAGGATCGGATGTTTTCGTTCCATATATGGGAGACGTGACCTTTTGCACCACGCATATTATTTCAGGCGGAAACAATTTTGAAATTAACCCACACACCACGCATGTTTGAAACGATTGGAGCTTTCTCAGCATCGTAACAAAACAAATGAGGGGGAAGAAGGGCCATATAACTTGATCTTTTTGCAGTTTTAAGACACTGTGAAAATTCACTGTGAGGATCGCTTGCCAAGACGAAACCAGGTTGCCAGGGTTAGAATTCAGTATTCTCTTTATCAGACCGGACATTGTGGAACATCATTAAGGACTTAAAGAGCCCAGGAAAACCATTTTAATAAAGAAGACCGGCTTCTGAGGAAACTGAAACACGGAGTCATAGTGGGAGTTTAATGCTAACATTACGACCCCCAATACACGTGAAAAAAGGCATCTGCCAGTGCCTTAAACCTACTTCTCTGAGCAAACAGTCTGTGAGCCAAGATTGGCATAACTTGTCCTTTTTACATTTTATATTTTTCATTACTAACATGTGAACTTCTTCTTCTATGATCCTTAGCCGCCGACCGTCAGAGCAGTCAGTGGCCATCACGCCTGGTGGCGTCTTGTAGGGCAACAACAAATTGATTCAATTTTGCTCGGTTGGTGGCCATCCTTCGTACAGTGCCCCATCTCTGGTTCATTCTTTGCATCTCAGCCTCCACAGTCCTCCGCAAAGTTGTTTTTGGTCGGCCTCTCTTTCGTTTTCCTTCAGGGGTCCATAGCATAGCTGTTCTTGTGATGGCATCGGGGTCTCTTCTGAGGACATGGCCAACCCAGCTCCAGCGTCTGCCAGCTATGATGGTGTGCATGTCCTCTTGCTTGCTCCGAGTAAGCAGATCTTGGTTAGTGATGGTATTCGTCAAAAAGATTCGGAGAAGTTCTCTTAGGCATGTTGTGTGAAAAGAGGACAATTTCGACATTTCCTTCTCTGTAACTCTTCAGCATTCGGCACCATAGAGAAGCGCAGAAAGCACACAGCTCTGATATAATCTTAATTTTGTGCTTGTGCTGTACTGAGAGGACTTCCAGATGTTGTTTAGACTAGAAAAAGCTTTTCTTGCTTTGTTCATTCTGTAGTTGATGTCTTTGCTTGCACCGCCCTCTGGTGTTACTATGCATCCTAGGTATGTGAAGGTGTCTGTCTGTTCCAGTTGCTGATTCCTTACTGATATGGGCTCAGAGTTGCTCACATTGAGCGTCATGACCTCTGTCTTCTTTAGATTGATGTTCAAGCTCACCTGCTGGCTATACTTATTAAGTCTATCCGATTTTTCCTGGTTGTGTTGATGTGAATGTGCTAGTAGTGCAATGTCATCTGCATATTCCAGATCTTCCAATGTAGAAAATGTAGACCATCTTATTCCTCTTTGAGGGCCATCTGTTGTCTGGCGCATCACCCAGTATATGACTTAAAAAAAATAGAGTGGTTGATAAGGGGCATCCCTGTCGTACTCCTGTCTTCACCTCAAAGGTTAGGTTGCTCTGCCCAACGCTACACGTAAAGTTGGCATAGAGGCTTTTTATGATTGACACTATGCAGCTTGGATTTCCATAAGCCCTCAGTATTTTCCATAAACTCTCCCTTTGTATACTGTCAAAAGCCTTGTCAAAATCAACGAAATTAATGTACAGCTGTCTTTGCCATTCTGAGCACTGCTCTGTAATGTTCCTGAGGGTAAATATATTTATATCAGTCATCATGAATTAGAAATACGTACATATTCCGTCAATACTAAATTATGAATCAGTGCATTTACCAGTTAGCTAAAATATTCACTGACTGGTTACTAGCAATTTAATTAAATTTATTTATAGCTGAATGAGTTTTAGCTAGAATTTATAATTTATTTTGCTATCCACTGTAACAAGGTAAACTTAGAGAATTAGAATGACTGGCCTAACTGGTAAAACACTCTGCACAAAAATCTAGTGAAGATAAAATTCGAACTAATAATTAATCACTCGACAATACTAGTCACTATATTTACCTCACACAGAACTACTTAAGAATATTCTCAAACGCAAACTGAGATTTTGCTTAATAAAGTAATCTAGAAACGCAGCTAGATATGTCTAGAGAAACTGCGGAGTCTGAATGCAGGAAGTCTAAACTGCTGGGGTTTAAATATAGGAAAGCAAGAAATTAGCCCAGACTTAATACTTTTAGCACCTACGTCCAGATTTACATATTTCCCTCTCATTCTGCGAATCAAACGAATTCTTCACACTGAAACCGAAACCAGACTCAGGCAAATCGAGCGAACAGTCTCTCTTAGATCTTGCATAACATGATTTACCAGACCGTGCGAGATTTTCTTCGCTCGAGAATTCACACTAATATGCCTGCAGACTTGCACACCATCATAGCTGGCAGTCGCTGGAGCTGGGTTCGTCATGTCCTCAGAAGAGACCCCGATGCCATCACAAGAACAGCTATGCTTTGGACCCCTGAAGGAAAGCGAAAGAGAGGCCGACCAAAAACAACTTGGCGGAGGACTGTGGAGGCTGAGATGCAAAGAATGAACCAGAGTTGGGGCACTGTACGAAGGATGGCCACAGACCATGCAAAGTGGAATCAATTTGTTGTTGCCCTACAAGACGCCACTAGGCGTGATGGCCACTGACTGCTTTGACGGTCGGTGGTTAAGGATCGAAGAAGAGAAGATATATATATATATATATATATATATATATATATATATATATATATATATATATATATATATATGTATATATATATATATATATCGTCCGCCCGCTAATACTCGAGGCGAAATCTCAGGTTATTATATCTAACCTGAGACTGATTTTACGTGAGTATCCCTTTTTCTTGCACAGAGCAGGTGTCCCTCGCCATTCAGGCAGATACTCGCCGATTTCGGAGGTATGGTAAATATATGATCTACACATCTTCTGTTCTTTCTAAATCCTGCTTGTTCTTTCCTCAGTTTGTGGTCTACTGCTTTTGAAATTCTCTGTATAATTATCCTGCCTAGTATTTTGCTGGGAACTGAGAGAAGAGTTATTCCTCTCCAATTATTGCAGTCTCTAAGATCTCCCTTCTTGGGCAATTTGACAATTATTCCTTTATTCCACTCCGTTGGTGTTGTCCCTGTTTTCCACACTTGTGCAAATAGTGGTTCTAATAGTTCTGCTGCTATCTCAGGGTCTGTCTTAAATAGCTTTGCATTTAAGTTATCATGACCAGGAGCTTTTCCATTTTTTAATACTTTGATTGCTGTGATGATTTCTTCTTTTCGTGGAATGTCTGTATTAACATCTAGATCATTTTCAGCCTCAGGAACATTCAATTGTGTCTCTGGTGGTTCCTTGTTCAGAGTTTCTCTGAAATGCTCTGCCCATCTTGTTTCGTGTCCCTCTTCTGTCGTGATGCGATTTCCTTGCTTATCTTTTACTAATGTAATATTGTTTGCACCTCGTTTTCCGATGATGATTTTAGTTATTTTGTATACTGTGCTTTGTTCATTTCTCAGTGCTGCCTCTTCTGCCTGTCTTGCAAGATCGTCTAGGAAATTCCTTTTGTTGGGTCGGGTTTTGCGTTTAACTTCCGGAATATTAATATGTGAAAAGTGCTAGAGGATATCCAAGTCATTTGAGTCTGACAACCTCATCATATAGAATGATGATTTCATGAACCACCACTGCTAGGCTGGGGACTGCTTCATTGCTAGTTTCTTACAAAGAACTAAAAGCATAGGTAGTGTCACGGCGTATTTCTAGGACGTATTTCTATGACGGTCCAAAACCGTTCTGATAGTCATGGGATCAGCGAAAGTAACGGAATGCGCAAATCTGGCGTAAATTTAGTCAGTGGAGATTTGACTGCGATCCATGGTGGACGCAGTTTGTAGGTATGCCAGCTTAAGCTGTCTGTGATATCTAAGAGTGACGCGGTGCCCGCCATTTGAGCCCTATTCCTAACGTTAGGTATTTCTGCTATTAAGGATTCCAGGGAAGTGGTTATTTACTTAGCGCGGAGTTTGATACATGCTAAGTTACTGTCGTGCTTTTTTCATAGTCACTGGTACTATGCAGGGTTTTCCCGCGTGATGGCGCGATGTCAATTTTAGAATTGTGGGAGCCAGATTACCCGTTCTGTGGATTGATATTAGTACATGCATTCTCTGTTGTGGCACGTACACAGTCGTAATGTTGTATTTTCATCAGGCCATGTGTGGTCATGTGTTTAATTGAATAAACGGGATATAAGCTGTTTCATAAGCGTTAGTCATATGTCACCCACTGTTTTTGTGTCATGCCTTTGGCAATACGAGCCTATGTGTAGTTCTTGATATAAGTTATTTACGACAACAGTGGTATAGCCTTGGTGGTGAAGGGGAATGTAGCTAGCACCTTATTCCTCTCTCCACCTTAGCTAGTACATAAAGGCTTGTGTGATATCTGGGGAACTCTCCGGTCGTTGTATTGTGAGCTTAGAGGCCTTAGGGCCAATTTTGTCCGATGTATCATTTTCATCGAGGTTAATTTTATAAAGGCGATTTGAAACTAGGCGAGTTTCAATGTGTTCTCTCCACGTTATTAAAAATAAAACAGTGTGTCTAACGTTATTGTGAGCTGTGGCGTCCGATCTAGGTCAGGTCAGCAGGAGCCGGTAAGTAGGTCACCGGTTTCCCGTAGCTCTGCTTATTTTTCAGATTTTCGTATTTAGGTTGTGCAGTGTTGCTGACTTTGACAGGTAAACAGTTGGGTTACAGTGTGTGTTTACCAGTTATCTACAACCCACAAAAGCCAGATCCAAACCTCAGAAATGAGGTATCTGCGGAAGGTGGTTGAAGTAACAAGAAGAGACATGGTACGCAACCAGACGATACGTCAAGGCCTTAAATCCCACCCCCTGCAGACCCAAGTAGAACAGTCCCAACTAAGATGGTTTGGCCATGTCTGCAGAATGGGAGAAAATCGGCTACCACGACAAGCATGGGAAACAACGAGCCAGGGATCCAGACCCCAGGACGACCCAGAGTCCGCTGGGAGGACAACATTAGACAATCTTTGAGGGACCGAGGACTAGAATGGAACCAGGCCAGGAGGAAGACAGCCGATAGGATGGTCTGGCGCTCTCTCTTCCAAACCTCTGCACTTCACGGTAGAAGGGGAACGACTAAGTAAGTAAGTAAGTAAGTTTACCAGTTATCTGTTGCTTCTAGGTTCAACACAGCAAGGTAGGAGATAATGAGTTGGTTATTTTGATATGTTGGAAGGTACAGTTTGCAGGTTGTAGCTAGAAGGTGTGCGCTCCAGGTGGAGCAGAGGACTATAGAGCTTACATAGTCGTAGGTCTGGCCGTGGTGGCGTTCTTTTGTGTTAGGTCTGTTGTTAGGTTGTTGTGTTAGGTTGTTAGTATTACTGTTACTGGCTGACGGTAGAGGTTCTTGGATTATTTCGATGCTTTGGTGGTGTAGAATTGTTTAAGTGGTTGTTAGGAGGGCTGGCGTAGGTGGGCCCCGGCGTTCACGACTAGCGTTCAGACGGCTGGGGTAGTCGATCAGCTAGTCTATGAACCAACAACACTAGCCATTGTTATTGCCAACCAGCGTCAGCAGCCATTGTTATTGCCAACCAACAACAGTAGCCATTGTTATTGCCAACCAGCGTCAGCAGCCATTGTTATTGCCAACCAACAACAGTAGCCATTGTTATTGCCAATCAGCAACTGTAGCCATTGATGTGTTCCGCTGAGAAGATTTATACACATATTTATTGACAGTATAGATTAAGGTGGTGTATTGGGGTGAGAATATTTATACACATATTAATTGACAGTATAGATTGAGGAGGTGTATTGTGGTGAGAAGATTTATACACATATTTATTGACAGTACAGATTGAGGTGGTGTATTGTTGTGAGAATATTTATACACATCTTTTGTGTTAGGTCTGTTGTTAGGTTGTTGTGTTAGGTTGTTAGTATTACTGTTACTGGCTGACGGTAGAGGTTCTTGGATTATTTCGATGCTTTGGTGGTGTATAATTGTTTAAGTGGTTGTTAGGAGGGCTGGCGTAGGTGGGCCACGGCGTTCACGACTAGCGTTTAGACGGCTGGGGTAGTCGATCAGCTAGTCTATGAACCAACAACACTAGCCATTGTTATTGCCAACCAGCGTCAGCAGCCATTGTTATTGCCAACCAACAACAGTAGCCATTGTTATTGCCAATCAGCAACTGTAGCCATTGGTGTGTTCCAGCTTCAGCACCTGCTGCTGTGAAAAATTTGTTTGAACTGCAGCACCCATTGGTTTGTTCCAGCTACAGCACCTACTGCTGAGAAGATTTATACACATATTTATTGACAGTATAGATTAAGGTGGTGTATTGGGGTGAGAATATTTATACACATATTAATTGACAGTATAGATTGAGGAGGTGTATCGTGGTGAGAATAATTATAAACAGATTTATTGAGAGTATAGATTGAGGTGGTGTATTGCGGTAATAAGATTTACACTCAGATGTATTGAGGGTAGAGGTGATCAACACTTATATACTTTTTACAACTCTTGTAAGACTAGGATATTGATACTGAGTTACTTAAAAGTGTACATTATGGAGTACCAACAGTTTATTAAGGTAGGCAAGGAGTGTGGTTACACTGGGAAATAATTGTCGGATTTTGCCAAGGCAGAATTACAATCAAAAGAGAACCAGGATGTCTTAAGAGATTTACGTGCGGAGCAAAGAGAACTCAAGAAGCTGAAAGAAGATAGAGAGTTACAGAAGATGAAAGAAGATAGAGAGATAGAAGTGGAAAGAATGAAGTTACAGGAGATGAAGATGAAAGAAGATAGAGAGATCTAAGTGATGAGAATGGCATTGGAAGAGAAGAAGATTGCGGTTGAAGTAGAGCTAAAAAAGCTAGAAGTAGTCGCGAGTGGTCAGAACTCGACTCCGAGGGAGTCCCATCGTCCCTTTAGGCTACGGCTACCGAATTTTAACGAAAAAATAGATAGTTTTGACTTCTTCCTCGAGAGATTCGAGGACGAATGTGTGGCCTGGAAGGCTAACAGAGACAAGTGGCCATCTCTGTTGTTCACATTATTGGTTGGGCCAGCAATGGAGACTTTTTACAGCCTCCCAGTGGAAGATAGAGCTGATTACGAGAATGTGAAAAAACGACTGCTCAGGAAATTTCGTCTGACTGCAGACGGATATCGTACACGGTTTAGGAACGCATGCAGACCAGGACTTCGAGGACTTCATCTCAAAGATCAAGCTTCTGCGGAACAGATGGATCGAGATGGGATAAAGTGCTACGAGACAAAGTGTTGTCGTCTTGCTCTACTGAGCTAGATGCATTCTTCCAAGAGCGCCAACCAAAGGACATTGATTCCATGGCACAGTTGGGCCATCATTATGTCCTGGCCCATTCGGACAAGCCCATCAATCGGTCCGGGCTGTCTGATGCCTTAGTCGCGGGGGTCGGCAATGTTTAACGACAACTTTGGCAACGTCGCTCGGGTAGCGCTGAGGGCTCACATAGGCAGAGGTTCAATAGGTCACCCCGGCCCTATCAGACATTCAGAGGCAACTACGATAATTTCAGAACGTGTCAGAGGTTCCAGCCGAAGAGAAACAACCGTCACTCTGGTAGAGATAGTGACGGAGAAGAGCGCCAAATGCGTAAGCAAGTGCGCTGTGATGAGTCTCGAAAGGAAGATGGGCAGTATAAAGAGAAACCGGTCAAGCAGAGGAGTGGATTCTCAGAGAGTCGATCTGACTCCGAGGCGCGATCGTCACCGGTTAGCAGTCCTATCAGGAGTCAGCGTGGCGAATCAAAAAGGGAACGCCGATGTTCCACGTGCAATGGTAATGGACATAATGCAGACGTGTGTGCTACCCCGATCGAACACGCGAATTCCGCGTATGTGTTGGACACAGTCAATAGCGAGGACTGTGTGGGGTGCCGACCTCTGTTTCATTCAGACAAGAGGGTAGTGTTACGGTGCGGACATGCACTACCGTGGAGAAAATGCACTACCGTGCCTGTCTGTGGTTCATGAGACTGGGAATTTAGTGCTCCACAGAGGTGTGGTGGAGAAGAAACCAATCTCGGTGATGAGAGACACAGGATGCACTACAGTTGGGGTTCACCGTTCCTGTATCGACGAATCCTGCCTCACAGGCAAAACTGTGAAGTGCACCACATTTGGGGGCAAAGTTGAGTCTTACCCCCAGGCGTGTATTAATGTGGACACCCCCTTCCTATCAGGTAGAGTGAACGCGTTTGTTCTCGTCAATCCTGTCGCCGACTTGATCGTCGGCAATGTACGAGGGGTGCAGAAAGTTACGGGAGATGTCAGAGTGGTGTCCCAATGGCACCGTGTTCCCGTGTTTGTCGATCAGGTGATCTGGTTGTCACCACCTGAGAAGAAAGTGCAACAGCGACAGGGTGCGTGGCAGGAATCCTTGGGTACGCAGAGTCCGGTGCCAAGGCGCAGGAATAAGAACCATAAAGGTGTGTCCGAGGCCCTGATAGCAAGTGACTGCACGGTATGGGTCCGCAATGTCCCCCTGAGTGCTAGTTGGCGCACACTCAGACGTGCGTTTAATGAGGTCGCACCAGTGAAGTTTGTGGAGGTCTTGTCGTTGTGAGACAGTACGAAGATAGCGCGAGTTACATTCGCGTATAAATGGGGTGCGCGTGATGCAGTCAGGTGTAAGCACATGTCGTTGCTTCATAACCACCTGCTGATAGTCCAGCGATAGCGAGGCAGAGGTATCGGGTTTCGCGTTCAATTAGGGTGTTTCCGTTAACGCGAACCGAACTTTAGAGTCTGACCCACTCCATCAGTACCGTTATGCTATTGAAGGAGTAAAGAATATCGTAGCGGACGCTCTGTCCTGATTGTCATTTTTGGAAAAGGACAGGAGCGTCCCATGATGAGTCGATTTTGGCTAGGATATTAGGTTCACCAAGTAATCGTAAACCATGTAAAGTCGACTTATTATTCATATTTGAATGTTTCACTTACTTATAACTGTGTTGGTCATTGCTTTCATGTGCCATTAAGGCAACGTGTTATACTCTAATTCATGATTAATGACTAATACTGATGTAACTTTTATTTTGTTTACCATGGATGGTTAAGTAACCGACCCCATGGGGCGTAAGGGTAGTGATCCCCAGGTAAGGTTGCCATTGTTTTTGTTACGGCTGCTAGAACCTTGGGGAGGGGGAGGGGTGCAATTATTGTGTATACACATTATAATCTTATTTCATATATGGCATAGATGAGGTAATTTGTTTGTCCCAGTTGGGCACCGACAGGTCACTTGAAGGTATGGTGGCATGTGGGCCTTCACCTTTCAAGGAGTGTCAGGGGTCCAGCACCCTCCAGGTGGAAGAAAACTCCGTTTTCTTTCTTAAGGGGGGGGGATGTCACGGCGTATTTCTAGGCCGTATTTCTATGTTGTTAGACGGTCCAAAATCGTCCTGATGATCATGTGATCAGTAGAGTCATGTGATCAGCGGAAGTAACGGAATACGCAAGTCTGGCGCAAATTTAATCAGTGGAGATTTGATTACGATCCATGGTGGACGCAGTTTTTGGTATGCCAGCTTCGGCTGTTTGTGATATCTAAGAGTGACGCAAGGCCCGCCATTTGAGCACTATTTCTAACGTTAGCTATTTCTGCTACGATTTCAGGGAAGTGGTTATTTACTTTAGCGCGGAGTTTGGTACATGCTAAGTTACTGTCGTGCTTTTTCATAGTCAGTGGTACTATGTAAGTTTTTCCCGCGTGATGGCGCGATGTCAATTTTAGGATTGTGGTAGCCAGATTCCCCATTCTGTAGATTGATATTAGTGCATACATTCCCTGTTGTGGCACGTATATAGTCGTAATGTTGTATTTTCATCAGACCATGTGTGGTCATGTGTTTAATTGAATAAACGGGATATAAGCTGTTTCATGAGCGTTAGTCATATGTCACCTACTGTTTTTGTGTCATGCCTTTGGCAATACGAGCCTATGTGTAGTTCTTGAAATAGGTTATTTAGGACAACAGTGGTATAGCCTTAGTGATGAAGGGGAAGGTAGCTAGCACCTTATTCCTCCCTCCACCTTAGCTGGTATATAAAGGCTTGTGTGATAGGTAGTCCCAAGTTCCACAGGAAGCAGGGAGGGAAAGATGAAAGAAATGATGTACATTCTAATTATAATATCTGCATTTTCAAATCAGTGTAGATGTAAATGAAAACATATTAAATCTATATTGTGAACACTTTTGAATCAGTATAGATGTAAATGTAAACATATTCTATCTATACTATTAACCTTGTCATTTATATTTGGACATGCGCCCTAATATAACCGACTAGGTTGAACGGGACGCGCCTCGCCAACATGAGGCAAAATTTTACTTTAAAAATAAAAATTGAATGTAAAGTAAATATAAAGCTACTCAATTTAAATGTAACGAAAGTTTTCTCTCTAAGGATTAAGCTTAATTCTCACCGTGGGTAAATTCTGAGATATACGGGATGGTGCAATAGGAGAAAGGGACCCATAACTATGTGCTGAAAAACGCAATACTCAGGAGAGCGTTTTGTTTCTATTCTTTTATCATAGCTGTTGGTGGTACCAGTTGAGGGTAATATCTCTGGAACAAGAAAGGAAAAGTGGCTTGAGCTTTAAGACGAGGGACCAACTTCACAGACACTCCTTGGCACTTCTGGGAACGTGCTGCGCCCTACAACCTTGACAAGCGTGATCAGTCTACCAAGAACCAAAACCACCAGAAGGAGCGTAACCGTCACTGACAGCTAAGTAACACAAAAAAGCTGCCAAGTGACCTCCTTTACACGTTTCTATCCCATCAAAGCAGTGATGATAAACTTTTTTTTTATAAATAATTATTCATTTCTTTAAACCCGTATTAAAATCTAAATGACTATTAAATCTGTTATTTGTAAATATACAAATTTAACGTCGATTTAGTCATTTTGAATGTACTGCATGATTGTCTAAGTCAGTTTACTAAATACACTCAATCAGAGCTACTAAATAATAATAAGAAGAATTCCACTGAGTAAATCAGGGTGGGGGTTTGAACGAGCTGAAATTAATAATTGCTTCGTTCTTCATAAAAGGCGGCGGACTGATATAAGTTAACAATTGCCCTGCGAATGCAGCATTGTTTTTGACTTCGGAAATATCTTATGAAAACTCCCTTGAGATAGAAGCATCATTATCCTTCTATCTACAACTCTGCCAAGAGTAATCTTGTGCGAAGGTAGACACCTTTGAAGGCCCATATTAGATACTCTTGAGTTTTAGCCACGGTTGGACCACTACTGCAAAGCAGGGGAGCAAAATCAGTGACAGTCTGTCCCTCCAACTTGTTTATATTACTGCCAAGATATGTGTACGATTTTACATCTTGTTGTGGCGTTTCTCAAGTTTGACCTTGTTATCGTTTCTTGCAGTTAATCTCATTATCTTTGTCTTTTCCCTGTGTATTTTCAGACCTACTTGTTGTGACCTGTCATCGAGTATTTTCATTTTGTCTTGCATCTGTTTATGGTTATGGGTCAGAAGAGCCAAACCATCTGTAAAATCTGGATTATCAAGCTGTTTAGTCAGATTCCACTGGATTCCATTTCTGTTGTGTGATATCAATGTTTTTATATCCCAATCTATTGCTAGTAAGAAAAGAAGTGGAGACAAGAGGCATTCCTTTCGCATTCCTTATGGGGAGGTTTCACCCATATTTTGGCATTTTGTTTAAAAATTATCTTTTTTGCAATATTGATGCTACAGTTTAGTGTCACCATTTACTACCTAACGCTATGTTTTTTTATTGCAGTTTTCAGCTTAAAAATATTTTAAATTAATTTTTCAAAAACGTATGTTCAGCCACAAATCAGCTAATTATATATGCAAAAAAATTATTTTGTTATAACTTTTTTATTTATTAACATATTTTAATAATTTTTTCGGTATTTAGTCCAGCCAGGGCATTAGATTATAATTTTTAACAGTTATAAGTCTTAACATAAAATAAATTTTCATTGGCTTAAACTTCTCATGAGGGTCAAAGATCGCCAGCTTCAACCAATCAGAATCAAGCTTACATCGGACTAGGCTTGCTTGTATGTTTATACTGAATCATGCTTCCTGTCAATTGCGAAGTCGAATTTGCGATTATGGTTAGATTTATAGTGATTTCTTATTTAATAAAATGGATTGTGTTAATAAATCAACAGCATCAGGTAAAAGAAGGAAGGATAGGCCCATTAAGAGGAAATTTAGAGGTAACAGGTATTCTGGTTCCCTGAAACTACCGAAAATCACAGCTAGGCCTACATGTCAGACAAATGAAATATCATTCTGCAAATTAAATAGTGTTACTTCTACAGCTGTGAAATACACTGATCCTGAAACTATTGAAGGATACAGAATTATCAGCATTGAAAGCGTCTTGCAGTTTGTTAAACAGTTCCCATGTCCATTATATGTAGTGATGGAAGATCAAGTAAAGAAATCAAGACAAGACTTGAGATGGCCTCAGCTGCCATGACAAGGCTGAATGTGATCTGGAAAAGTAACATCAGTTTTCCTGTGAAGATCAAATTATACAAATCACTTGTATTATCTATTCTCTTGTATGGGTGTGAGGGCTGGACACTCACTGCAGATACGGAGCGAAGGATTCAGGCTTTCGAGCATAAATGTTATAGAAGAATTTTGCGCATTTGCTATAAAGAGCGCAAAACAAATGTCTATGTTAGAGAGAAGATAAACACCTATGCAGGCCACCAAGAACCACTTTTGTCAGTAGTGAAACGTCGAAAGCTTGCCTGGTTTGGGCATGTAACTCGTCATGACTCCCTGTCTGCTGATGCTTCCACCATGGCACCCCTACAACCCATGACGGGTTACGGGTTGAGATGATGATGATGTCCAAAGTGTTTGACATCACCTGTCCCTATGAGCAGTGAGCAGAATCAGTTTACAGAGTCTTTATACACAGTGAATGAGACTCACTATGTATGGCCTGTCAAGTTCATTTACTTTCACTTGTTTATAAAGAAATACAAAACAGATGAAGAATTTGCAGTGTGGATAAAGGTCACAAATCATGCCAAAAAAATCATGAGGGTGCCTCTGGTCTGATGAAATCAAATGGAACGATTAATATTTTTAGAAGATGTGAGGAAAAACATGGTTTGAAGTATGTAAAATATCTTGGAGATGGGGATTCAAAAAGTTTTAAAGCGTTTGCCGAGGCAAAGCCACAAATGTATCCTGGACTTCAAATCGAAAAATAAGAATGCTGCGGCCATGTTCAGAAACGAATAGGACGACGTCTCCTTGATAAAGTTGCAGAATGTAAAGGCAAGCAGAATGAAGAAGATGGGAAAAAGTATAAGGGTATTAAAAATTTTGGAAGATTAACAAAGAGTGCTATTATGAGAATACAAGGTCATTACGGTGCCGCAATAAGAGGAAATATTGGTTCAATTTCCAATATGAAAAAAGCATAATGGCCATTCTCAAGCACCGTGCTGGAGATCATGAAGATTGTGGAGATTGGTGCCCAAAGGATATAAACAAGGCTAACAAAAACAGACTGCCTAAATTTGTCATTAAAGAAATTCAGCCTGTCTTTGATGAATTGTCTTCAGACTTCTTGATGTTAAAATGTCTTCATGGAGGAACACAGAACTCTAATGAGTCTTTCCACAATCTGATCTGAAACAGATGTCCCAAAGCAGCATTTGTAGGAAGAGACAGATTAGAACTTTCAGTTTATGATGCTTTGATAGTTTTCAATGATGGATAACTTGGGAGAAGAGGAATTTTTGAAAATCTTGGTCTATCTTTTGGGAAATACTGCTTCAAAGGATTTTCTGGTTTTGACGCGGCATGGGTCTCTGCTTCCCTAAGATCATATGATATGAAAAAAGCAGAATACAGGCACAGAAAATCTTTCCTGGATTATAAGAGTACCAACAAAGAGAATGGATATGCAGGTGGTTGATTCTAATGTGAGTATGACTATTTTAAGGCATGTTTTCCCTGTATTTTGCTTATTTCTACGATATTGTTTTTCAGCAATTTTGATGACATCATCTCAGGATTACTCAAAATGTTTTAAAGCTAAAGGCTTTAAACTTTGCACACTGTGATCTCATACTGTAGTGCTTGTCCCCTTCTAATTTTAAAAGTATAAACCTGTAACTTTTTGATCAGTGAATTTTTAAAGTATCTCTACCCTGTATTTTTATCAAGAAAAATGGGTCTAATTTTTGAAAATTCATAAAACATCACTCGGACAGTTTACAAAGATGAAACTAGAAGGGAGTCTTGAGAATGCTGTGATCTATGTGCAAGCCAAATTCCAATGTCCTATCTTTGCAAATAAAGTGTGCATCTTGACACAAAAAGTTTCTATTTTTAGTAACAATATGCAAATTAGGACCCAATATAATTATTTTCCAATGATTCAGCATTTTTTATTAGATGCTTTGATGTCCTAAACAAGCCCAAAAAAATTGGAGCTTGTAAAGTCAAAAATAAAAAAATATATAATTTTAGGTGAAACCTCCCCTTATCTCAAACGGTTCTGTAAGTTATCTTTCATGAAGAACTCTGCATGTCAAGTTTTATAAAGTCTTCTGACAACAATGCAATAATATTTTTTTCGTAATTCACATGATAAGAGAAATAAAAGTAATAACCGGATAAAGGTAATACCATAGCAAATATTGCCATAGCTGAGGGAAGAGACTTCGCTATACTAGGTCCAGTTTCATGAAATAGGATGACCAGGTTCTGTTTGAAAGGAGTGACATAACAAAGGAGTTACATAACAAAGGAGTGGCATAAATACTGTATCAAAGGAGTGACACCTAAAGAAATAAAAAAAATATTTAAAAAGAGTGACAGTTAAAAAGTAACAAGAAGAGACACGGTCCGCAACCAGACGATCCCACCCCCTGCAGACCCAAGTAGAACAGTCCCAACTAAGATGGTTTGGCCATGTCTGCAGAATGGGAGAAGATCGGCTACAACGACAAGCATGGGAAACAAAGAGCCAGGGATCCAGATCCCCAGGACGACCCAGAGTCCGCTAGGAAGAACAACATTAGACAATCTTTGAGGGACCGAGGACTAGAATGGAACCAGACCAGGAGGAAGACAGCCAATAGGACAGTCTGGCGCTTTCTCTTCCAAACATCTACACCTCACAGTAGAAGGGGAAGGACTAAGTAAGTAAGACAGTTTAAAAAAAATTATATTGTCTCCCAAACTTACTAACATGTATTACTGTTCTCTATCCTTGAAATCCTCTCCCAACTCATAGTCGTACATCGTTTGAACTGAAATACAGATTGTGCGCAATCCCCCTGGAGTTATTCGTCGAGAGGGACGGTGCCATGACTCCTGACAACAGTTACCTCTCCGCCCTCTAGATTTACTCTTTCTTCTTCGTTGTTGGATTGTTCCCTGCAATCAGCCGCTCCACCTCTTGATCTGTGCGGTGCTACACTTTTATGAACTCCTTTATCATTGAATACACTCCCAAGTGGTAATGTTCAACTACCGTTTCGAAGTACATGTGCGAAGCCTTGTTCTTGGAAGGTTAAGGGCTTGAAGATGATGGATACTTCACGTGGTTGGGGCAAATTGTGATGGATGATGCCATTGATTTCGTGGTGGTCTTATTTTTCCAAGTGCAATAATCGGTCGTCCCAACACGTAAGTTTCTCCAAAATACGTATACGCTGGTTCAGCTTCATTTAGAGCGCTGTTTGAGAGAGTTATGAACGATCATGAATTTCACCCATAGATAAAAATGCAAGAGCAGAAAGCTTCCTCAAGCTCAAGACCACGTTCTCATTAGTGTTATAGGTATCGACAAGACCGTTCGTCTGAAAACTTCGGTGTAAACGTTGACCTAAGTGGAAAAGGCAGCCACACATTATATCTTCAGGACATTTCTGTTCAAGAGCGTTGATGCTTTCCAACTCAGAGTCTACAATAATAAAAGTAAGACTTAATTCAATTCTCTTTTCTTCCGCAGCTGAAAGTAATCCTTCCAGCATGGATGAATACATTTCTTGTTTTCTTCCAGTCATTAAAACATAAACAGCTGGAAAAGATGATCCATGGAACATGGAACTGATAGTGTACAATTGCTGGAAAAGATGATCCATGGAACATGGAACTGATAGTGTACAATTGCTGGAAAAGATGATCCATGGAACATGGAACTGATAGTGTACAATTGCTGGAACAGACGAGGACAAGTTTTGAACGTTTCATCAAGAAACCAGATCTCTTGAGTTCGCTAACCTGCGTAAATTTTCTTCAGTACTGAAATCTATGATTCGTTCACTGTCCTGATCACCTCGCTTTGATCTGCCAAGCTTTCAGCATCTATCTTTGTAACGAACAAAAGGACGTTTCTTTCCCCTGCTTGAGTGACCTTCAGATTGTTTGAAATGACTAAATCTGTCGCACGTTAGGATTCGACTGGAAATTCCTTTTTTTTTTCGGACACGATGGATGACTTGCCTCACAGCGGTGTAGAAGTATTTCTACTGCGACGTTAACGCCAAGTTTCTGTCGAACGTCTTGAGAAATTGCAGCTGATGCCGACGTAGTAGTTTTGGCCGTAATTCTGATTACATCAATAGTCTGTACAGCTTCCACTCTCTCTTTTAGCGGGGCATGATTGTGTGCTTGACGCTCTGATACCGAGCCACCAAAGGTGCTGAAGGTTGACACACCACGAAGTGTTGCGGAACCATAAAAGTCTTTGTCCTCGCACAGGAAATAATGATTGATGTATCGGGATCGTTGGTGTCGGTAGATGTGTCCTTTGAATGCCAGCGTGTCTTTACCCATTTGAGAGGTTACGAACTGATACTCACCCATTATGAACTAGACAATTTTGAAAATCATATTTCCCTTCCAAGCAAAGAACATAGTAATTTTGTTATCCTGCTAGAACTGAGAGCACGAACTCAACAGTAGTACACGTTCAAGTTCCTTCGGCTTCTTTCGTGTTGCAACTGTGAGCCGGCATGAAAGATGATAGGAAACTCTTTACAGAGCGATACAACAGGAAGCAATCTGATCATCAGAAGAAGTCCCCCCGTCCGACAAGTGTTTCGGCCCTATATACTCCTTTACACTCTAAGGGGGGCGGGCCCACTTGGGTCATGACTCCCAAGCGTCTCAGCTTCCTGTTGTCTTGCATCGAAAATGAACCCATTTCACTTATGGTAGCAACTTTAAATTCCACAACTCCGCCAGCCGTGGAGGCAATTGTGAAAGTAACAAAGAGAAGACAAATTATTCCGTTCGTTCCGTCGCACACACTGAGACACCAGCGCGAAGTCAACGAGTCGCCACTGCGCGTTCCCCACTGGACTATTGATACTGACACTGGTACAAATAGGCTTCAGGCAATGAGCGTGGTTGAATGACTTTCCGTGAAGCGATACAATATTTGAGTAGATGAATTCAATTTATGCACTGATGCGTTGAGGAACTGAATTTAGTTCACGATTTACGCTTTTGAGCGAGTTGAACTTGATATATAAACGAATTAACTTGTGGGTACGTGATCTCAATATCCTGAAGAACTCAGATGTGAGTATGTATCTTGATATATAGACGTATCAATTTGTGATTTTGTGAACTTAATAAACAGATGAATAAAATGCTTCCAACACCGACGTATACAAACGCGGGAGTGGGTATATTCCATTTAACGTAGGACGTTTATAATGTCCTTTCTTGTGAATTATGTTATCCGGACGAAGGCTTAACTAGCGTCGTTCTGATTAGACACCAAACACTTAGTGTGTAGACTCAGATTAAGCAGCGCTAAAGACACAAAGTGGCGTAATAAGTTTCACATCTAATATTAATAGTTGATTTTCGTTTTACCTAGTCATCACTATTGCTTTTTCATAACTGATCACCCTGTTTTAAATTCTAATTCTTGATGGTATGCATCAGGTGCACATAGAAGTGTTAAATATAGTGAGCATGAACGTGTGTGCCCAAGTCAGTCATGCTCTAATAATCTAGATAAAGGTAAAGTATATAACTGTAATTTACGTCTTTGCATTATATTGGATAGCAATGGGGCTCTGCTCAATGAAAAAACAGCTGTAACGAGAAGGTGGACAGAATATTGTAAAGAATTATATAACTGTAAACTTGACACTGACTTAGGCATATTAAACAACATTAAGTGCGAAAACAGGGAACTCGGAAATGCAGCAATATTACGGGAAGAAGTGGAAGAGGCTATATGTTCGATGAAAGGAGGGAAGTCACCGGGTGTGGATAATATACCAGCAGAGCTCTTGAAATATGGAGGACCAGATATAGTAAAAATCATGACAACAATTTGCCAGAAGATATGGAGTACAAAAAAAATGGCCAAAAGAATGGACGCAGTCATTAGTAATACCGCTTCCAAAGAAAGGAAATCTAAAAATGTGCAAGAACTACAGAACCATTAGCCTTATTAGTCATCCAAGTAAGGTAATGTTAAGGATACTTTTGAACAGAATAAAACAGAAATCAGAAGAAATCTTGTCAGAGGAACAGGCTGGCTTTAGACCAAAAAGAAGTACCTCAGAACAAATCTTCAATATTAGATTACTTATCGAAAAACATCTCCAACATCAACACGATTTATACCATAACTTCATCGATTTCACAAAAGCCTTCGATCGAGTCTGGCATGAAGGCTTAAGGCAAGTAATGAGAAAATTCAATTTTGATACCAACATCATAGATATCATTGAAGCACTATACAAGGACGCAAGCAGTGCTGTTTTTGCAACCAACGACATTGGAGAATTTTTCAAAACAACTGTAGGAGTTCGCCAAGGATGTATCCTGTCACCAGTGCTCTTTAATATATATCTAGAACATATTATGCAGGAGGCTCTCTACGATTATAAATCAACCATATCGATTGGAGGCCGACCTCTGTGCAACCTACGTTTTGCTGATGATATTGATCTGATAGCTGGATCAGAATCAGAACTTCAAGACCTTACCTCTAGACTGGAGAAAGTAACAAGAACGTATGGGATGGAAATTAATATAGAAAAAAGCAAGATATTGGTGAATAGCCATAAGAAACATGTTCCGACCAACATTACGTTAAATGGGCAAACGTTAGAAGAAGTTAACACCTTTAAATATCTCGGGTCCACTATATGTAGTGATGGAAGATCAATTAAAGAAATCAAGACAAGACTTGAGATGGCCTCATCTGCCATGACAAGGTTGAATGTGATCTGGAAAAGTAACATCAGTTTTCCTGTGAAGATCAAATTATACAAATCACTTGTATTATCTATTCTCTTGTATGGGTGTGAGGGCTGGACTTTCACTGCAGATACGGAGCGAAGGATTCAGGCTTTCGAGCATAAATGTTATAGAAGAATTTTGCGCATTTGCTATAAAGAGCACAAAACAAATGTCTATGTTAGAGAGAAGATAAACACCTATGCAGGCCACCAAGAACCACTTTTGTCAATAGTGAAACGTCGAAAGCTTGCCTGGTTTGGGCATGTAACTCGTCATGACTCCCTTTCGAAAACGATCCTTCAGGGAACAGTCGAAGGTAAACGGAGAAGAGGAAGGCAGAGAAAATCCTGGGCTGATAACATCAAAGAATGGGCAGGACACGGTTTTTCCACACTTGTACGCATTGCTGAGGATAGAGAGCAGTGGAGGACCCTGTTTGCTGATGCTTCCACCATGGCACCCCTACGACCCATGACGGGTTACGGGCTGAGATGAGATGATGATTATAAGTCGCGCATGTTAAACAGTATTTTGCACATGATATATATATATATATATATATATATATATATATATATATATATATATATATATATATATATATATATATATATATATATATATATATATATATATATATATATATATATATATATATATATATATATATATATATATATATATATATATATATATATATATATATATACGTATATATATATACGTATATATATATATATATATATATATATATATATATATGGCTGGTGTGGGCATGTAACTCGTTACGACTCTCTTTCGAAAACGATCCTCCAGGTAACAGTCGAAGGTAAACGGAGAAGAGGAAGGCAAAGAAAATCCTGGGCTGATAACATCAAAGAATGGACAGGGCACGGTTTTTCCACACTTGAACGCATTACTGAGGATAGAGAGCAGTGGAGGACCCTGTCTGCTGATGTTTCTACCATGGTACCCCTATGACCCATGACGGGTTACGGGTTGAGATAAGATGATGATGATTATGATATATATATATATATATATATATATATATATATATATATATATATATATATATATATATATATATATATATATATATATATATATATATATATATAATTTCGTTTGATTTGTATATATTTTTTTAAATGCAGGTAAAGCCTTTTTTTAATTCTTACTTTGAAAGCAGTACATTTTTCTTAGTCTGTCTATCTCTCTGTCAATATATATATATATATATATATATATATATATATATATATATATATATATATATATATATATATATATATATATATATATATATATATATTGACAGCGAGATAGACAGACTAAGAAAAATGTACTGCTTTCAAAGTCAGAATTAAAAAAAGGCTTTACCTGCATTAAAAAAAATATATACAAATCAAACGAAATTAAATCCAACAGAAAAATAAAAACCTTTAACTCAAATGCCAATGCAGTCCTATTGTTTCAGTCAAAAACATAGAAAACAATGAAAACTTTAACCTAAATTCACATATTTTTTATAAATGAGTATTTTTGGAGTCTAGAAGATGTGAGATGCCAATTTGAAACTTTACCAGTTTCTCTCATTCTTTCATAGTGCTTCTGCATCTTATACTTTCATTTCTATTTTTATTACACTGTAGTTTTCTATGAGAAACGTGATATTTGTTTACTTAGTGCAACAAATGATTTAACAGGGGGAATGAAATAATGCTAATTCTTTCATCATAATTACTGGGAAACTTACAATGTTTAAACCAATGATCAATTTTTAATTACGTGATAGAATACCGTGAAATATATACGAAGGTTCTTCGTAACCTTCATGAACAACAAACATACCACAGTAGACAACAAACAAGTCATTTGACCAAACCACTAACCAATCAGTGACATGTGTTTTCTCACATTTATCTTCGCTGGAAGCTGTATTGATTTTGGACTTCACGCACGGCTGTGTATACACGCTTCGAAAAGGGAAGATAGATTTTACTATCTTGTCCAACAGTTAGATAACAGCCGCAGTGATAATGTTGCCATCAAAACACGCAGATATCGAGGGCTTTAGTTCAAGGTTTTCTTCACGTGTCCTGTTCGTGGAGTGAACCTGACTGATGCAAGTGTGTCTAGCGGAATAGGCCGCACATGCTACTGATGTAAAATGGTAAAAGTAACCCCTCTTCCCCCCCCCCCCCTCCCTTTCCAAGTAGATACTCGCACAGGGAGGGAAGTGATAGAGGCATTACCTGTACGAGGTAGTCCCATAGCAAGTACTGTCGCAGCGGACTGAAATACTTGAGACGTCACTGCACTAGGTAAACTTAAAGAGGCGGGGTGATCAGTTTCCTTCCTCGCTGCCTTTGCCTCCACTAATTTAAGAGCAGAGTCAGGTACCCATTTACAGCTTCGAAGCTGGTACCTTTGCTGCGAGACACCAGCACTCCAAAGACTCTGTCAATCAGATGCTCGTTGCGTATACACGGTCTCAACCTTATGAGGTAGGGTGATCTTTTCCTTACTGCCTTGGCCCTGGAGTATTATTTAGAGAATAGGTAAGAATACGCAGAAATAAAGAAATGAGTGCAAAATTTACTTGTCATTAACAACTTACACATTTTCCAAACAAAGAAGGAAACCCAATGCTTGTGAACGGTACGTAATACGTATAAGTATGTCGCAATCATTCGTAAGTAATAAAGAAGTAGAAAACTAGACAAGGGAAAAACAACATAAGTAATATGGCTTCGATTCCCTGTTAAATCTATTACATATTTTACTCTTCTATGGTCTAGTTTTCAACCTCTTAACTTTTTACGAATGATTGGAATTTACAGATTTATGTTATTATTTACACAGAGACATATTCCGCAACAAGGCCTAAAACCCCAACCCCTGCAGAACAAGTAGAACAGTCCCAACTAAGATAGTTTGGTCATGTCTGCAAATATGGGAGAAGATCGGCTGCCACGGCAGATATGAGAGGCTAAGAGCCAGGGATCCAGACCTCCAGGACGACCCAGAGTCCGCTGGGAGGACAACATAAAACAATCTCTGAAGGACCGAAGACTAGAATGGAACCAGGCCAGGAGGAAGACAGCCGATAGGATAGTATGGCGCTCTCTCTTCAAAAACTCTACACCTCACGGTAGATGAGGAACGACTAAGTAATTAAGTAAGCATTTACGAAGTCCCAGATATATGAACCTTCCAGTTTAAATCAAATAGCAACTTATCAATACCTTGTGTGCATATACTCCAACATAGAATAACCAGCATGGACTAGTCAAAAAGAGGGATAAAGGTTAGGAAGTCCATAAAAAGACAAATAAATAAATAAAGCGACTACTTTATCGGGCGTGTCGTGCCAGGCGTTTAACGTGAATTTGGACATGCGGCGTGGCTGGCAAACTTACCATGTGAAATAAAGGTGCAGAAACCACTACTTCAAGAACGCGTGAATTCTATGATGAAAGTTTACTTGGGAGCAGCTGGAGTTGTGGTTTCATGTTCCATAGAGAACGAACATGGAAATAAATAATAAATGAAAATTGATGAACTATAAGGTGCAATATGTAATGAAGTGACCCCTGATTAAATGGAAAAACAATATCATGGTAGCTCGTATAATATGCCGAATCAACTTTTTCTGTCACGTGATATTTTTTTAATACAAACCAAGCATGGTACAATGAACATCAGACGGCGCTTAAATACACCAGCAAACGAATAAGAACGGGAAACGAAAGTGAGAGTTTAACGATCATATGAGAATTTCAAGGCGCTCAGCTGAATGAGCAAAAGGCAAAGACATTATAATAAAAGTATCAGAATTTAAAGAAATGATTGATTTACGTGTTTATTCACAAACAAAAAATGTACATCCTGCTCAAAGATAAAGTAATTTGCAAACTTATGTTTTTTTTATTTGGCATTTGTTATCAAAAGTACACAACTGTCTGTGTGTTGCGTGTCTCCATCATCTTCGTTGCCACAGTTAATGAGTTCATTCTGCCGATTGGATTATTCCATCACTTTATAAAGCTTCCATGTTGATTGCTTCAACGAAGTGAGGTTTCGCGTCTGCTGTTTATGTAACCGCTACTGTCGCACTCGTTAGTTTTGGAAGGAGATCAATTTTTTTATTAATCAAAAAAAAAAAAAAAAAAAAAAAAAATTACAGCGAGGGGGGCTTGTTGACGTTGACCCAATAAAATATATTGACTTTCAAACATTGTTAACGCTTTTCTCACGTCATGACGACTTTCAAACATTGGTAATGTCTTTTTTACGCCTGATGTTTCATGTTGTAGTCTTGAGGCGACGAAAGGTGTTTTTTCTCCCATAATGTCACACCGACTTCGTATTTCTACTTCTTCTTTCTCCTTGTCGCTCCTAGCATGGAGCCAGCCCTGTAGTTGTTTCTGGAGAGCCTGCACTCACTAATGCACTACCTACCAAACATGGAACCAACTGTGCACCATTGTCTCCAGGAAGACTTCAGCAAGCATTCGCATGCAACTTATAACGGTGGTTTCTATGGCAATCGATTTTACGTGATTGGGTTGCCAGCTCTATGACTGTATTACTGACTCTTGTTTAAATGCTGACTGTCAACATCAGGTGCCGGTCTTCATTGGCTTTGTATATCACGTTTGCTCGTTCTTCATCAGTTTCTGATATCTTGAATTAGTTCTGTTTTTGTGGCATTCCCATGCCACTTTATCCAGGTATTTATGTCTGTTTTTGACATATTAATTGCATTAAGCTTCCTTGTCGTTGCCTGGTCTTTAGCCTCTTTTTAAGATCAGCTGCAAGAATTGATATTGTCTGTGTCTAAACGTGATATATGTTGGAAGATTTTTTTTTCTGTTTCCCTAATGGGCACCTGAGTGTCCGACTGGCTAAGCGGTTAGAGCGCTTGTCTCTCGCGGCCATGTTATCTGGTTCCGCGACGAAACATGAAAGGTTCACGCTCCAGTCGACTCAGCTGCAAATGGTTGCTTGATTCTGTTCTTGAACTAGGGAAGGCGAAGGCAGCGCGAAATATAACTGGTCACACAACCTCATAAAGTTGAACGTAGTAAGTCTCTAACACTCCACTCCTCTGCGGAAGTTGTTGCGATGCGGCCCCTTTACCTTTATTTAATGAATGACCAACTTTATTTTATGACTACCCCACATACACTTAAAATTGCAGACTCACACCTCCGCCACCTGTAAATCTCACACATATAAAGTAATGTATATGCATGAAGAATCTGCGCATAAGAAATGAAGTGTTAGAGACCACCATACTGTTATAAGTTCCTTTCCTCGCTGCCTTTGCCCAGTAATTTGCCGCGGAAGGAAACTGCTCTAACCGCTTGGCAAATCGGACATTCAAATCACGAGTAGGAATTAATATTTCAGGGAAAAAACCATTAAATATCTCTCAATAAAGTGACTGCAAATAAAAGCAAGGATTCTGAGAGGTAGTTTACTAATCTGCCGCAGCCTCTTTCCTGCGTGCGGCGACACCTCTTTTATTAACATTTCTAATTTATAAATTCTGTATGTACCCAATCAATACCCTTTAGCTCCCCAAGGAGCATAGGCCTTTTACAAATACATGCCAAGTCCTGTCACGTGCCATCAGCTCAACTTCTTTCCATGTTTTCCTTATCATTTTCACTTCTGTATCTAGTTCTTTTCTCCATGTGTTTTTGTGTCTACCTCTCTTTACCTGGGGATTCCAGAACAAGGACTGCCAAGTAATGTTATCAATAGGTTTCCTCAATATGTGTCCTTTTCATCGCTAGCGTCTACTTCTCATTTCTTGTTCCATTGTCATTTGCTCGGATCTTGTCATCATCACCTATAACACACTGTAACAGAAAACAAACAGTGATTTCTCTTTGGAGAAAAGCATAAAGAAGACGCACACACTTATATATATATATATATATATATATATATATATATATATATATATATATATATATATATATATATATATATATTATATATATATATATATATATATATATATATATATATATATATATATATATATATATATATATATATATATATATATATATATATATATAATGGGATTGTCACCCCTGATCTGCAGCAGTGGTCTAAGAATGACCAAAGTTAGAATATAAAAATGAAGTATCAACCTTTGCTCTAGATTACTCTTGGCAGAGATACAATTAGAAGAATGACATTTCTATGCCAGGGAGCCTCACAGGAATTTTAAAAAAAGCATGCATCACAACAGAGATCATCTAATCTGTCATGAACTTATTGTCTTCTCGGCCCTTCTGTGAGGAAAAATAAATTTGCACGTATTGCCTGAGCCTCCAACTGAAATGATTCAGTAAAATATTACTTTGTAGCTCTGTATGGTTATGTATTTAAAATAATTGAGTCATACTAATTCACTCAATAATAATTAAATACATTATCAGTTTGTTTTTTCAGATAACAAATTTAATAATAAATTATAGTTAACAACGTTAACAATAGAGTGATGTATGAAAATGAAGCACTGATGTTTTCATCACTGGTAACGACTTTAAAGTGGCTATCGTTAAAAAAAATAAGATCTTTTACAAGGCCTGACTGTAATACTTAATTAGCAAGGAGTTGACGAGATTTTTTTTGTTGGTGTTGGGTTCCGTCACTGTTGATTTCCAAGGGTTTTGTTGACTGTTCCGTCAGTCGTCAAATTATGTGGCAGTAGCACGTCCCTGACGGTAATGCTGGGGGTAACCACTCCATTTGTCCAGGCAAGCGTCTTCAAGACACGTTTGATGAAGGTGTATAGGGTAGACTGCTGACAACTTAAACCACAGATTTTTACCACAAACTGAGAAAAATCAAATATATCTTCTAAGCATAGGGTCTCCTGACTTGAGAATCAGGCGCCCTCCGCTTCCATTCCACCGTTTCTTCTTCCTTAGAAACGTAACGCTCCCTGAGCAGTAATGTTAAACCCATGCTTTTTCTTGGATCCTTAGCCACTAATTGACAAGCAGTCAGTGGTCATCATGCCTAGTGGCGTCTTATAGGACAGCAACAAACTGTCCCTATTTTGCTCGGTCAGTGGCCACCCTTCATGCCGTGCCCCAACTCTGGTTCATTCTTTGCATCTCAGCCTCCACTGTTCTCTGCCAGGTTATCTTTGGTCTACCTCTCTTTCGCCATCCTTCTGGGGTTAACAGCAAACCAGCACGAAGAAGTCACCAGCTGTTGCAGTGGAGCTTCATGAATCCATTCATTTTGTATGCTTAGGTTGCCAGCCTTGTATGAACCTCTTCATCCACAAGCAATTTACACATGTTAAATACAAAATATAAAATGATAAAATGTACATATTACAACTTATCTCGATTATCGAGAATGAATTTACAGACTTCTTGCACCAGAAAAACATCCGAACAGTGTCGGACCACTGGTTATAATAAGAGACATGTTGTCGGGGAATTAGTTTAATTATAATCTCAATGTTATTCTGTATATAAGTTCCTAGGACTCGCAGTTTCCAGCACTATAATCGAGTTTTTTTTCTGTCTAATATCAGAAGATCCTCTAATACTTTGACATCTCCTTATGTTGGAATCCTGTTTCTAATGGTTATCATACCTGTCTGAAATGTCTTTTTGACGATATGGAAATGCAGTGAAGTAGTCTAAAAATGTTGCAGATTATAACGGACACCTTCTTCCACACATCTATGAGGTTTCGTTGGAAAAAAATGTGGTTTATATTAGCATTTCTATGGCAATCCAACCACAAATTAGTATCTGATATCGGTGATGGTCTCTCCCCCCCCCCCTCCCCTCCCCACTACATTCATCTGTACAACATTCTGCATGATTCACATGTCATTTACTAATTGCATCTGCCTGCCTTTCCTGAACATATAAGGTTTTGCTTCTTCCGCTTTGCATGTAATGTTTACAAGCTCACTACTTCACAGATCTAACATTAATTATAATCTCCTTCAAGAAATTATTTCATTGTAATTGTTTATCACAGCAAAGTCCATCCAGAAGTATTACATCACTGTCCGTGCCTTAATCTTCAGCAATATGGTAATTTCCTACCTCCCAATGAGATCTAACATATAGTTTATGATGTCATGTTTGCGAGCTCGCACCTTAACTTGCGGCAACCTGGTAGCGTGTATCTTCAGAGACAATAAGTTGGAGTTATCAACAGGAGTGTCGCTAAGTGTCGACTCTTACTCCGTCTGGAGCTGGCGATACGCGAAAAATCAATTTGGGAAAGTCCACTCTATCTTAACTTTGAACATACAGAGGAGTGCTCAGAATGGCAGAGACAGCTATACATTAACTTTGTTGATTTTGAAAAGGCTTTTGACAGCATACATAGGGACAGGCTAAGAAAAATACTGAGAGCTTATGGAATTCCTAGCTGCATTGTTTCCATTATAAAAAACCTCTATGCCAAATTTACATGCAGTGTTGGTTTGAGTAACCTAACTGTCGAGGTGAAGACAGAAGTACGACAGGGATGCCCCTTATGAACAACTTTATTTTTGACAGCCATAGACTGGGTGATGCGCCATACAACAAAGGGCAGTCCAAGAGGAATTAGATGGACAACGTTTTCTACATTGAAAGACCTGGAATATGCAGATGACATTGCACTACTCGCACATTCACACCAACACATCAACAACAACAAAACCCGATAGACTGAATAAGTACAGCCAGCAGGTGGGTCTGAACATCAATCTGAAGAAGACAGAGGTCATGACACTCAATGTGGGCAATCCTTAGCCAATAACAATAAGGAACCAGCAGCTAGAACAGAAAGACACTTTTACACACTAAGGATGCATAGTAACACCAGTCGGCGGAACAAGCAAGAACACCAACAACAGAATGAATAAAGCGACAAAAGCATTTGCTAGTCTCAACAACTTCTGGAACTCTTCCCAGTACAGCACAAACACCAAATTAAGATTCTATGAGAGATGTGTACTTTCTGTGCTTCTCTATGGTGCAGAATGCTGGAGAGTAACAGAGAAGGAAATGTCGAATCTGTCCTCTTTCCACACAATGTGCCTAAGGAAAATTCTCCGAATCTTTTGGCCAAATACCATCAGCAACCAAGAACTACTTATTCGAAGTAACCAAGAGGCCATGCATACGATCATAGCTGGCAGACGCTGGAGTTGGGTTGGCCACGTTCTCAGAAAGGACACTGATGCCATTACAAGAACAGCTATGCTATGGACTCCCGAAGGAAAGCGAAAGAGAGGCCGACCAAAAACAACTTGGCGGAGAACTGTGGAGGCTGAGATGCAAAGAATGAACCAGAGTTAGGGCACTGTACGAAGGATGGCCGCTGACCGAACACAGTGGAAGCAATTTGTTGCGACCCTACAAGACGCCACCAGGCATGATGGTCACTGACTGTTTTGACAGTTGGTGGCTAAGGAGCAAAGAAGAAGAAGAACAAGATACGATAAGGAAACCTTGAGCGATGATAGTGAAACAACAATAAAGCGCGGGTGAGAAAAAACAAAAGAAAGATCATAAAATGAAGTAGGTCACAGTAAAATGCAGAGACCAAAGATTTGACTTGTCACAATTCTTAGAGATAAAGTACGTCACTACACTGACTCATTGCTCATCCCAGCAATGTGTGGAACAATACATGTGGAACTATGTCTCAAAGAGTTCAGTCCATTTCAACTATAATTTTTTATAAATGTTTGCATGTACTAAGTTTTAAAAATCACAACCATATCCTTATTAACAATAGCAGTTACAGCACTCTCCAAACTGCACATTGTTGCTCAAACTATATTAGCAATAAGTGGTGTAGGACGTACAGCTAATGTACAGGTTCCATAAAGAAGTGCACAACTCAGTACAATTGCCTGCCCGAATAGGAAACCCGTAAATAACATGGCATCACTGTTTATAAGAACATCCAAAAACAAATCAATGTTGGACGCAACGGTGTATTTGCAAAGGAAATTAATCCATGCGATACGACATTCACTCAGTATTTTATCATCGCCGACCGATGTTTAATAAAAAAGGGAGAAAAAAACAAACTCAAATCAATATTATCGTTTTCAACATTTGTCATTATTTTTCTTTAAGAACCAAATTCCAAAAAGAGCAAATGTAAATGATCAAAATCTATAACATCAACAAGTGATTGAAAAACAAAGAGGAAAGAAAAAGCATGCACATATCGAGAGCCGTAGACGTAGAAGCGCTTGCAAAGCTTAAAGATTTGCATGGAGAATCCTAGGGTCAGAAATTTATTGGCAGCAGAACACTGAAAGATAAGACGTAACAGTACCCATCTAGGAAATTGAGGAAAACTAATTTTATTTGCATTCATGTCTTCACAGTAAATTTTAATTATGCTCTCGACATCCCCCGTTTCTTATTCTGTTTTTTTTTTGTCATGATTTGATTGAAATGGCTGTCACTTTTAGCCGAGTGGCCTGTCCTGTCTTGTCATATTTTTTGTCTACGCCCACATTTCTGTCTTATAGCTCCTAATATCGCTATTTCTGACATTGGTCATGTCAACCTTACGTTGGACAGGCTAATTCAACCCACGCGGAGAGCGGCATCTAGCTATTGGTCTTTTTATTCTGCCTTTCTTATAGATAACGGCTATTTCCCTGTTTTTTTTTTTTTTGAGTTACAGAGAATCCGTGGACACGGGGGAAAACTTCTACCCTTTTATTTGTGCTGCCCTCGTCTCGTCCCGCGTACACCGGTGGCTCGTAAAACCGCCAGCGTTGCGGCAGATTATATCCTTTTCGTGTATCCTGAGTCGTCCAGGGAATCTCTCCCCTAGGTCATACGTTTGAAATTGTTTCATCTAGTGCACGTGCAAAAGCCACCTGCAGACTCTATCTTGCTATTTAAGCACAAAGATGTAACATACGTAACTATTGATTCTATGATATTCGACAAAAGAAAATAATATTCTTTTTCTTTGATTAAACTCTGCAACAGATATTTGTGTCAGAAGTGGGATCCACAGTGCAACATATACTGGTTTCCGAAGTGGCCCTCAGTGCAACAAAGAAGTGATCCTCATAGCATATGAGCGAAGTTTGCAATATTGGTGAGAAGAAGTGTTCCTCACAGCATAAGACAGAGAAAATCTACAATTCAAGTCGTTTTATAACACTAGAAGCCACGATCCTATCTTTCGTCAGAATTTTTTATTCGACCTCAGTGAGAGCGCTACTCCATGTATTCTCAAGGGCAAACCGGCATATGAAGGCATAACATCTCATTCTACTTCCGGCAAGGAGACTAAACATTTTTGTTCTAACGTTCAAGACGGCACCGTGCATTCCAGCGCATCCAACAGTTTCTACATGCCGAGGGCGAAGAACATTTATATCAATTAAAGTACCCAACAAGTCACTGCTTCGATAAACTGACAATACTGTCCGTTTTGCGAGTCCTGGTCTCATTATACGCATTTCTTTCATCAACGGAGCTTATATGGAAAACGCACAGACTGCTGTACTGATTGCCTGGAACATTTTATTGACCATATTCAAGATTACGGGATCCCTGACATACATGGAATAATTGAGATAAGTTCTTGTTTGTCAAAATTCTGGTACTTCATTATGTCCTGAAGGCCCATCCTTATTAATCAGCCTCTCACTGTCGTACATTCTTTATGTTCATCATTACATGTTTCGGTGTTTAATTTTTTGTTGCCGATTGGTTGGAATTAGGCTTGGAATTTCTATAATTTTCTAAGAAAGTTCAGAAATTTTAACGATCTATTTTAGGGACAGTTGTTAATATTACAGGCTGAGAATCCAGTGGTCCACCACTGAAGATTGATTTTTGGTCTCAGTTTGTTATATAAACACATGTCTAGGCGTTATGTCTTCTGTCATTTTTATTTTTAGCTGACCTGATTTCCGTGGTGTGACACAGTTTTTATATTTGTCATTCTATCGCTCTCTGTCTTTTTGTAATTACGACGACATGTATATATCGTTTATTATTGTGGTGTCAATTTTAATTGTTTTCTTTTATCTGATTATCTTGTCTGCGATATACTCAGTTTCTTCATATTCGTCAAGTAGTGTCTTGTAAATCGACATATCACTTCATTGTTTTTCATTTGCCTGTATCTTTAATCGTACCTGTGATCGGCCCATAGTTCACATCATTAATGTTATTAATCCACATTCTGATATTTCACTGATTTATTACTATTTGATAATAGTCAGATATTTTACTACCTTACAAATTATTGCACTAGCGGATATTAGTAGCCACCAAAATGTCAACATTAGATGACTTCATTCAAGAGGGTATTCGACAAGGGTAATCTGAAGAGGAACTTGAGGACTATGCTGAGTCTAAATATGAGAAATACTGTGCACACGATTACAAAATAGAGCAACTTGAAGCCATTAAAAGAGCAGATGAGCTAATGAAACAAGAACTTGCTCAAAGAGATAAGGAAATTGCACAAGCAAAAGAATTGGAGGAGAAAAGACTTGCTCACAATTTGGAGATATAACGTCTAAAGATGGACCAAGAAATATTAAAGATGGACCAAGAAAGAATAAAGATGGAACAAGAAAGGGAACTGCCATCAATGGTACCTATACCTTGTAGCGATATGGCAGCTTGTGTACCCTGACAACCCCCAGAGCAATGCCAGTGGGAGTTTTACTCCTGGTAGGTTCAACCAAGCTGGACTGGTATGCGTGGGTAGGGGTCAGACAAAAGCTGGTACCCTGGTCTTCCAGGTTGGGGGTTTTAGCGCAGGGCCGATACCCCTGTCTATGGAAAAAATCACACATGTTACGGAAACAGCAACGAATGGAAAACCTGTGATGCGGGACGGACATACGGAGTCTCAAGCTCGTATGAGTGTCAGTGGTGAAAGCCGAAAGGAAGCTATTGGCATAAAAATGGATGCCTCGAATGCTAAACATAAAACTAGAGTTGGTTTTTGGAACGTCAGAACTATGAATGAGGTAGGAAAGCTGAGGCAGATCACAGCAGAGATGAAAAACTACAAATTACATATCCTGGGAATAAGTGAGAGCAGATGGGCCGGGACGGGAAGAATAAAAACAGCTACAGGGGAAACAGTACTTTACTCTGGTAGAGAGGATGGTCAGCAGAACGAAGGTGTAGCCATTATCCTGAAGAAAGGAATGGAAAGGACTTTACTGAATGGAAACCCATCAAATACGGACTGATAAGAACAAGACTGACAGGGAGATTCACCAACACCACAATTGTACAATCCTATGCTCCAACAAACGACAGCGATGAAGAGGTCAAGGACGAGTTCTATCAACAGCTACAAAAGGCAATGGAAACTGCACCTAGGTACGATCTTATTATAGTAATGGGAGACCTCAATGCGAAAGTTGGAACACACATTACTTATAATGAAAGAGTAATGGGGAAATGCGGCAGTGGAACAGTAAATGAGAATGGGGACAAATTAATAAGCTTCTGCAGTATTAACAACCTGGTCATTGGAGGAACACATTTTCCACACAAAGAAGTGCACAAGTTAATGTGGGAATCACGAAACGGACGGGACAGAAACCAGATAGATCACATAATAATTAATGGCAGATGGAGACATGCATTACAAGACGTGAAAGTAAGAAGAGGCGCAGATGTGGGAAGTGATCATCACCTAGTAGTAGCAAAACTGAAGGTGAAACTCAGAGCTGCTGGACCAGTTGCAGTCAAACAGAAAAGATATAACATCCCGAAACTTAAAGACCTCCTCACTAGAAAGGCTTTCGTGGTTGATGTAAAGAGACGATATCAGATTGCCAAAAGTCAGGAAAGAACAGAGACCGATGACGTCGACCAGAAATTCAACACATCTCAACAATATACAAGGAAAGCAGCGAGTCATGCTTGGGATTCCAGGAAAGAAAGAGACAAGATTGTATAACACCAGAAACGTTAAACACCATAGCGGAGAGAAAGGAAATGAAAAGAAAGAAAACAGAAGCAACGTCTCCCAGGTTAAAGGAAATATATAGAGAACAGTACAGTCAGCTGGAGAAAGAAGTAAAAAGTCTAACCCGTGCCAACAAAAGGACATTTCTGGATGACCTTGCAAGACAGACAAAAGAAGCAGCACTGAGAAATGAACAAAGCACAGTTTATAAAATAACTAAAACTATCAGTGGAAAACGAGGTGCAAACAATATAACGTTAGTAAAAGACAAACAAGGAAACATCATCACCACAGCAGAGGGGCAGGAAACAAGGTGGGCAGAGCTTTTCAGAGAAACTCTGAACATGGAACCACCAAAGACACAGTTGAATGTACCTGAGGCTGAAAATGATCTAGATTTAAATACATACATTCCAAGAAAGGAAGAAATCATCACGACAATCAAAGGGTTAAAGAGTGGAAAAGCTCTTGGCCACGATAACTTAAATGCTGAATTATTCAAGGCAGATCATAAACTAGCAGCAGAACTATTAGAACCACTATTTGCACAAGTCTGGGAAACTGAGACAACACCAATAGAGTGGAGTAACGGAATACTTGTCAAATTGCCCTAGAAGGGCGACCTTGCAGACTGCAACAACTGGAGAGGAATTACTCTCCTCTCAGTTCCCAGCAAAATACAAGGCAAGATAATCATCCAGAGAATTTCAAAAGCAGATGTCCATATACTGAGGAAAAAACATGCGGGTTTTAGAAAGAACAGAAGATGTGCAGATCACATATTCACCCTCAGGAACATCATAGAGCAATGTTCAGAATGGCAGAGACAGCTATACATTAACTTCGTTGATTTTGAAAAGGCTTTTGACAGCATACACAGGGACAGCCTATGGAAAATACTGAGGGCATATGAAATTCCTAGCTGCATTGTTTCCATTATAAAAAGCCTCTATCTTAACTTTACGTGCAGTGTTGGATTGAGTAATCTAACTTTTGAAGTGCAAACAGGAGTATGACAAGGATGCCCCTAATCAACAACATTATTTTTGGCAGCCATAGGTTGGGTGATGCGCCATACAACAGAGGGCAGTCCAAGAGGAATTAGATGGACAACGTTTTCTACACTGGAAGACCTGGAATATGCAGATGACATTGCACTACTCGCACAGTCACATCAACACATCCAAGAAAAAACCGATAGACGGAATAAGTATAGCCAGCAGGTGGGTCTGAACATCAATCTGAAGAAGACAGAGGTCATGACACTCAATGTGGGCAAACTTGAGCCAATAACAATAAGGAACCATAAGTTAGAACAGACAGACATATTTACTTACCTAGGATGCATACTAACACCAGACGGCGGAACAAGCAAGGATATTAACAACAGAATGAATAAAGCGAGAACAGCCTTTGCTAGTCTCAACAACATTTGGAAGTCTTTCCAATACAGCACAAACACCACATTAAGACTGTATGAGAGCTGTATACTTTCTGTGTTTCTCTATGGTGCAGTATGCTGAAGAGTAACAGATAAGAAAATTTCGAAACTGTCCTTCTTCCACACAATCTGCCTAAGAAAAATTCTCAGAATCTTTTGGCCGAATACCATCAGCAACCAAGAACTGCTTATTCGGAGTAACCCGGAGGACATGCACACGATCATAGCTGGCAGACGCTGGAGTTGGGTTGGCCATGAAGGATGGCCGCCGACCGAACAAAGTGAAGCAATTGGTTGCTGCCCTACAAGATGCCACCAGGCGTGATGGCCAGTGACTGCTTTGACGGTCGGTGGCTATGGATCAAAGAAGAAGAAGAAGAAGAAGAAAGGGAATGGATGGCTCAGAGAAAAATAGAACTGGAACAATTAGATCAGGCTCATAGAATTGCTATGGAGGCTTGATAGATTACGTTTGAATGCGGAAAAAGAAAAAGCTGTGGAGATTGCAAAAATTCAGGCTCAAGCCAATCTGGAATCTAAGAGATTGGAAGCAGAGAGTCTCAAAACTTCTTCGGATACTCATTCATTTTATCCGAAACTTAAAATGACTAATTTCAATCAATCAATCGATTGTATTGATAGTTTTATATCTAGATATCAAATCAAAGTATCAGCTTTAAACATCCCAACAGAAAAGTGGAGTTGTCATTTGGCAGATTTTTTAAATAGGGGGGTTCACTTAGATGTTTCATGAATCACGACGAGAAAAGCAGATAGGACTTTGATATTGTCAAAGAATCCCTTCTCAGGAAATTCCAATTAACCGAATCCGGTTTCATTGTAAAGTTTCACGCTGCTAAGCCGAGTAAGAAAACGGACTTCGGTGAATTCATATCAGACATTAAACTTTTCCTGAACTGCTGGATAGACCTATGAGGGTCTGCTAGATCTTATGTTAATGGATAAAGTTTTATCTGCTAGTAGCCATGACCTTGAAGGTTTCTTTCAGGAGAGACACCCAGATTCTATCGACGCTTACGAGAAACGTGAGACAGATTATGCCTGTGTGCGTGGGTCAACGTGATCACAGATCATATGATCACATACCTCGATCGAAGAACGTTGACGGACGTTATCGGACTTAATTTCGTCCATCATAAAGGGGAGCTTACAACTTCCGAAGTCAACGATCATAACAACAAGTCTATCGAAGAGGCTATAATGGGTTCTCAACCCGTGGTCAAGTGTATTACAGGGGCAGAGACAATGATGATATACATCATAGATACCATGAACAAAGGTTCTCATATGACATGCCATACAATAGTGACCGAACAGAAGATCATTATGGTAAGAGTAGGTATTCTAAAAAGAGGCCAAGTTATTTTAGGTCTCATTCCAAAGACAAGTTTAAACATAGTCATGCCAATGCGTGCACTGAAACAAATGATGATAACGATAAACCTGGTCATACCAATGCATGTACTACACGTTCCTTGAATGATGAGACTTGTTACGGATGTAGATCACTTTTTTGTGGCAGGTTCTAAAACAAAACTTATTTTCGGTCGTACTTTACACGCTATGTCCTCGTGTAATAACTTAGGACGTGTCACACTACACAAAGGATTTCTATATAATAGACTTGTAACGGTTGTTCGTGATTCCGGTTGTACCACAGTTGGAATCCGTAAATCGCCGTTAGATGCCTCTGCTTTCACGGGAAAATCGGTAAAATGCATCACTTTTGGTGGTTTCGGTGGCAGAAGTATACATTGACACACAATTTTTTTACAGGTAAAGGGAACGCCTGTGCACTCTGAAATCCAGTAGCTGAAATTATACTAGGAAATATCCCAGGAGTTAGAGATTGTACTCCGCAGGAGATTACAAAATGGGTTGAATCGCACCCACTGGTGGTTAACGGTGTTGTGACTAGAGCACAACAGAGAGCTGAAGATACGGTTCAACCATCTAGTCCTATTATAGAGAAAATGACATCTCATGGTACTTGTGCTGAGTCACCGGCTACATTCGCAGAAAAACAAAGACAAGACATATCACTCAAATACTTATTTATTCTAGCAGAAAGTAAAGTTGTAAAACAAACTAAATCTGCTCGTTATTGGTTCGAGCTTAAGAAATCTATTCTTACCAGGTACTTTAACAATGGTAAATCTACTATACATCAGATTGTGGTTCCAAAACAATTCAGACCACTAGTTTTGCAAACTGGCCATGATTTCGCAATGGCTGGACACATGGGAATCAAACGAACGTTGCATCGTATTACCTCACAGTTCTATTTGCCTGGGGTAAACAAAGATACCAAATTATACTGCAGATCATGCATGACATGCCAAAGTGAAGCACGTAAAGGCAGATATCACAAGGCACCCTTTCAGATAACTGACGTGCCTGAAAGACCATTAAAGAAACCAGCCGTAGACATTGTAGATCCAATGTCTATTCCTTCTTATATTGGGTTTAAATACATTTTAACTTGTAGTGATCTGTGTACCCGCTGGCCAGAAGCTGTGCCATTAAAAACTATCACGACTTCGTCAGTTTCCTATGCACTATTTTCTATCTTTTGTCGCATTGGTTTTCCTGAAAAAATCTTATCAGACCGTGGGTCTCAATTTACATCCCATGTTATAAAAGGTCTGGAAACTATGCTGTCCATTCATCATTCATTCTGTAGTCCTTATCACGCGGAAGCAAATGGCGTTTGTGAGCACTACAACGGGGCGTTAAAACAAATACTAAGCAAAATCACAGAGTTATGTCTTCATGACTGGGACCGTTTCTTACCTGCAGCGTTGTTTGCATATCGAGAGGTCCCTCACGAAAGCACGTGCTTTTCCCCTTTTGAATTGGTTTATGGAACTAACCCTCGTGATCCCATGGCCATATTGAAAGATCGTTGGTCGAGTCTTCTGCTGTCGAGGACACTGGTACCAGCTACGAGAAAGTCATTGACCTTCGACAAGGAATGTTTGATGCGTGTTCACATGCATCGAATATGATTAAAAATGCTACTCAGAGAGCATGTTTGTACCATAACCAATCTAGAACCTTACGTTTTTTTCAACCAGGTGAAAAGGTTTGGTTATTACTACCAAAAGATGACAATAAATTATTAATATCATGTCAGGGTCCATTTGAGGTTGTCCGTCTTATTACTGATTATGATTATTCCATCAATGTGAGAGAAAAAATTAAAACGTTTCATATCAAAATGCTAAAGTTAGCAATTGGAAGACCTCAGGAATTGATGCCTGTTATAGATGCTGTATCTGACTCTTCTTCGCGGCATGCTTCCTTTGCTGTCGTCGAAGACACTGTTTCTCATATCCCTTTACATTTCACTCTTCCATCTATCAAACCCACTGAATCGTGGAAAGATGTGACTATTTCATCTACTCTGCCTTCAACACAACAGTCTTGTCCGAGATGTTCTTTCCTCTTTTTCAGATGTCTTGACCGATCTTCCAGGTCATACTTCTCTCATCACTCATGATACAATCCTCACCCACTCTCGTCCTATTAAGTACGACCATACATTATCTCTCTTCATCACAGAGATAAAGTAGAAAATAAACGTAAGGAAATGCTACGCATGGGCGTCCTCTCACATTCAGAATCACCATATGCATTCCACATGGTGATAGTCAAAAAGAAAGATAATTCATTACGTATATGCATCGATTTTAGACGCTTAAATAGTATTACTGTCACTGATGCTGAGCCTATGCCAGTATTGGAAGATTTGTTGGCTCAAGCCACATACTTTAGCAAACTTGATCTTTCTAAGCAATATTGGGAAATCCTTCTATCAGAACATACCAAACATTTGACTGCGTTTACTACTCCATTCGGATTGTTCGAATGGAAATACATGTGCTTCGGCCTTGTAAACGCTCCTGCTACTTTTGTACGCATGATGCGTCGCTTACTGGCCGATAGGAAAGACTTCATCACTTATATTGATGACATCTGTCTTTTTCACGACTCTGGTAAGACCACATCGATGGTTTATCATCTCTTCTTATGACTTTACGACAACATGGTTTGACTGTGCGACCTTCCGAGGTCCAAATAGGATGTCCAGAAATTTCTTTTCTAGGTCACCGGATAGGTCACTCCATTTATATCCTGATGATAAAACAGTCAAACGAATATTAGATATCAAAATTTATCAAACCAAAAAAGCAAGCCAGGAGTTTACTAGGTCTTAATAATTTATATCATAAATTCACCCTTAATTTTGCAAAACTATCTGCACCCATGCGCTGATTTGCAAGGGTAGTTCAAAAATTATTACTTGGTCAAATGTTTGTGATCAGGCTTTGACGAAACGTAAGAACTTGTTTTCAAAAGCTCCTATTCTTTTATTACCAAATATGAAACGTCCCTTCTCCCCAGGACTGATGCTTCACAGTATGGTTTAGGAGGATGCCTCATGCAATGGGACAAAGGAATGCCACATCCATGCTACTACATAAGTCGAAAATTGTTGCCTACTGAGATCAAGTACTCTACGGGTGAGCGGGAGTTGCTAGCTGTGGTTTGGTGCTTCTACATACTTTCTCGTTACTTAGTGGGCACACACTTCTTTATTCAGACTGAACACAGCCACATACTAACGTATATCGTTGGTACCTTCTCATCAAGGAATTCTCTTTCACCATCATTCCGATTGCGGGCATCGACAAAAGTCTGGCTGATATTCTTTCGCGAAGCAGCTCCTAGTTGTTTTAATATTTTGGTTCTGATGACAGTATCACAATATGTTATGAACAATTCCGAGAACAATGTTTATTTTCAGTGAAATAACATATTCACTTTAGCATAGTTAAACAAGGTTGTGTGTGTTGGAACTTTATTGTCACATAATGACTTTTGTATTTCACATGTTATGATGCAAACGAGTATATTCTATTCTCACATTCTATGATTATATGACCTTGCTAGTGGTATGATTTTCTTTCTCCACCGGACTCAAACGCGACACACGTGTCACGTTTGGGATAGAGGGAGTAAGATGTTGAAGACTGCTGCATGGTATGTAATCATCTTGGTTGATTTTATTTTTAACTGAGATGATTAAACCATTCAGCATCGCAACTAGATAACCTAGAACGTTACGCGTAGTGAATGATGACGCGGAAGACTTGGCAACCAGAGAGTCTGTGTTCGTGCCTCTATGGCCACCGGTTGTGTTCCAACATTCTGAGTGTAGATTTGTTAACCACTTCTCAGTGTGATAAAATATATGTCCGTAGACACCTGATATTTATTATTAAATGTGTAAGGACCCGAGAGTCCATTTTGAAATCATTTTAGTAGTATTAATGAAGTGAATAATTGAAACGTGTATTCGTTAACTACCAGCGTCGAGGCTAGTGTTGTCATTTAAAATATATGTATTTTGAAGGTCAAATAAAAGTTAGCGTGTAAAGCCAAAGAACTAAAATTCAGTTTATGAGGAAGGAACGTGTTTTTAAAACTAGATTACCGAGCAGTAATTCTATTCAGTCTACGAATATGGATAATTCTTACTTTACTTACTTAGTCGTTCCCCTTATACCGTGAGGTGTAGAGGTTTGGAAGAGAGAGCGCCAGACTATCCTTTCGGCTGTCTTCCTCCTGGCCTGGTTCCATTCTAGTCCTCGGATTATTCAACATATTGAATTTTTATTACGAAGAACTGATCGTGATTGTGGTCAAATAATAAACTTGGTAGACTCAGTTCTAACGGTCGTGATCAATGCATTAGGCCATGTGATAAACAGTGATAGCTTACATAAACTTGATTCTATTCAGAAATGTGGATTATATAATTCCAAAGTGTTGTTCGTAGTTTAACATTATATGTAGCTCGTATCGATTAACAATTGTGTAAAGTCGTCACTACCAGACTCGCTTGTACTGAAGGATGTCTTCTCAAGAGTTGGTTTCGTTATGAATTTGTATTGAGCATTCGTTGTTTGACAGTTACAGTCAACCTTCAGCAATTAGGAATAATAACATGCCTAAAACGATAAAAAAATCAATAATCAATAAATCAGGACTTGCAAAAAAGTTTAAAAGAAATATTTATTAAAGAATCATACAAAAAAATATTGCAGCCAAAAGATAAATGAACCCACTGTTGCAGCAACGAAGATGTAACATACGTAACAATTGATTCTATGATATTCGACCCAAAAAAAATAGTATTCTTCTTCGTTGATTAAACTTCGCAAAATAGTGTACGTGCAAAAGCAACCTGCAGACTGTATCTTGCTATTTAAGCAAACAGTCTCTATCAATCAGTACCACTATCTCAAGAGGAATTCTGCCACTTAACAAAGTGATACTTCTGCGCAGGGCTAATAACAGTTGTTAGTGCAGGAATTCTTTCTTTGGGTAACTCAGTCAGTGTGGTAAATTATCAGCGTGGGCACTTTTTACTAGAATGTATGAGACCAGGCGTGCGTGTGTGCAAATATTTTCGCTAAGGGTCGCAGTGGGCCTAACGCGAGCAGATACGCTGGCCAAGCGAACTCGTGGCTGGATGTACCCGTGTGAACGTTTAGGCTAACTAAAGCAACGAGACCGAATGAGAGAAGGGTTTGTTTTGATTTGGTGAGAGAGAGAGCGAGAGAGCGAGAGAGTGAATGAGAGTTGTTTTCTAAGCAACAGGCGGATGGCTGTTATAGCGGTTAACGAGATTTTGAATTGCTGTATATTTTGAGAGCCTTGGTCAGCATTTGTTTTGTGCTTCCTGATGTGATTTGCTGCTTTCAGGGGATTACAATTTCTACATGATAAATATTACTAGGCAGTCTACGTCATACTGCCAGGTTTCAGTTATACAGCCACTGTGTGGATTACTGTTGAGAGTGTCTATCACTCCAGCACATACGGGCTGTCGCTTTTGCCATCCAGTCATTTTCGGGAACACTTTCCGACCCAATAACAGCCAGTTAACTCAGAGTATACGGGCCGGCAGACAGAAAGGATTCGTAAGCAGTAGCCTTGCGTCCTGGATTATTTACCTAAAGCACCTATTGCCGCCAGTTGCAGTTAACCATTATCTCAACACATACGAGCTGTCACCTTTGCCACCTAGTCAGTTTCGGCACCACTGTCTCACCCATTGACAGCCGGTTACCTCTGAGTATACTGGCATGACGACCGGGAGGAGTAGGCAGTTGTCAGTACTCATCACCTGCTTTTATAGTTCGAGTCTTCATTTTCCAGTATTAGAGATGCCCCAGCGCGCCTACTTGATACTCGCTCGCCAGTTAAAGTCCTCGTATTTTGGATAGATTTTGATCAGTGGGTGCAAGTATTTCTGCACTCGTTTTAATCTCTTCCACCTGCTAGTGTGACCTCCAGCCACACGAAATTGTGAATGCATAGGATTTATTACGACACTGTTACAGAGAGTTTATCTCCATAGCCTGGGAATTTCAACCTAGGTGGAACAGCGTAGTGGTTTTTCTTCTAACAGAAAACGTAACTTCATTCATCATTCATAACCCTCCACTCCCAAAGGAGCATAGGCCTTCAACAAACACATGCCAAGTCCTCCTGTCACGTGCCATCATCTCAAGTTCCTTCCACGTTCTCCTTATCATTTTCATCTCTGTTTCCAGCTCTCTTCTCCATGTGCTTCTTAGTCTACCTCTGCCTCTCTTGCCCTGGGGGTTCCAGAACAAGGACTGCCTTGTAATGCTATCAACAGGTTTCCTCAGTGTATGTCCTATCCATCGCCATCGTCTTCTTCTCATCTCTTGTTCCACTGGCACTTGTCTAGTTCTTGTCATCAGTTCCACGTTGGTAACCTAGTCATACCATTTTAATCCCTCTATTCTACGCAAGCACCCATTTATTAAAGTCTGTAGCTTTTTGGTTTTTGTCTTTGTTGTTCTTCATGTCTCAGAGCCATACAATAGGACTGACTTCACATTTGAGTTGAAGATTCTTATTTTCGTGTTGGATCCGATTTCTCTTGATCTCCATGCATTTCCCAATGCAATGAAAGCTCCCCTTGCTTTTTGTATTCTTATTTTAATATAAATGTCTGTCCCTCCAACTTTGTATATATTGCTGCCAAGATATGTGTACGATTCTACATCTTGTATTGGTGCTTCTTCAAGTTAAACCCTGTTTTCATTACTTGCATTTATTCTCATTATCTTTGTTTTTTTTCGTGTGTATTTTTAGACCCAATTGCTGTGACCTCTCATCGAGTGTTTCCAATTTGTCCTGCATCTGATTACGGTTATGGGACAGAAGAGCCAAGTCATCAGCAAAATCCAGATCATCCAACTGCTTAGTCAGAGTCCACTGGATTCCATTTCTGTTGTGTGTTGTTGATGTTCTCATATCCCAGTCTATTGCTAATAAGAAAAGAAATGGAAACGTAACTTACTTACCAGGATTATCATAAGGAGTGTCCGTTTCCTCGCGAAACTAGGGGCCAAACCCCGTTAGTTAGATTTTCTTGGGAGTGAGAAAGTGTACGGGTGTTGGTGGTTTGGAGTGAGATGTTTTGCCTGAGAGATTGAGTGAAGTCTTGTGCTATTTTTCTGTGGTTGTAATATTGATAGATTCACTAGCCAATCAGTGCTAGTAAAGGCATTACTTATTTTGTTGGTTCACTGTTGTAAGGTAAAGGTGTAAAGGATCTTGTTACACGCCAATTAAGGCATATTGGGAATATGGTGTTAGGCCCATATTTTCTTGACCATCGGCAGAAAAGGAGTGATGTGTTCAGCACCACGACGGCCGCCTTAACCTTCTCAGAGTTGCTCTGGTACCCAATTCATGAGGCTGGGTCAACCCCGGAGCCGTTTGCGGTCTAAACAATCCCACCTCAACTGGGGATCAAGCCATGGACCACCAAGATAGGAAGCCAGTGCAGTAACCACTGCTATACCGCAGCTCCCACTGTTGTGGTTTCTTTAATAAATATATTTATATGTACTAAGCGGTCACAATTCATTCTGTTCTAAATGTCACTTAATGTTTGCTGTTGTAGTCCTTACTGTAGTAGATTATTCTATTTAGCATTGGAGGACGGACGAGGGTATGACATCTTAAACTGAGTCCGAGTATGGCTGGGAAGTAGACCTTAGATATTTGATTATATCTCTTTTCTCTCCAGAAGTCTTACCTCTTTCCATATTTTCATTAGTGACTTTAATTTTCTCTATTTTTCACATTACTCATTCATATTCTGTCTAAACTCAATTTCCATACTCGCGACATTTACCATCTCCCCAGTACTTGCCGAAGTCCTATAAGACGACCTTAAACATGTCGAAGAGATCAGTTAATCTTGTGAAAAAAGTGTTTCCATTAAAAAAAAAAACATATAATGAAACCAACAAAATTACACTTTAAACTGCTGTGATAATTTTTTTTTTAAAATGCCGACTGTATAATGGTTATTTTTAAACAAACATTAAAAGCAAATACACAACTTTGTGATGTTACCATAGCATGAAACACTGAATAATCATAATAGCACAGCAAACCAATGTTAAATTAACATCTGTCAAACCCTCTTCCTGGCCTTGTTTGAAAGCATACTAAAATTAACCTTTAATCCGCAAATTAGGACAACGTTCACAAGACAATTCGATTTGACCTGATATGATCCGACATTCTCTAATCCTATAATACCAACACTATTTTATTATTCCGTTATTGTGTACTAGCTGTAAGTACCCGGCGTTGCCTGGTTACTTCCTAGTATCTGTATAGGAAACTTATGAAATGTCAAAATCAAACTATCTTCTTCTTCTTCTTCTTCGTTCGCCCTGAAAAGGACGGTGGTTGCGTTGTGTCTGTTTACGCCGGAGCTGTGATATCTGCACCTTTCGGTCGACACATCCGACTTCTGCACGGCATTTTTTAGGACCGGGTTTGCCTTCCCATTTCGATCCGTGCTCGCTCAGCCAGCCTGCACTGCTGCAGACTGTTTCCAGGACCAAATCAAACTATAATATGTTGATATTCGAGTGAAAACGAATTTTCATTTAAGTTAATGACTACTGCTTTAAGTGACTATCCTCGTACCTTGTTTACAGTAATTGCAAATGCAAGACGCACAAAATACTGTTATTTTTTATGGTTCCACCGGAAGAGTGATTTCACTTTGCTTCCGAGTTTTTCCAAAATACTCTTATTTCTTATGATGGAATCCCAAAATTAATTTTACTCTGCTTCCGAGTTTTAGCAAGAAGTAAATTAATAAGACATATCTTCCCTTTCCGACCTGGCGCACCAAGAAAGAATAGTCCAACTCATCCTTTTTTAAAGTTCGTACTACTGTTTTTCTAAGCACGTTCTTTTAAAACATATATACATTATTGCTTGTAAAACAAACATGATTATTATTTTCTGTCATTCATACTTCACATATAAAAGACATAATGATTGTGTTAAGCTGTATTTTTAAAATTAAAGTTTCTCTTTTCGGTGAGACACGACCCATTGAACCTAGACATACGGATAACGCCTGTTATATTAGGGCACATGTCTAAATAAAGAAGATCTTTCGTTCTGGTGTATTGTTTAGCTTTGAGCTAGTTTCTTTTTTTTAAAGACCAATAATTTTTAAAAATAAAACTTAAATGTTGCCTTATTTTGGCGAGGCGCACCCCGTTTAAGATTGGCACGTGTCCAATTATAGAAGACCCTTCGGTACAGCAATGTGATATAGACCCTTTCCTTCTATCAAAGATGTTGCGGTCTGTTTCAGCTATGAATTCTTTAGTCTTTTAAATACCTTGTAGTATGTGATCAATAAAAAGAAACTGCTTGGTAAAATGTAATTAAATTTGATATAAACAGTAATAATAACTTAAATACTACATACAAGTATTATTATTTTTTTATTTTCCCATAAAGCATTAGTGTCTATTTAAATAATTTACAGTGCTATGTACTAATAAAGAAATGTAGAGTGGTAAATTACGATCTTTTAATATTAATTTTTATCATTTGGATTGTTTCCCTTGATTCATAATTTTATCATTTGGATTGTTTCCCTTGATTCAGCTAGACACATGTTAAATTTTATAGTGATTACGGCCCTGTTTTACGCATAGAAAAAAAAGCAAACCACGTGGAGAGTGCTTACTTTTATTCGGATATGGATTCACATTGTATAGTCACTGCTTTGTTTTAAATTTCCCCTTAAATTAAAAGTCTATGGTTAATAGTTTTTAACTATGTTGTAAAATATGGAAAAGTATAGAAATTGTTACAAAAACTAAATAATAGTTTTTAAATTTATATTACTTCCCTTGATTACTATTGAATTTTTCTTTAACTTGATGATAATTTTAATTACTCATAATGTAATAATTACAATATTAAATTATGAAATAACTACATGGCGTTACCCGGCCGTAATTAAAGAGACTCTGTGCAAAAATTCATTAAGAAATAATAAGGCATGCGGATTTGTATTAAGAACATAGAAACAAACAACGCGACACTGCCTTATATATATATATTATATATATGATAGCTGGATCAGAATCAGAACTTCAAGACCTTACCTCTAGACTGGAGAAAGTAACAAGAACGTATGGGATGGAAATTAATATAGAAAAAAGCAAGATATTGGTGAATAGCCATAAGAAACATGTTCCGACCAACATTACGTTAAATGGGCAAACGTTAGAAGAAGTTAACACCTTTAAATATCTCGGGTCCACTATATGTAGTGATGGAAGATCAATTAAAGAAATCAAGACAAGACTTGAGATGGCCTCAGCTGCCATGGCAAGGTTGAATGTGATCTGGAAAAGTAACATCAGTTTTCCTGTGAAGATCAAATTATACAAATCACTTGTATTATCTATTCTCTTGTATGGGTGTGAGGGCTGGACACTCACTGCAGATACGGAGCGAAGGATTCAGGCTTTCGAGCATAAATGTTATAGAAGAATTTTGCGCATTTGCTATAAAGAGTACAAAACAGATGTCTATGTTAGAGAGAAGATAAACACCTATGCAGGCCACCAAGAACCACTTTTGTCAATAGTTAAACGTCGAAAGCTTGCCTGGTTTGGGCATGTAACTCGTCATGACTCCCTTTCGAAAACGATCCTTCAGGGAACAGTCGAAGGTAAACGGAGAAGAGGAAGGCAGAGAAAATCCTGGGCTGATAACATCAAAGAATGGGCAGGACACGGTTTTTCCACACTTGTACGCATTGCTGAGGATAGAGAGCAGTGGAGGACCCTGTCTGCTGATGCTTCCACCATGGCACCCCTACGACCCATGACGGGTTACGGGCTGAGATGAGATGATGATGATATATATATATATATATATATATATATATATATATATATATATATATATATATATATATATATATATATATATATATATATATATATATATATATATATATATATCTATATGAGGCGTGTTCAAATGAAACCCGCCCGTGCTGCGCGAAGTGGACATTTGTAGGAGGAGCATGATGACGTCACATCTGACGTAATAAGCACATACGAATGTACATGTGTGTAAGTGTTCATTCTCCAAGTATTCATTGTTTGTGCTGCAGACCGTTAAAATAGTGGCCGGTTGTTGCTTGGTTGTTTGCAATCGTGTTCGGAGGGTGTTGATGGGCGTTGTCAAAATGAAGACAAACAAAAGGTCAACTCGACCTACGCAGTGGTGTGTAGACATGGAGTGAGGATACAGTATATGCGAATGATGGCAAACGTTCGTTAGAGTTGACAAATAGACCAATCTCACTCACCTATGGCTGGAAGTCATTTACGCCAACTACTATGTACGTTTCATACAGTTTAATTGGAACGATCACACTTGACAGCACGGGTACAGTGACAGCAGATAGGTTGGCATAAATCATAATAATGTTGATCAATGAAATACACTATCACATGGGCATTCATGTTGCATAACAGTACCAATGGAATGTCAATAGACAAGCACTCAGTAATTCCAATATATATCGTCTGACTTTACTGACAGAGCACGTTGTCGTAAGAAATTCTAATCCACATATATAAATTAAAAAGCAAATGTAAAGCCTAACAAATAACTTCAATAAAAGGAAAGAAGAATGGTAAAGAACAGTGCTGTCACAATGACTGTACTCGAAATCCCCCTTGTTTTCTAATTCGTCTGCAAATTATAACGTTCCACGTTGATAGTAAAAGCCTATAGCAGCATACACGCGTTTCCACAACTCAATAAAACGTGTACTGCATTTCTAAGAAAAACCTTGAGATACGCAGGCTGATTAATGACCTAAATTAATACTTCCATTAATTTCATTTTATACACGGCGTGATGAAAAGACAGATGAACTTAGGATAGAGAGAAGGGAGGGCTGAAAGCAGGAACGCATACAACACTAAACACGCGTCTCGCTATACAATTAAAGTCATCACGCGTGTAAGGCCACAAGCACTAAATTTTTTTCAAATCGACAGTGATAAAAAACACTACCCATACGAGAGTTAGGTTTTAAAAACCTGAAAAACGCTTATTAGGAAACATGACATTATACTGGTTTACGTTTGAAAGCCTGACAGTACCCAGACACCACATCGTATTCGAAGTGAAAGGAGGTAGAAGAAAATGCATATTTTGAACGCAGCCCCTTAGCCCCATAAAATTTATATAGTTGGGTTCCTTAGGACTTGCTGACAAAGAATATGTTAAACGTTACGCAAATAGTCTAGGAATTAACAAATTATAGCAAAGAAATAGTGAGGGTGTCAGACAACCCCAAAATCAGAATCGCTCAGTGGCAGATTTTGACACCACCATTGTACGGGAAATAGGCCAACATGTTACCTCCTATTTGATTGGCGGAAAGTAAATGTAAGGCTAAACACGATTAGTCGGGCTACAAATACTATCTTTTGTTGTTAGGGGAGACGGAAGGAAGGGTACTTTTTTTCAAACGCTTGTGTAAACATGGCTCGATTGGTTAGACCCGCCAATATAGGCAATTCGGAGCGTCAGTTCAGTACCACATTTTTCAAATAAACTTACTAAAGAACCAGTGCGTTGAGCGCCAGTACATATTTTTCTAAATAAAAGCCTGGGACATCGGCAGATCGAAATTGTGCTATATTCATTGCCAGTCAACGTAACTGTGTATTATTTCCATGAATTGTGGTAAGCTTGATATATTCAATATCTATTTAATGAAAATTGAATGTAAATTGATAATTTATGTCTGTATATGTGTGTGGTTCAGTAGCGAACATGAGACAAGGCCTATATAGTGCTCCAACCTGAACAGAAGGTGTCGGAGAAAAGTAAAACTGCATGGAATTGCCAAACAGTACACTGACACCTATCTTATTGACTATAAAGAACTAATGCTGGAATTGCAGAGGCGTGGTAACCATTAGGGAGGAGTATACTGGTGTAAATTGTTTCAGATGAAGCTGACAGTTGGCCTACCGCTCTGAACTCAGTGTTTGTTATGTATTGTGTTCAGTCTGGAAATAGATTATAAATTAGTTCTGAAATAGTAGGTACAACCTTCTTGTTTCAGGGACTGTGGTCCTAAAGTTATTGAGCAGCACCTGGTCGGAGCTTTGCTGAATCTAGAGGCTGACAGCATACTCCTGGGTCCAGATAGTGACCAGTGAGGTGTCTCCAGAACACAGGGGAGCAATCGAGCAGAGGAGTCTTTTCCTGCCACCATCACGAAAGTTAAGCCTCTGTGGCCAGTGGAGCTCAACATTATGTGTCCCCCTCAAAACTTGACATTATAGTAAAACTGAGGGTCAATACATTGTTTAAACTGATAGGAACGGTGAAGATTCCCCATACTATTTCCAAGATAAACAAACACTTGAAGTCATGATGACAAATAACAACATAGCTTGAAAAACAAAACCAGTATTACCTCATAGTACTACTACACAACTGACACACATAGGATAATACTATAAAATATGTCACTACAAGGTTCATATTTATAAATTATGTACATATAAATTGTGATTACATGTGATTGTGATTCCTGGTTCACTGTGTAGTTGAATCAGGATATATATTAGTGAAAGTAATTAATACATATATATTTGAACTTTTACCATTGACTCAATTAAGATAGTCTTATAGAGTGTTAAATGTGTGTGAGTGTCACAGTGTTGTCAAGTGTGGTGGAATAAATTAATTTGTTTATCTGTCTGTTGTTGTTGTGACTTACACTTCATCATTTACATAACCCTAGACATTTAACGTAGTCATCACAATATTCCAGAATAATTCTGACTGAGGTATAAATGTGGTAGCAAGTAAGGTTATCTGTAAAACACTACACCTATTAGATACAGATACCTTCACAGCTGATCTCAGTCAGTACACTAAGTCCCCTATAAATATTTATAACATCCCATTTTACCACACACGTCAGTTCATAAACAAGGTTCAAGATGGTTCCTAGACCTAACCTCGTCTAGCGAAGATTCCTTTAGGTAAAGCTCAGCACATATTTTTTTGATAACAATATTGAACCACTAGTAGTGGGTTCTCTTCTGTAGCAGTGATCTCTGGACTCATCAGGTGATAGTAAGGGGCATCCCTGTTCTCTCCTCGATGATTGGAAAATATAGGATTCAAAATGGCTTCTCCTCCCAGTGAGTTGTCACTCACCCAGGATACAAACTATGAAGCGCAATCAAAGCTGATCATTCATTAAATGTCCTCATTGCTTTGTAGATTCTACCATTGATACTATTGACTTCATCACATAATATGGTGCTGCTAGGTATGAATGTCATCTTCATCTGGTTAATATTCATCTAAACGTACAACCGTACGACTGCCCATCGAATACAATGCCTCAGGAAAAGTTCATAAGAAATGCGTCTTTACCTTGGTATCAGAAATACACTAGAATATGATTCTGTCATTCCTTGGCAGTAAGAATAAACACTGGGGTGAATAATACATGATATGTCTAAAGAGACTACCTCTTTCCCCACTAGTATAGAGATCACTTTTCGGCGACAGGCCGCTACAACAACTCAGCACCCATCAGGGCGGAACCTTCTCACCTCCCCCCAGCGATACATCCGCCGAACAACCCCTGACCCCGAGCTCGACACCGAAGACATAGCTCGACTCAGACATACAAAGACATCAAGACACAAGACAGACTCGTCCTACATAGACAAGAAATACACATAGACTCGGGTCACAAACATCCCCGCCCAAACCCAAGCAAGAACAATCTGCCTCTGGCCACACCAGACACAAAACAGGACACAAGTCCAGATTCACACGCCAAGTTCGACACTCAGGAAAGACACAAGAACAGACAACTCACAGAATGAACACACATCGACCAACCTGAGCTCTGTCCCCCAGACCAAAAACGCGAACTCAAAGACAAACATATTTCCATCAGACAAATAAACACACCCCACATCTGCACGCGTGTCAACAGCAATCTGCGCGCCACACAAAAGAACACGCGCGCAACACCGGTGTGATACGGAATCCGTCCAAGGTCGATCAGCGAGCGGTGATCAGTTCCTGACAGCCGAAGGATGTCGACCAGCCGACATTCATCGCCGAATGAAAGCAGTGTATGGTGACAAAAGTGTGTCTAAGAACACAGTGAAATACTGGGCACGAATGTTTCAAGAAGGACGTCAGTTAACTAAAGATCTTCCGCGGCCAGGTCAGGTGCATATTGTTGCGACAGAAGAAGCCATCGCCATAAGGAAGAACGCATGGGGTGGAGTTTGAACCACCTGCTGCGTTACGAAGAGGAGGGTGATGCATTTCTGTTGTGCATAGTGGCAGGCGATGAGTCATGGTGCCACCACTTTGAGCCGTGCAGCAAAACAGCGGGCATGCAATGGAAACATCCCGGATCACCAAAACCCAAAAAATTCAAGTCACAGATTTCCGCCGGTAAGGTTATGCTGACCGCATTTTTTGACCACGAAGGGCTTCTATTGGTTGACTTTAAAGAGCCTGGCTTGAACATCAATGCCATCCGCTACAAAGACACACTAGACAACCTGCATACAGCCATCAAGAATAAACGACCCGGCATGCTTTCGCGTGGTGTGATTCTGTTGCACGACAATGCTCGTCCACATGTTGCGAACATTGTGCAGGAAGCGTTAGCAAGGAAAAGGTGGGAAGTTCTGCCACACCCAGCCTACATCTCCGATCTGTCACCATGTGACTTTCATTTGTTCGGACCCTTAAAAAAATCTCTAAAGGGACAACGATTCGACTCCGATGCAGACGTCAGGGCCTCGGTGACCAAATGGTTCAATAAGCAACCAAAGTCATTTTTCTCGGACGGCATCCGCCGTCTACCCATGCAGTAGGATGCGTGTCTGAATGCCTATGGTGACTATTTCTAAAGAACCCCAGTGAGTACTTGCTTCATAACTATTGCTGTCTTTAATTATACTACTCCTGCTGATGTACCTTACATATATTTGTTATAAAGCCACTGGGACGGGTTTCATTTGAACACTCCTCGTATATATATATATATATATATATATATATATATATATATATATATATATATATATATATATATATATAAATTCAGCACTGGGTAACAAATATTCTGTTTTTATATAACCCAAGCGTGAACTGATCTTACTCTTGTTTCGCTGGTCAAGCTCAAATGTCATTGAAAACTAAATTGTAACAACTGCATGTCCTTCCGACAGACGTGACGTGACCTCCGATGAATTGCCGGAAAGCAAGAAAGGTCAATGATTCGTTCAGTTTCTTCAGCCTCCCATAGGGATTATGGGGTATTATCTGACACCCGTTTCATTCGCCAGGATTTCCCTAAATTTGTTGATACGTCAGACAACCAAAGACGAGATTTGACCCAAAAACATGACATAGATGACTTTCGGGTTAACGTCATGTAAATCCATTTTCACTCAAAGCAACGTACAGCAGATATAAGGAAATCTCATCATTGTCATCGTCAGCTGCCATCTCTACATCGCAGGTCGACAGCAATAGATCCCCAACGTCTTCTTTCTCTTGTCTTGATTGTGCAATCTGACAGACTCTTTCCTGTCCATCTCTTGAAGTTATCTTCCCACGTATATTGATGCCTTCCTTTTGCACGTTTCCCTTCAACTCTTCCTTCTATAATTGTCTTCTGTAAAGTGAATATGTCTTTTACATGGCCAAAATATTTTAGCTGTCTAATTTTGATCTCCTTAATTAATTTTCTTTTCATTCTGTGTTTTCTATGACCTCATTATTTGTATTCGTTTTTCCGTGAGATGCGCCCTATTCTTCTATATCCATCCACGTCTTAAAGGCCTTAATTCTTTTTTTTTTCCATTTTGTTGTTCACTTAACATATTGCTGTACCATTTTAGTAATGAATAATATATATATATATATATATATATATATATATATATATATATATATATATATATATATATATATATATATATATATATATATATATATATATATATATATATACACATACTGTATAGCATTTGATGATTCTCAGTTTGAATTTGCGAGTTCATTGTTTAGATGTTAGTATTTTCTCATGTTATTGTATGTAGTTTTGGCCATTCCTATTCTCTTTTTGATTTCTGTTTCATATCTGCCATCTCCTGTTACTTTAAGACCAATATATGAGAGACTCTCCATTTGTTCCAGAATTTTCCTATAAATGTACGGCTTTAACGCTGGCTTACCGTCTGCATTGCTGATTTTCTACGTAGATATTAAATGGACAGGGAGACAGTACACAACATTGTATCACACCTCTTTTTATGTCTATATATTGTGAGTAATTCCTGCCAGACCTTACTGTCGCAGTTTGTTCCCAATAAATATTAACGATTATTCGTATGTCTTTTCTATCAATGCCTATGTCTTTGAATTATTTTCTCATGGTGGACTCTATTAAAAGCCGTGTTATATTAAATGAAGCACATGTGAATATTTCTGTGGACTTTTATACATCTTTCTGCCAATATTATTATACAAAATACTGCTTCTCTTGGTCCACTGTTCCGTGGAAAACCAAACTGGTCTTCCCGAACATATTTGTCTACTTTTTTCCCCCTGTTTTCCCCTTCTCTCCAGTATGATCTAGAGCAATATTTTAATTGTGTGACTCATCAGAATGGTTTTTCTAAAGTCTGAGCATTCTGTTGCCTTAGGTTCTTTGGAAAATATTATAAGACTTATGGCTTCTGGTCATGTGGTATGTACCCTGTTTTATATATCATTGCATAGGTCCGTGATTATATCTATGCCAAAGATCTCCAAGGCATCTATCACTTCTATTTTTATGTTGTCCATGCCTGCCGATTGTCCTTTTTATATCACACGTTCGTTGTGCGTCAGTTGTATGCTTCTATACATTTTTAAAAATGTTGTTCCTAATTGTACACATTAGAAGG
>JAMPIV010015615.1:115000-172500 GCA_024509875.1 Oreohelix idahoensis
TATATCGCTGCTGGATTTCCCGTCTTCAACCTTATCTTCTCATACATCTCGCGACTTTCAATTAACCCTGAAAAGTTTGGTATTATCCATGATGACCTCAGCACGCTTGACCTTCTGCGACTTCCGTTAACAAAGTGTGGAAAAACAACAATATCATGGTTTACGTCCCAGTGGTTAAGTCTGGAAACAGGAAAATACAGTTTAACAAAATGTCCATAAGGTAAATTTCTAAAATGTTTGACACTTGTGATTAGTCTAAAAGTTTAGAACTAGACGGAAATGGATCTACAAAATCTTGATCAGCATTTTTCTATGCGCTTCTGGAGCAACGAGTGACCACTATAGCTGGTCCCCTTGCACGAAACCTCCACCAAGCTATTACATACTCCTTCAGCCGTGGCTTTGTTTGTGGCCATTTGTTTTGTATGATGACATTGACAACCTCATATTGCTCGCCTTGTATGGCATTGACAACCTCATACTGGTCGCCTTGTATGACATTGCTAACGGAGCAGTAGGTATATTCTTTCTTTGTCTCTTCAGAGACCCTTGTTAACCACACGGGACAAATATTCCAATATAAATTACTGGATATCTTAAACGGGACGAATCTACACGGAAATTATCAAAACAGCTAGAGGAAATATCTTATTTCTTCTTCCTTCTCTTTTGTCCCTTGATTTCTCTTTTTTTTTTAAAAATTCCTACCCTTTGCTTCTTCTTTTCTTCTCCACTCTGCGTCTCCATTTTTATTTTGCATCCTTTTTTTTCCAATTTGTTAATTATAACCTTATCATAAACATCGTCATTTTCTGTTCCGTATCTCAGTCTTCCCAATAATATCTGGCAGATCACCCTTGCCTTGTACAGTGTATCTGTTCTGTATCTTAGTTCTTGAATTATGAAGATTTGCTTGCTTCTTCTAGATGTCTTGTTTCTTGTTCTCATTTCCTGTAATTTAAGATTGACTATTACGTTTCTCCGTGCTTTATATCAGGATAAAAAAAAATCTATTTCGATGTTACATATTTTTTCAGTTCACGGGACACTCCCAGTTCAACCAAGCTGTTAGGGGCAGAAAGAACATTAACAGCAATCATAGAAGTCTATACTGTATTTATTCAATTGGTTACATCTTCAGGAGGAGCAACACAGCAAGTATATGTACAAACTTACATACATGTTACACGCATACAAAGTATGTAAATAAGCAGATATGGAGGTTGAACGCATAGGTAGATAGGTAGGTAGGCAGGTAAGGTGTGTAGGTAGGAATATAGGTAGGCAGGCAGATATGCAGGAAGATGGTCTGTAGGTAGGCAGGTAGATGGGTACGTTGGTACACAGACACATAGAAGGACGGAGTGAAGGAAAGAGACAGACAGGTAGGTAGATAGAAATGTGAGTTTGTAGGTAAGTATATAGATATGTACCAAGCATGGTAGGCAGGCAGGTAGATAGGCATGTTGGTAGACAGACAAACAGATAGAATGACGGGCAGTATAATGGATAGAGTGACAGGTAGGTAGAAAGAAAGACAGACAGACCATCAGAGATACAGACAGTCTCACATATAAACAAAGAGACCGACAGACAGATGGACAGACAGACAGACAGACAGACCGGCCGGCGGGAGGGCGGATGGATGGATGGATGGATAGACGGACAGACAGACAGACAGACAGATAAATAGATAGATAGATAGATAGATAGATAGATAGATAGATAGATAGATAGATAGATAGATAGATAGATAGATAGATAGATAGATAGATAGATAGATAGATAGATAGATAGATAAATAATATTGATACATAGATAGATCCAATGCAGCTGGCTCATTGCAGGAAGCTAAACCAAGTAATCATGTACTCCCGCAGTGGTGATTCTTGTAGCAATGTTTTCCAGCCCATGCACAGTCTCATGCCTACTCAAAGATACCCGGAACTACGCGGGACATTGAATAATGTCTCATTCATTCATCTCCCTTCAGATCCTCAAGCAGCATACGCCTTCAACAAACTCATGCCAAGACTTCCAGCACCCTTGTCATCAGCTCCATGTCTTTTCATGTCTGCCTCATTTCTTTCATCTCTTTTCACTTCTCTTCTCCATCTGCCCTTCTGTATTCCTCTACCTATCTTACCGAGGGGATTCCAGGTTAAGGACATGTTTATGCTATACGAACATCACTACGTGTCTGCGCAAAGGTGGTGTATTACCATATGCAATCAACGTTGACACTTAAGTTTTCTATCATTGTTGTAATACCTGTTAAGTGCTAATTTTTTGATGGTGAAAACGGGTAGTCCACAGCCGTTTGAACAAGTCATTTAACTCCAGATACAAAATGACATGTCAGTATTTATTTAGTGAACACTGTTAAATTAGGAAACTGGACACGCCAAAATCAAGTCCTCACGAACATAGTGGTAACTTAGTTCACCATAGAGACCTCTACACAGTAGACACGCATAATTTGGTGACTTTCTTTCGAAGTTCTGAATCAGTTCCTCTCTCACTGTTAGTTGATACCTCCAGGGAGGCAGACGACTTTTGTAACTTGTGAAGAAACTGATATCAAATGAAATGCAAGGTGAGCCATAAGTCGCTTATGCTTTCAAAATATTATGTATGAAGAAATATGTTGTACATTATCATAATCCCTCATTGTTTGCAGGATAACCTAAACATTAAGGTACCTGTCTACCTCTCCTAATATTTTTCTATAACACAGCTGTAAATGGTTACCTTACTCTGCTCTAGAGTTAAAGAAGGCAAAGGCAGCAAGTGTGGTGAAGTGGGATGTTATAAATATTTATAGGGGACTTAGTGTACTGACTGAGATCAGCTGTGAAGGTATCTATATCTATTATGAGTAGTGTATTATAGATAACCTTACTTGCTGCCACATATATATATCTATCTCAGTCAGAATTATTCTGGAATAGTGTGATGACTACGTTATGTGTCTAGGGTATGTGTATGATGAAGTGTAAGTCACAACAACAGACAGATAAACAATTTAATTTAATCCACTACTCTTGACAACACTGTGACACTCACATACATATAACACTCTATGAGAATATCTTAAGGAGTCACTGATAACTTTTCAAATAACAATATGTATTCATTGTTGTCATAAAGGTATATGTGTCCTGATTCAAATACAAAGGAACCAGGAATCACAATCAATTTTAATTACAAGTATATGTACAGACTTTATCAATATGAATATTGTAGTGACATATATTATTAAAAATATCCTATGTGTGTCAGTTGTGTAGTAGTAATATGAGGTAATACTGGTTTTGTTTTGTTCAAGCTCTGTTGGTATTTGTCATCATGACTTCAATAGTTTGTCTTTTGGGACTAGTATTGGAGATGTTCTCAGTTCCTAATATTAAGACAATTAAATTCCCCTCTGAATGTTATTTTTACAAAGTCATTTCAAGATGAGGGGACATAATGTTGAGCTCAGCTGGCCAAATCAGCTTATCTTGCGTGATGGCGGCAGGAAAGGACTCCTCTGCTCGAATTCTCCCCTGGGCTCTGGAGACACCTCACTGATAGCTAAAAAGACCAAGGAGTATGCTGTCCGACTCTGGATTCAGCAAAGCTCTGACCAGGTGCTGCTCAATACCATCAAGACCACGGTCCCACAATTCATGGAAACAAACACAGATACGTTGATTAGCAATGAATTCTGGCACAAATTCCCATCTGCTTATGTTCCAGGCTTTTATTTAGCAAAATATGAGCTGGCTTCAACGCACTGTTGCTTTATCAAGCTTATTTGCACTAGTGGTCTCGAACTAACGCTCCTAAGTGAGTATATCAGCGAGTCTAGCCAATGGAGCCACGTTTCGACAAGTGTTTGAAAAAATGTTACCTTTCCACGTCTCCCCTAACAACGATAGATAGTATTTATAGCCCGACCAATCGTGGTTAGTCTTTCATTTGTTGCGCTCCAATCAATTTGGAGTTTACATGGTAGGCTATTTCTGTAACGTAAGGTTTTTTTCAAACACGTTATAAAAAATTTTATGAGCAGAAATGATTTTATGTTGTCAGGCATCCCCACTATTTTATTTTGGTTATAATTTATTAATTCCTGGACTATTTGCGTAACGTTTTACATATTCTTTGTCAGCAAGCCCTAAGGAACCCAAATATCCAAATTTAAAAGAGCTACGTGGCTGCGTTCAAAATATGCAATTCCTTCTACCTCCTGTTTCGAAGATGTGCTGTCTGGGTACTGTAATGTTTTCAAACGTAAACCCATATAATGTTATCTTTCCTAATAAGCGTTTTTTGTGATTTTAAAACCTAACTCTGGGAAGGGTAGTGAATTTATCACTGTCCGTCCGAAAAAGTTAGTGCATGTAGCCTAACACGCGTGATAGTAGTAATTGTGTATCGCGCGACGCGTGTTTAATTTTGCATGCGTTCCTGATTTCATTCGCCCCTCTCTCTTTCTATTTGAGTCCATCTGTTCGTTCGTTTTGGTAACGTAATATAATTAATGTTAGGATTAATTTAGGTCATTACGCAGGGTGCCTCTCAATGTTTTTCCAAGAAATACAGCACACGTTTCATTGAAGAAAGTGGGTAATAATACGGTAAGCTTTTACTATCAACGTGAAAGCGTTACAATTTGCAGACGAAGCAGAAAACAAGGGGGATTTCGAGTACCTTCTTTGTGACAGCACTGTTATTTTACCATTGCTCTTTTCTTTATTAATTTTATTTGTTAGGCTTCATATTTACCTAATAATTTATATATGTGGATTAGAATATTCCACGACACCTCCCCTCTTAAAACAGACATTATATGTCAGTCCTTTATTCTATATACACATAGAGAAATTTATTATTATTTCTGGGGTTTACGGTGATTCTCATCACACGGATGGCGGCTTAAAAAATCCGCTCCCAAATTGGTTTTTCCAGATATATACTCAATGCTAAAATTATATGGAGCCAAAAGTAAAGACCATCGGAGTAACCTGGAGTTCTCATGCCTAGCCTGTGCTAGAAACGATAAAGGTTTGTGGTCTGTTTGCAACTTAAATGCCTTCCCATATAGATAAATATTGAATTTCTTTATCGCCCATATTACTGCAAGACATTCTTTTTCGCTAGTTGAGTAGTTGATTTCAGCTTTATTCAACTTTCTGCTAGCATATGCCACTGGGCTTAATTCCCCATCCAATGCATCTGATTTCTGTAGTAGAGTTGCACCTAACCCAATATTACTTGCATCCGTCCTTACTATGAATTCTTGACTTAAGTCAGGTAATTTCAAAATGGGTTTACTTGTGAGCTTTTCCTTCAATTCTTGGTAAGTCATTTCACATTGTGGTGTCCATGTAATGCGATCTGGATGTCCTTTACGTGTCAATTCAGTTAACGGTGCACATATGGAATTAAAGTTTTTGATATACTTCTGGTAGAAACCACATAATGAGACAAAGGATCTCACGTCCTTCTTGGTTTGTGGTCTCGGGGCTTTCTGTAGTTTCTCTAAATTCTTTGGGTCAGGGGTCATGTTTCCCTGATAAACTGTGTGTCCCAAAAATTCCAATTCTTTACATCCAACGCAACATTTGGTTGGTCGGGCTGTTAAATTTGCCTCCCTAAGTCGATCAAACAGCATGTTCAGAGAGTCAATGTGTTCCTCAAATGTTTCTGTTGCTATAAGGATATCATCCATAAAATTTGTTATACAGGGATTATTCAGAGGATCCAATAATTTTCTCATCATTCTAGAGAAGACACTAGGCGCATTCTTCAATCCAAATGGCAATCTATTAAACTCATAGTGTCCTTCTGAGGTACTAAAAGCTAGGTATGGTCTAACCTCAGGCTTTACTGGAATCTGATAGTATCCTTTACTCAGATCCACTTTTGAGAAATATTTAGCTTTATTTAGTCTGGCAAACAGCTGATTTGTATCCGGCAATGGATCCACCTGTCCTTCTGTAATAGCATTCAGTCTCCTGTAATCTATACAGAGTCTATGTTCTCCAGAGGGCTTCCGTAAGAGTACAACACCGGAACTATACGAAGACTCACTGTGCGAAATAATTCCTTCCTTCAATAGATAGTCTATCTCTTCCTTCAAAGCTTTCTCCTTAGCAAACGGAATCGAATATGGTTTCATACAGACAGGTGTGGAGTCTATTAGTTTCATATCATATTCCAATAGGTTTGTATGCCCTGGTCGGTCTGTTAACACCTCTGCATGATTATTTAGAACCTGTTGCACTCTCTCTTTCTGTGTTTTCGTTAAATGTGTACTGATTTTCACCTGTGCTGCTGTCTCACAGGGGTGTAATGGATACTCAAATGATGAAAGTGGTTCCTTTTTCATCTCCATGGCGATGGACAAGGTCAACAAGTGTGTCTCTTCCTGATGTTCTCTTTCCAAATATTTCTTCAGGAGATTCACATGATAGATTTTTTTCTTTCCCCTTCTTATCTATCTTATAATTTGTTCTAGATACCTTCTCTAAAACTGTATATGGACCCTGCCATCCAATTTGTAACTTATTCTGACTCCCGGGCAAAAGAAGCAGTACTTTCTCTCCCACAGCCAAATTTCTGTCTTTCGCCTTCCTGTTATAATAGGCAGCATGTTTCTTCCTGGCTTGTTTCAAATTTTCATTGGCAAGTTTCCAGCCAGTTTTTAACCGAGTGGTCAGCTCATTCACATATTGGTATGAAGATGTAATGTTTTCCTCTGCCTTTTCATCAGTCCACGTTCTTAACATAGCTACATATGGACCTTTAATTGTGTGGACCTATTTGTCCATGCACCGGTATGGTCTCTTCCACTCGAAGCTTTATAGTGATGATTTTTCCTCCCAGAATTATCATTCACAAAACGACCGCTACCAATTTTTCTTTTGGGGCTTTCTCCCCACTTAAAATTCTTGATGAGAGATTTCCTCTCTACATCCTCTTCCTCCAGTTTGTTTAAGTCCGATTGAGGGATTTTCGGCTTATCCTGGGGTAAGACATCCTTTTGCACTCTCCGCATAGTGGCCATTGTAAAACAGTTAAGTGAAGCTTGTCCGTGAAAAGGGGCTTCCCATTCCATTTGGTCCACTTTATCAAATCTATTTTTCTTTTTATTATCAGGCCTAATTTTGCCCCGTGGCGTGTCCAGGTCCTGATCCATGTTCCCACTTGTGGGTGTTCCCTCATGTGCTATGCTACACCTTTCTACAAAATTCTCAATGTCCCATCTTGCTTTGGGCCAATAATAATTGTGAGCCACCTTTTGAATGATGGTACCTATCTTCTCATGGTCCCCATCTGGTTTCACATGTAGGCTCCTTATTAAGTCTGCCCTATATCTTTTAGGAAGTACCAGTTGTCCCTGACCTTTGGATCTAGCTCCAGTCTTCCTATACATCAACTTGTTTTTCATGTAAAAATCTCCCTTGCCTGGAGTTGTATGACAAGTTGACAATTTTCTGAAACAAGGCTTGAGTGTTTTATCCCCAGCCTGTGCCTTCCTCATCTCTTCTGGAGTGGTATCTAACATAATATCCTCCTCCTGTCTTGAGGTCGACCTGACCTGAAGGGTTGCCATATACACAGGTTTCCTTCTGCAACGGTCAGTGTCATGATTGTCCATCTGACAATTTTTACACCACCTTTTTCCTTGGTTGAAAGATTTTCTTTCATCATATTTCCTTTCATCGAATTGTGGGAATTTATTTTTATTTTCATACCGTGGCCTATCAAATTGGTGCTTACCTTTATTTTGATCCTTAGGATCAAATTTATTAAAGTTCTGTGGTGCCCTAAAGTTATCCACTTGTTTCTTTTTATTACCTGTTACCTCTGCTTGAGCTGCTTGATACCTTTCAGCAACATTTAGCAACTCACCCAGCCTCTCTGCACCTTGTTCCATGAGAAACTTTCTCAGGTCTGGAGCCATGGACTCTCTTAATTGCTCTATAAGGACCATTTCCTTAAGATCTTGGGTTTTCCCCAGAGAAGTCCATTTCTCCAAGTATGTCTCTATTCGTGCAGAGAACTGGTGATAGGTTTCACCTGACAGTAGTTTAGCATTCCTAAATTTTTTCCTATAAAATTCTGCATTCTTTTCATACCTTAACAAAAGAGCCTGCTTTAGCATCTCATAATTTTCCTGATCACCTCTGCTCATTTTTGCAAAAACTTCATAAGCTGCCCCACGAAGTCCCTGAGATAACTTTAAGCTCCACCTTTCTCTCTCTAACCCATACGTGGTAGCTAATAGTTCATACCTCTTTAGGTAGCTCTCTATATCATCGTCTTTCTCAACAAAATGATCTAAATGAAAATTCATAGCTGAGGTTGAGGCTCCTTGGCTAGCAGTGGCATCAGAGGCAAAGGGACTGGCACCATTTTCAGGAGCATGGCCCTGAAACTCAAACTCCCTTAGTCGTAATTCATGTTCCCTTTGTAATCTTTTCTCCTCCTTTTCTGCTTCCCTCTCTGCAGCTAATCTCTTCTCTTCTGCAGCTAATTTCTTCTCTTCTGCAGCTAATCTTTTGTCTTCTCTTTCTGCTTCCAATTTCTTAGCCTCTTTGTCAGCCTCAATCTGCAACCTCTTAGTCTCAGCCTCAGCTTGCAACCTCTTAGTCTCAGCCTCTAACTTTCTTTCGGCCTCTTTTTCTAATCTTCTTTCTTCGCGTTCAATAAATTTGTCACATTCCGTGGTGACATAGGCAACCATAACTTGCCCATCTAATCCTAACTCTTTTGCAGTCTGAACAGCAGCAGATCGAAACTTGGCCAGGTCCGCCATTGTCTATCAGGTAAATTTCTACAATGTCTAACCAACAATTTAATCTCTAAATATATCTAATGGACAACACAGGCACCGTGAGCTCAACCTTATTTAATTCCACCCAAGGATACCTTTTAATTCTTATATTCCCTGAAGTGAATTACCCCCAATATTTTTAATAGGGAAAGATTCAAAATCCCAAGAGCGACCCCAATATATGTGGTGAAGTGGGATGTTATAAATATTTATAGGGGACTTAGTGTACTGACTGAGATCAGCTGTGAAGGTATCTATATCTATTAAGAGTAGTGTATTATAGATAACCTTACTTGCTGCCACATATATATATATCTCAGTCAGAATTATTCTGGAATAGTGTGATGACTACGTTATGTGTCTAGGGTATGTGTATGATGAAGTGTAAGTCACAACAACAGACAGATAAACAATTTAATTTAATCCACTACTCTTGACAACACTGTGACACTCACATACATATAACACTCTATGAGAATATCTTAAGGAGTCACTGATAACTTTTCAAATAACAATATGTATTCATTGTTGTCATAAAGGTATATGTGTCCTGATTCAAATACAAAGGAACCAGGAATCACAATCAATTTTAATTACAAGTATATGTACAGACTTTATCAATATGAATATTGTAGTGACATATATTATTAAAAATATCCTATGTGTGTCAGTTGTGTAGTAGTAATATGAGGTAATACTGGTTTTGTTTTGTTCAAGCTCTGTTGGTATTTGTCATCATGACTTCAATAGTTTGTCTTTTGGGACTAGTATTGGAGATGTTCTCAGTTCCTGATATTAAGACAATTAAATTCCCCTCTGAATGTTATTTTTACAAAGTCATTTCAAGATGAGGGGACATAATGTTGAGCTCAGCTGGCCAAATCAGCTTATCTTGCGTGATGGCGGCAGGAAAGGACTCCTCTGCTCGAATTCTCCCCTGGGCTCTGGAGACACCTCACTGATAGCTAAAAAGACCAAGGAGTATGCTGTCCGACTCTGGATTCAGCAAAGCTCTGACCAGGTGCTGCTCAATACCATCAAGACCACGGTCCCACAATTCATGGAAACAAACACAGATACGTTGATTAGCAATGAATTCTGGCACAAATTCCCATCTGCTTATGTTCCAGGCTTTTATTTAGCAAAATATGAGCTGGCTTCAACGCACTGTTGCTTTATCAAGCTTATTTGCACTAGTGGTCTCGAACTAACGCTCCTAAGTGAGTATATCAGCGAGTCTAGCCAATGGAGCCACGTTTCGACAAGTGTTTGAAAAAATGTTACCTTTCCACGTCTCCCCTAACAACGATAGATAGTATTTATAGCCCGACCAATCGTGGTTAGTCTTTCATTTGTTGCGCTCCAATCAATTTGGAGTTTACATGGTAGGCTATTTCTGTAACGTAAGGTTTTTTTCAAACACGTTATAAAAAATTTTATGAGCAGAAATGATTTTATGTTGTCAGGCATCCCCACTATTTTATTTTGGTTATAATTTATTAATTCCTGGACTATTTGCGTAACGTTTTACATATTCTTTGTCAGCAGCCCTAAGGAACCCAAATATCCAAATTTAAAAGAGCTACGTGGCTGCGTTCAAAATATGCAATTCCTTCTACCTCCTGTTTCGAAGATGTGCTGTCTGGGTACTGTAATGTTTTCAAACGTAAACCCATATAATGTTATCTTTCCTAATAAGCGTTTTTTGTGATTTTAAAACCTAACTCTGGGAAGGGTAGTGAATTTATCACTGTCCGTCCGAAAAAGTTAGTGCATGTAGCCTAACACGCGTGATAGTAGTAATTGTGTATCGCGCGACGCGTGTTTAATTTTGCATGCGTTCCTGATTTCATTCGCCCCTCTCTCTCTTTCTATTTGAGTCCATCTGTTCGTTCGTTTTGGTAACGTAATATAATTAATGTTAGGATTAATTTAGGTCATTACGCAGGGTGCCTCTCAATGTTTTTCCAAGAAATACAGCACACGTTTCATTGAAGAAAGTGGGTAATAATACGGTAAGCTTTTACTATCAACGTGAAAGCGTTACAATTTGCAGACGAAGCAGAAAACAAGGGGGATTTCGAGTACCTTCTTTGTGACAGCACTGTTATTTTACCATTGCTCTTTTCTTTATTAATTTTATTTGTTAGGCTTCATATTTACCTAATAATTTATATATGTGGATTAGAATATTCCACGACAGCAAGGAAGGGAACTCGTTACTCTCACCTCTTGAAGCTTGGCCTATTATAGTGAAGTTTCTAGTACTTCATTCCCCTGTGGCAGTATCTAGTACAAAATGGTAGCGCTGCTGAAAGATTGCAAGTATTTTTGTTTAAGTGTAACAAGCACATATTAAAAAAAGACATAACAAAAGACAAACAAACAAGGAAACAACAAAAAAACTCACTCGCACACACAAATTCACCTGTGTATCCTCTTCTTTAGCAACAATCCATATTTTGGCGATGATTTGAAATGTAAATTCCAAGGCACTACCTTTTTTTTATAATTCCTTCATTAACAGAGAATTTCTTAATGAAAAATCTCCTATCATGTGGATTGGAAAACCTGGTCCAATCCAAAGGCCTGCAATATCTCATAATTTAAATCTAGCAGATTCCTTTTATGGGGATATTTGAAGCATAAGGTATGGTCGGAAACTTAAAATCTTCTTCTTCTTCTTCTGCTTGGATCCATAGCCCCTGACTAAACGTGTTACATTAGGTTGGACTTTTGAGTGAGACAGAACACTTTATATCACATTTTTCCATGTTTTGAGTAGTCATCGTTAGATGCATTAAGCAGAAAGAAATGCCCTATTGGATTATTTACGACACCCACTTTAACAGCCGAGTCAATAAATGCCTGCATCAGTTCTCAGCTATTCTTTGGGGCTCTAATTTGTATTTTTCATTCCATTTGACATTCCTCTTACATACTAATTGTCATGTCCCATCTTTCCCCACCAAACTTGCAATCTAGTCATGCCGCATTTTTCAAGAAATTTCCGCCTGGAAACTAAATTGAAATAATGTGCAATTTGTTCCCATCCATAATAATAGCAGATGTTTGAGAAATATTCATGCCTTTTTTTTTTTTTTGCACACAATTTCTGAAATTTCCCCACTTTATATTCCTGGCGAGTAAGAATAAGTATCTTACATTTATATTCAGCAGTAGATAATTAATAGATTTCGCTACATTTGCAGAAACCTAACCGATTTGGTCGCTCGAATCGGTACTCTTTGAAATAATGATTCAGAGACCGACTAATACAAAGTTTATTTTGAATTTTGTTGCGTGTTTTTTCAGCATTACATTTTTTAATGGGTTGCTCCATAGCTTCATAGTCAATACCTTCAGATAAATGACCACAGGAGAATTAGTGACGTCATGAGGACATGCAGCTAGAAAAAAAAAAAAGCACGACATAATTATTTTCCGTCATGTTTTGACACGTGACTTACTCGTTTACTGCGATCGTACATTTCTTAATATTGGATTAGTGCACAATAAATGTGCTGAGATCTTTTATGATGGAGCAATGTTTATAACTATCGACTGTATAAGGTATGTGTTAAGAGTCAGTTTGTTGTAAGTTAGAAATGTGACTTTTTTTTATATTTCTTTTTTATATTTGTGGTCTAAGGGAGTTTACCAGTTGTAATATTTTCGGGAATAAGTTAGATTTAGTTTTTATCTCCCTTTGGGCTTGCTATTGCCTAGCTATATGCCCATATAAGGTTCTGTTCGTAGATTTTCTTAGAACAGTCCCAGTATGTTCCAGTTTGTGAACTAAACTCAAGTCATGCGATGAATCGCGCATGCGCCAAGGTTTTTGGCGAGTCCGGAAGACTGCTTCGTTTGACAGTCTGGCTCGGCGGTTTGAGCGGAGAAGGTGTCCCGCCATGTTTTTCTGGCAGTGTAAAAGGGGATCAGAGTTCTTTGTGTATTAAATATGTTTAAGATTCCCCTTGATTGTGATTCTGGCATAGTTCGGTAAAGCCTAGGAAATGGTCAGTGTTTCTTATGTGTTTGTTTCCTGGAGTGCAGAGCAGGTAACAATACTTTTGAAGCTATTTGTAGTAGCTACGAACTTTACATTTTGAGGTGACTTACTCCCGGTGCGGGAATGTTATGAAGAAGATTAACATTATTTATATAAGGAAGCCCGCCATCTATGCGGCCTATTTTTGCTAGAGATATACCTGACTAGTTTGGTCAGATGTGATGAAGAAGATTATAATAATAATAATAGTAATATTATTTATATAAGGAAGCCCGCCATCTATGCGGCCTATTTTTGCCAGAGATATACCTGAATAGTTTGGTCAGATGTGATGAAGAAGATTAACATTATTTATATAAGGAAGCCCGCAATCTATGCGGCCTATTTTTGCCAGAGATATACCCGACAAGTTTGGTCAGATGTGATGAAGAAGATTAACATTATTTATATAAGGAAGCCCGCCATCTATGCGGCCTAGTTTTGCCAGAGATATACCTGACTAGTTTGGTCAGAGGTGATAAAGAAGTCATAGGGATATTATTTACACTGTACTACTTGCAGCTCGTTGAAGAGAAGTCACAGAGATATTATTTACCCTACACTACTTGGTAGTAGATCAATGTTACTTACATGAAGTGCAATCTTGTGCCATTGACAGTGTGTCTTGAATGTGATGATGTCCTTGTTACTGTGGTAATAAACTGTGAATAACCGTACCACAGTCGTTACAACCTTTCCTGACTTATATACGTGGATTGGTGTGTGCGTTATCATGGCTGTACTCTCAAATTTCACATCCTTCTACAGCTAACCATATCGTTCTCCAAATATAATAATTAAACAAAAACATCAACAGTACTGGCCAGTATCATCGACGTCTACAGTGAAGGCCAGTACGGACTATGGTCAAGAAACGTACTTCTACAGTGGAGGCCGGTATGGGGTACTTCTACAGTATGTAAATAGACTGTTGTAGTCGGATAACTATGTGTTTTTTTTAAATATTTTAACTAATTGGATGCACAACAAAATGAAAAGCTGAATGCTAACTGCCAGTTAGTAATTTGTAATGATTTTCTGCATTCGCAGTAATTCTAAACTGGCGACTATTTCTTGAGGACACACTATCGTAGAAACAGTTTGAACAAACTAAAAAAAAATTCATAGAAGCAGTCTAGCTGTTGTTTTTAAGATGATAAAATATAGTATCAAAATGTTGTTTTCTGAGGCCTGTGGTGACAGAGAATGCGTGTAAATTTGCACTAATGAAACAAAAACTAAATGAAACTAAACACTAAGTATGCTGATTAGTAACACTGAAATGAATAGAGGTTCAAACAAACTAAGTAATCTACAAAAATAAACAGCAGAATATATACCTAAGTATGTCTTTGTTTGTGGACGACAGTGAGCGGAATTTTAAAAGGATTTTGACCAACATATTCTGCTACAAAATGGCAACTCTACTGAAAGATTGCATTACTTTTTTTTCTCAAGTGTAACATGCACATATTAAAAAAGACATAACAAAAGACAAACAAACAACGTACACACACACACACAAAGTCATCATGTCAAAATTAATTTCTTACCTCGTGTTCATCTGTGTGCTTTCTTCTTTGGAAACAATCTCCATTTTGGTTATAGTTTTATATGTTTTTATACCCTGCGTTTTCTCTGTTAAATCACTTTAATTTACTTACTGCATTGTCACAGAGAGAACTGGATAAGTTATATTTCTTTTCGCAGCTCGATCTTGCGAATTTATACATTTCCATCGTAAGATCTCGTTAATTTTCATTTTTTGCAGAGTTTACGTTTGAAGAAATGGACAAATTATCCGTTTTTATGCTCCTTTTTTACAAAGTTTTCTTGGATTAGAATCGTAAATTTAAATTCCCTGGCGTTATCGTCAGAAAAAAATCGTTCCGCCGCCACGACAGGTCACAGGCAGAAAAATGACCGCGAAACCTGTAGGAGCTGTGCGTTTTTACGTCTCTCATGATTTCCTTTTTTGGATCTCTTTTGAAATTGTGCCTCTGAAATACATTTTTTAACATTCTGTAATATATTTCTTGAGTTAATTTGAGTTCATGCCAGAATGTTGGTCTCTGTCCACGCGAACTTCATAACTGTGTTTTATAACTTTAATGTTGTGGTTGTTGTTGGTGATGTTGATGTTATTATGTATTTGTGCTGTCGTATTTTCTATTTTTTGTTGTTGCTTCTTTTCAAATCCTTAATGGCATTATTTGCCATGCGCAGTTCCTTGAGGTCTCTGAAGAGACAATGTAAAAATAGCACTACTGCACCATCAGGTACACGGCGATTAATGTGATCACGTGAGTTTATACACGAGGCAGGCAACGTTATCACGTAAAACAAATAGCCACGAAAATGACGGCTGCAACAGCATGTAAATATTTGGTGCAGGCTTCCTGCAAGGATGACCAGCTACATTGGTGGCTTTATGCTCCGACGGGAGCAACAAGAAAAGTGATGATGATATTGTACCTGGAGATGTATTAGCTACTCTTAGATTTCTGCCCATTTGGAAAAGCGAGAACCGTAACTTGGTGTTTATCAATTACATCATCAGATTATGCTTGCAATATATACTTCAGGAGGTATTTTAAACATCAAGATATATCTATATATAAAATGCCAGCTTTTTCTGTCAGTAACGCTAAGGGATGCAACTTTGGTTGAAAGTTAGACTTTAATTGTATTGTCTCCCTTATTTGTACTCTCCCGAAAATAGTAACACTTACCAAAGAACAATGCGCAAATGACGATGTGCACAAAAATATATTTATAGAATGTGGGATCCCGTATACACACATTGGGATCCTCGTTGCTTCTAAGTAGTTCGTGTACTGTGGTGCACAGTGGTTTTTTAAAATCCTTTTGAATAAGTAAAATTGCCGTTAGATATTGGTGCTTTTGAATGTAATTCCCGTCTTATGACGGGCTTTTACACTAGTATTAATAAATTCTACTACTTTTAATTTTCAACATTAGTATTACAATTTAAAAAACCTCAATTAATAAATGGATAAAAAGGAATACATACGTTATGCACAAAGCTGCATATTACGTTATCAACTTCGCCGAAAAAAACATTGTCTGCTAACATCTGGCAAAACGCTTTTACCTTTACACTAAAAACATTTTTCTAATTGATTATAAATTAATAAATTGGTATCATTTTCATCCCAGTTACTAAGTCAGATTTAATATATTTGTACGGCCACGACAAATTTTGAAGCGATTGGCCAAATCGTGTAGAAATATAAGAACTGTATTATATGGCAAGTATATGTCAAACTAATCTCATCACAACAGCAGAGGGACAGGAAACAAGATGGGCAGAGCATTTCAGAGAAACTTTGAACAAGGAACCACCAGAGACACAATTGGATGTTCCTGAGGCTGAAAATGATCTAGATGTTAATACAGACATTCCAGGAAAAGAAGAAATCATCACAGCAATCAAAGAGTTAAAGAATGGAAAAGCTCCTGGCCATGATAACTTAAATGCAGAGCTATTTAAGACAGACCCTGAGCTAGCAGCAGAACTATTAGAACCACTATTTGCACAAATCTGGAAAACAGAGACAACACCAACTGAGTGGAACAAAGGAATAATTGTCCAATTGCCCAAGAAGGGAGATCTTGCAGACTGCAATAACCGGAGAGGAATAACTCTTTTCTCAGTTCCCAGCAAAATACTAGAGAAAATGAAAATTCTCGATGAGAGGTCACAACAAGTGGGCCTGACAATACACAGGGAAAAGACAAAGATTATGAGAATAAATGCAAGAAATGATAACAAGGTTGAACTTGAAGAAACACCACTAAAAGATGTAGAATCTTACACATATCTTGGAAGTAATATAGACAAAGTTGGGGGGACAGACAGTGATATCAAAATAAGAATGCAAAAAGCAAGAGGAGCTTTCATTGCATTGGGAAACATATGGAGAACAAGAGAAATCAAGTCCAACACGAAAATAAGAATCTTCAACTCAGATGTGGTCAGTCCTATTGTATGGCTCTGAGACATGGAGAACAACAAAAACAACAACCAAAAAGCTACAGACTTTAATAAATGGGTGCTTGCGTAGAATAGAAGGACTGAAATGGAATGACAAAGTCACAAATGTGGAATTGATGACAAGAACCAGACAAGTGCCAGTGGAACAAGAGTTGAGAAGAAGAAGCTGGCGATGGATAGGACACACATTGAGGAAACCTGCCAGAGAGTAGATAAAAAGATTTTGCTAGGAAGTGATTAATATAACGAATAACTTAACACAAATACTAGTATAAAATCTTTTTAAAATGTATTATAGTCACAATCTTCCCCATGTGCTAAAGCTACGATTTGTAGATTAGCAAATATCAGTAGCTCACCTGTGAAGACGGCACTTCCACGATTGCACTAAAACACTATCGACCAATCTGTCCATCAGCGTCTTCGTACCATTTACGAAGGGGTGAGTCTTAAATGTATATTGTGTTCATTTTATATCTGTATTTTAACATGTATGAATATGCTTAATTATATAAAGTTTTATACGAGGCCGGAAACCTCATCACATAAAATAAATTGCCACATAAACCAATACTGTAAGAGCTGTCGACTACTTCGTGCGAGTTTCCTCGCAAGGAAACAATAGAAGAGGTAGTCACATGCTGCATATGAAGTAAAAAGAGGACGGTGATAATGACATCATAGTGTATATATTTATATGTTAACACTACTAGTGAGATTGCTAGACTGTTCTATATTTCATTATGATTCATTTGCACTCTTTCACTCTTTCACTCTTCTAACACGCTTTCATCTATCTTGTTGGCTTGAGATTTCGTGCTCATAGGTATCGGGAAAATTCAAAGTAAGATGAAATGGTAGAAGAAGCGAAAGTCTCTTGATACATACTTGAGGAGACAAACGATTTACTTTAAAACAAACCGAGAAAACATAGTTTTTTGTAGCAGTCTTCCTAAAATTCCTGTGAACCACCCTAAAATAGGAGCATACTCCTCCTATTTAAATCACAGCCAAGAGCAAGTCTTGAGCAAAGGTTGTACCTTTGATAAAATCACCGTGTACTATAATTCTTTAGCCACATTAGTGGACCACTACGACAGATCAAGGGAAACAATCCGCAACAATTCTTCACTCATATCCAAGTAATTTATGTAAGACGTACGTCAGAATAAAGAGAAATACTGTCCAGTTATTGTGTAAAAGTGTGCTACATTAACATTACAACATAGTGTGAGACAGGCCGGTTCAGCACATAATGTCAAAAGCTGAAATAATATTTGCTATCTCTTGTAAGGTGAATTTATTGGCCAGTTTAGATTTCCTGTGAATTTGGTCTGAATAAAAAGATAAATATAAATAAAATGTAAACAAAAATAAAATGTTTTTCTCAAATGGCATAAACAAAAATTAATGATTATCTGAAATGGTATGAAACAAAAATATATTTTTCTCAAATGACATAAACAAAAATAATATGTTATTCTCAAATGACATAAACAAAAATAATATGTTATTCTCAAATGGCATAAACAAAAATAATATGTTATTCTCAAATGGCATAAACAAAAATAATATGTTATTCTCAAATGGCATAAACAAAAATAATATGTTATTCTCAAATGACATAAAGACAAATAATATGTTATTTTCTCAAATGACAACGGTTGCTTCTTTATTTAGGTGTAAGTTTCGTGTATATTCAATGGATACAAGTGATGACATAAATATTCATAAACGGAAGTGACTTTTCTATTCAGCTGTATAACAAATGTATGATCACTTTTTAATGGGGCTTCGGCAGCATCAACAGACGCTATTTAAATGTACTTTTCAAAATGCTGTGTGTCAGAATTTATTTCTACCTGATCGGCCTTGTGGGATAGAGCTCCACCATTCATGGCGTGAGACTGTAAGTCCTGCTGAGGAGCAGTGTTAAGACGGAAAAAATCGTACACACTTTCATGAAAGCTAATCCTCTGAACAGAAGAAAACTGATCCATGTAGCTCTCAGTTTTCTTTGTTTTCTAGCCAGATTTCCAGAAGATTCTTCTATACTCATTTCTAACACATAAATAATGTCATTCATCATCATCATTATATTCCTTTTCTCTTCTTGCAGAGCGAGGAGCCACCACAAATGGCCAAAGAAACCACTTTACAAGAGCATTTAACTGCTTTGTGCAGGTTCTCAGTTGCAGTGCTCTCCATGCTCAAATAGTGCAAAGAAAAATTATGATGAAAACAGCAGAACCACGCAAAACGTACGACATCGCATATAAGGATACACACACGAAGACCTCCACGGAAAACAATTTTCCACCCCCAATATTGTCAGCTCTAATAAATGGCTACAAATTCATGTGGCTTATTCTCAACGAGTTTCGTTAAGAAATAGTTCTGAATAAAAGCTAGCAATCATTGAGAGGAACGGATGATTTTCATAGGAAAGCTGTAATGTGAGATGAATTTCAATGACTCAATTTCACTATTTTTTTAAAGAAGATGGGCGGCTTGATGCTCTCATTTTGTGAACTGTGTCGTTATCAAATAATAAACAGGCACGCATGGATAGCATGTGCATGATATTGATATGTTGTGTGCGGCCTTTTTGGGAAATTAAATGTAGTCGTATTAAAATAAAGAAGGACAGCTCACTCTGACCTTGAACTAGACGTGTGTACAGCTTGACCTACAATATATTGTAAAGGGAATTTGGACGTAGAGAAGGCCAGAGCACGGATCGGAACATAGAGAGGATTAGAGAAGAGAGGATTGGAATAGAGAGGATCAGAGGACAGCGAATCGGAACAGAGAGAAGATCCCCGGAGAGAGCATCAAAGCAAAAATGATCGAACAGAGAGGCAGATAGCAGAGAGAGGATCGGAGCAGAGAGGAGAGCGGTTCGGAACATAGAGAGGATCAGAATACAGAAGATTAGAATAGAAAAAGGATCAGAGCAAAAATGATTGAATATAGAGGCAAAAGGCGAAGAAGGGATCCGAGCAGAGACGATCAGAACAGATAGACGATTAGAATAGAGATGATCGGGGCAGAGATGATCAGAACAGATAGACGATTAGAATAGAGATGATCGAGGCAGAGATGATCAGAACAGATAGGCGATTAGAATAGAAACGATCGGGGCAGAGATGATCGGACCAGAAAAAGGATAAGACAAAGATCAGACAAAGAGGATCAGGACAGAGAAGATCAGAGCAAAGAGGATCGGAATAGAAAAAGGATCAGAACAGAGAGTATCAGTGAACCGGAATAGAGAGGTCAGAGCAGAGGACTGGAAATGAGAGAGGATCAGAACAGAGATGATCACAGCAGAGAATATCAGAACAAAAAGAGGATCAGAACAGAGAGTACCAGAGAAAATGGGATCAGAACTGATAGAGGATCAGAATTAAGAGAGGATCAGAACTGAGAGAGGATCAGAACTGAGAGAGGATTAGTACAGAGACGTAATGTGAACATAGAGAATATCAGTACAGAGATTCGATCAGAATACGATCAGCACAGTGTGTTCAACCAGACCAAAGGGAGTAATGAAAGAACACTGTACCTGAAGCAAGGAACCTGAATGGCCTTAAACTACGACAGTTAAATAGAAGACTGCCATAAACAATGTTAAAGCCATGTGAAACAATAAAAAATACCACAACAGTTCACACTACTGCATTCTTCGTCGTGGAAGAGAATTCAAAACCATTGATAAAACTTGAACTGAATAGCTGTCATGGAATTGCTTCCCCTGCTTTGCAGTAGTGGTCCAACAGTGTATCTAATATAGGTCTTCAAAGGTGTCTACCTTCGCAAAAGATTACTCTTGGCAGAGTTGTAGATAGAAGGATAATGATGCTTCTATCTCAAGGGAATTTCCATAAGATATTTCAGAAGTCAAGAACAATGCTGCGTTGGGCACAGCAATTGTTAATTTATACCTGATCCGCCGCTTTTTATGAAGAATTAAGCAATTACTAATTTCAGCTCGTTCAAGCCCCGACCCTGATTTACTCAGTGGAATTCTTATTATTCTGGTATAGCACTGTTTAGAGTGTAATTAGTAAATTGACTGAGACAAACATGCAGTACATTCAAAATGATTAAATCGACGTTAAATTTATATATTTACAAATAACAGATTTACGAGTAATAATCAACTAAGTTTTAACAGTTAAAAAAATGTCAATAATCTATAACAGAAAATACTTATAATTGTGCGATGGTAGTGTTTTATGAAAGAAAGTCGCTTGGCAGCTTTTAGGTTTGACTTAGCTGCAAATGGTAGTTTCTGCTGGCTCACAGACTGTTTGCTCAAAGGAATAAAGGCACTGGAATAGGCCTCTTACACGTGTTCTTAGGGGTCGTTATTTTAACAATGAATTCCCACTTTGACTCTGTGCTTTCGATTCTCCAGCTTCCCTGTGTCCTTGTTAAATGGTAGAGTTTATTCTGGGCTCTGAAGTCCTCAAAATTGCTCAAACAATGGTCCGGTTCCGATATAAGAATCGTGATTCTAGGCTCTGGCAAGGTCTGGTTGTCGTCTTGGCAAGCGATTCTCACAGTGAACTAGATTTGCAAAAAAGTGTCAGATTATAGTCACTGTCTTCCCCCGCATTTGTTTGTTACGAAGCTAAGCAGGGCTCCAATCGTTTCAAACATGCGTGTTTTGTGGGGTAATAATGTGCGTCATGCAATAGGTCACCTGTCCCATATATGGCAATAAAACATCCGATTGCCTTCTCTGCAAATGCCTACAATTACATCTTACTTTCCTCAAGATTTGCAGGAAATGATTATGTAATTCCTGTGCGCTAACAAATAAGTTATCTTCCCGTAGTGGCTATCAAACTTTCAGCGTATTACCATCTTGGCGAAGAACGCACCCTGGTCTTATCAGCGAGCAAAAAAATGCGCTGGGCGATTTTAATGCTACTCTGTAGTCTGATGTCGGCAACACCCGAGATTAACCAACATGGTTGTCGATTAATATTATCTCACCTGTTCCTTCCAAGCAGGGAGGGACGGGTAACCAAACAGACATGACAACGTATCGCCGAGAGGAGTGTAAGAATGTTGAAAATACAAAATATCTACTACATAGCAGAGGAAGAAAAAGGTGGCGACCCGGAAATTCCAGGTAATCATCAGTCCTCACTTCAATTCAAAATGAATACTGCCATAGTCAATAAGAGATCGAGAAGAGGTCGCCCCAATCCATCCTGTGACAACAGCAAGGCAATAAAGAAGAAATAAATAATTAAATACGAGAAGTGGCGGTCAAGGGAAATAATTTATTCTTAAAAATATTAAAGTATTTGTCAAAATTATGCCGAAGTACTAGAAATACGTGTGAAATAAAACCAGTCTTTTCTTTCGTCACCGAAAGATGTGTCGAATAAACAGTATTACATTGTACTTAGTTACAAGAAGACAGAATAGGAATATTGCACTCTCAGTCAATTCGTACAAGGTGGCTGATATGAGGTTAGCATAGGCCTGGCAAGCTCATCATGTTAAACAAATTGCAACAGACGCCACAGCTGCAGGAGCGTGTGACTGCTTGATGCAGGCTTCCTGCCAGTGGAGATTCTTTGCTCTGTAAAGAACGTAGAGGCAAATGATGATGACGATGAGTCATCAGTTATAAACTGCCATCGACTTATGACGTGTGCGACTTCTCACCACTCGTACTTGGAACGGTCATACCATTAATCGTATTATATTATTTTCGATTAGTTTCGACTACTGGAATTACGTTGTAAATTGGATATAGTTAATCATTAATTATTACGGCACTGTACTTATTGTACAGTAATTTTATGGCATAACTTTACACTTTGCATTATTTAACTGTAAACGAATAAAATGTAAAATATAACAAAACAGATGTACATGTTTAACATCCAGGCATGTTAATTTTTAACATAGATTTATTGTTTATTAATAATAATAATAATCATAGCTCCTTCAGTCATAACTGATTTTGGGAATGCGCCCATGAGGTGACAATCCTCTAATAATAATAGCCCCTCCAGTCATAACTAACCATGGGTATGCGCCCCTGAGGTGACAGCCCTCAGCTGCTTATTTTCCTGCTGCTCCTTTCGACGTTTTCTCCTCTCTTCTGCTTGTTATGTGAGCTTCTTTTTGCCCAGTATGAGGTGGCGCCGTAAATAGCATCGCCACTTGGTGCGATCGGCAGCTTCATCCTCCAACGTTGCTGGATTTATGTCCAGTACCCTCGTGTCTCTCTTGCACACATCTTTGAATCTCAGCTGCGGTCGCCCAACTGTTCTTTTGCCATCTGCCAGTTGTCCGTAGAAGATATCTTTCGGGATGCGACCATCTTCCATGCGGCGGACATGGCCAAGCCAGCGTAGTCTGCGTTGTCTATACATGCTTTGAAGGCCAGCATGTGACAACACCTCGACATGTGTCACTTTATCTTTCCACGAAATGCCGAGGATGTGGCGTTGACACCGTAGATGAAAGGTATTGAACCTTCTTTCTTGCTTAGCATAGGTTGTCCATGTCTCGCTGCCATATAGAAGTGCGCTGGTGACGCAGGCGTTATATACCGCGGCTTTGGTATTTGGAGTTTCCCCAAACACGCGATGTGACGCGAGCAAAGGTAGCTGCAGCTTTGCCAGTGCGACTGTCAATTTCTGTGAGAGTTTGTCATTAATGGTAGACCCCAGGTATGAGGAAGTGGTGCACCACTGCCAATTCAAATTCATGGTTATCGATAGTGATAACTGGTGCAGCACCCACATTCTGACAAAGCACATTTGTTTTCTTTAGACTTATAGTGAGGCCAAAGTCCTTGCATGCTTGGGTGAAGCCATTCATCAAGCTCTAAGGCTCCTGTTGGCATTGACTGACGATTGCAGCGAACAACAAGTCTCTTATAGTGACCCTTCTGATTTTTGTTTTTGCCTTCAGCCTTGCGAGATTAAACAGACGGCCATCTGACCTAGTGTGAAGGCATATTCCTTCAGTTGCATCTCTGAAAGCATGTTTCAAGATTAAGGCAAAAAAGATACCGAAGAGGGTTGGAGCCATAACACAGCCTTGTTTAACGCAACTTCGAATGTCAAAGGGTTGTGATGTGCTTCCAGCATACTGGACTGTTCCCTTCATGTCGTCATGGAATGACTTTATCATTTCTAGCAATTTAGCAGTGCAGCCTATTTTCAGGAGGATTTTGAATAGTCCATCCCTACTAAATAGTTCAAATGCCTTTGTGAGGTCAATAAAGGCGACATATAAAGGCCTTTTCTGCTCTCTTGATTTTTCATGAAGCTGACGGAGAGAAAAGATCATGTCTGTTGTTGGTCTACCAGCTCGGAATCCACACTGTGACTCTGGATATATGCGCTCAGATAACTTGTGTAGTCGCATTAAGATGACTCTGGTAAAAACCTTACCAACAATACTAAGAAGAGAGATGTCTCTGTAGTTATTGCAATCAATTCTGTCTCCTTTATTTTTATACAGTGTTACAATCTTGGCATCTCGCATGTCTTGAGGAATAGTTGTCTCTTCCCAGCACTGGCACAGCACCCTATACAGGGGATGTAATAGCGTGCCCTTACAGCATTTGATTAAATCAGGAGGAATGCGATCACTGCCTGGTGCTTTGCCAGAGGCCAAGCTATCTATGTCCTTGCTGAGTTCCTCTAATGTTAGATCAGAAGATTTTACCGTTATAGTTCACTTAGATTTTCTAGATGTTAGAACTAGTAAAATAAATAACGCGTAGCTATTTCATACCAGATTTTCACTTATAATGTTAATTTTCACCACCCGCTTTCTCACACAAGAAGAGACGGTTTTAGTTGACTGATTTATATGTTAGGCGCGACTGATAGTGACAGAAAAGAATTCACGTTTTATTTCATTGTGCGTATCTATTATAAGTGCCTAGTATTTAATACCATACGATGACCAACAGACGCCGACAATTTAAAAGCTATTAACGACAGACGATATTTATGTACGTGCGCATATGGATAATTGAATAATAATTAACATTGTACGCTTACTGCCGGTTCGAGAGGGGCGGGGAGAGAGCATACCTCCATCCGACCTGAAATCTCAGCGCTAGCGAAAGCTGACCGTATAGGCGTAAAGGAAGACAGCTGTGCCGTTCAACTTTAATCAGGTGTGGTAGATTATGGAGATACATTTCTATATCTATTTTCATTTTCCTCATTTCTCTTTTACTCGCCTTTTTCACCTACATATATTTTGCTGTTAACTTTTACTTTCCTACACACACAGCTAACTGTTTCTCATTTCTTCTACATTTTAGCACGCAGTTTATGGCTGTTGGCTATCTCTTTGATGTAGTTGCCAGCAGACCTGATTAGCATAAGTGAGCCGGCATCATTTAATTTTGAAGCCAGAGAGATCGAGAATAGTTGTAAAGTGACGCAACTATGGGAGGTGGCGTTAAGTTAATGTATGGTTCGATGGACAGCGATTAAAGGGGTAATTAAAGTTTAGGACAAGAGCAGTTAACTCGGGAAACAAGGTGAGCAGATTTTTATTATCTCCCTTGAAAAACCCGCTCGCTAGTGAAGTAATAACCACGGTAAGAATGAGCAGATCAAAGACATTGCTTGCTAGTATTGGCCATACGACACAGAAGACGTGAAATTCGCACTAATTAGCAAATTAATTGACGCTTGATCTAGTGAGAGAGCATGAGTTTTGGTCTTTCGTGTGAGCAGTTCTTTGATTTAAAATCTGAACGTAGAATTCTCCGAAGTGTTATAGTGTAAAGTCTGGTATATTCTGGTTCGGGGATTAGCTTAACTTTCTTTGTCAGTTTTCGATATTTATACCCCGAAATCTTAGACTCAGTATCCAGTATACATTCAGACTCCGCAGTTCTCTCGACATACCTAGCCGCGCTTCTAGAAATTACTTTATTAAGTGGAGTTCTCAGTTTGCGTTGGAGGAAATAGTCTTAGTAGTCTGTGTTGAGGTAAATAGATGGATTAGTATTGTTGAGTGATATAATTGTTAGTTCGAAGTATATCTTCACTAGATTGCAGTGTAGAATGACTAAATGATAAGTCAGTTAAATTTATCTAGTTATTGTGTTACAGTGGAAAGCAGACTAAATTGTAATTTCTAGCTAAAACTCTTACAGCTATAAATAAATTTAATTAAATTGCTAGCAACCAGTCCGAGAATATTTTATCTAACTAGTAAACGCACTGATTCATCATTGAGTATTGACGAAATATAATTATATATATTTCTAATTCATGATGATTGATTTTTTTTTCAATGACTAGAATATATTTTACGGAAGTGTAAACGATGAGACAAGCGCTAAGCTTATAGTCTCTAACTTAAAGTTAATAACCGAAGTGAATATTATATATTACGCGAGGGTAGGATAGGACGTGTGTATAATATTGTGGTTAAGTATTTTGTACTTTTCTCTACCTTATACAGTTTTGGGTCAGCCCAACTTCTCCAGGGATTTTGTTTCAGTATGAGAAAAATATAGAAGAAACATTTAGTAATTTAAATAAGTGAGTTTCCAGGTTACAACCTGTCTGGCATGGTGTTTGCATTCAGAAAGAGACAGAGTACTCATCTCACTAACTTTAAAACTAATTGCAATAACTGGGCATATCGAGCCAGATTATAATTCTTCCCAATAATCTCAGTGTACATTCAGCCCCTGTGGCGAGAAAAATTACAACCAATAACATTTCCAACGGTTTTTTTTAACTAATTGTGGTGTGACCACGAATTTTACCTTTGATCGAAGTTACCAACCTGCCTTTTTCCTAAGTACGGGAAACCCCGAGATTCTGACCTTGTGAGCCGTGTAACATTTCTTACCTAAGCTGATTCAAGTGACCTTACTAGTGATCTGAAAAAATAGATATAAAGCGAATGCTCCCCGGAACATCGGAAGAACCCTGTATCTGCAGAGCTGGGATTCGTTTTATCAAAAGAATACAGATTCGCTGTAGAGAAGTGTCCTGAAGTTTGCGCCAGAAGGCGAAAAACAGCACGTGTGTAGGTAAGAATGTATGTCAGGGGCCTTCTGAATGAACAGAGAGAAAGCAGAACGAGTGATTCTTTCATTTTATATTCATGCACCCACTTTGAAATTTCTTTATGCAATTTGTGTTGCAAAATGCTGATTTCCTCTTAGGATAGATTAATATATCAACTCTGTTCTTAAACTATAGAGGAGAAATCTTAGACCATAGCGTATAAATCTGTGACTCTTTGGGGGCTATAACTTCTCTTCTAACGGGATCGTGAGCTAAACAGAGGGGGAAAGGATTACACCTATGGGTCTATTCTTTTAGTAATTCATTAACCTATTTGTATTTATATGTGACTGATATTCAAATTTATGGTGTGGGTAAATTGTTTTATGCTAATAAAATTTACATAAACTTATACCAGTGTGTCAGTCAGCTTGTCCCAAATATCTATATTTCATTGTTATAGTTTTTTCACGTCTGTGCGTCTAACTGTCGTCACTTATGTGTGTGTGTATGTGAGTGGTATATATATATATATATTCTAATAGACTGTCTGACTCCTCTAGATCTGTTGTAGAAGATAGGCTGAAAGAGAGAAGATTCTCGATTTCAGGGACAGACTCTATTAATTTCTACCATCTCACTCGTGAAAATCTATTTCTATTATCATCTCCCACTGAGTTATCACCTATTCTATTTCTATTCAGAAGGGACCAATCTATGTCTTAATTCCCCTATAAAAAATCTACGACATCAGAACTGACGGAGTGGATAAGAGATCGTCTTGTCCCCGTCTGTGTGCATATATATATATATATATATATATATATATATATATATATATATATATATATATATATATATATATATATATATATATATATATATATATATATATATATAGCTATTTAGAATCGTAGCATTTTTCCATAAATGTTTTTTATTCTTAGCAGACCTGATCACAAGGGCGTCCAGAGGTCTCTTTCTTTCTTCATGTACGGATTGGTTAATGTTGTCTTTTCTTGGCTTGTGCGTCACCAATCTCATTTATGAGCAAGGACTGGCCAAAGATACATGAGAAACATTTTAACTTGTAAATTTTAACTGGACTTACAAAACCCAGCAATATATTTTTCAATTTTACCAGCCCACTGGGGTATACAAAATAACACTATACTCCCGACTTCTGACAGTCGTATTCAAGTTGATTTAGCCAGAAAGTTACGCTGTTTCAGAATCGGCACTCTCCCATAGAGACAGCCGATAGGATTACATCATCATTTGAGACATTTTTAGCAACCAGATGTTTCCCAATACTGGAAGTTTATTCCTCCTTTTTAACTGTGAACCTCAAGAGCACATTTTGCTACACTAACTATTCGCGGTGACATTTTGTTCATCCAGGGAAAATTAAAACACCAGATTCGGCGTTCACCTCGTTAGTCTTGACTTGTTAGAGGATGGACTGGGGCCAATTTGGGAAATAAAACCTGGCATTTTTTATATTCAACTCCGCCTAGGCCGGTCCCAAGCCCGGGAAAAAAGGAGGAGGGCGGCCTGCATGGAGGCCGTAAGGAGGCAGCCCCTCCACCATGCAAAGGCACAACAGGCCAATCACCTGTTTGTTTTAAAACATGATTACGCGAACTACAAGAGAGAAAACCGGACTGATTCTAAAGGCGAAGAACTGGAACGGACTACGGACTACGACTTATGGAACATGGAACACTTACTTACGTAGTCGTTCCCCTTCTACTGTGAGGTGTAGAGGTATAACATGGAACACAAGAAGTATAAATGGGAAAGAAGAGGAGCCGGTGGAAGAGATGAGGAAAGCAAAATTAGAAATCCTGGCTATAACTGAAACAAAGAAAAAGGGACAAGGAGTCATGGATCTCGATGGCAACACGCTGCTCTACAGTGGTGTACCCACATCTGAAAGAGCTAAAGGGGGCGTGGGTTGCATTGTGGCCAAAAAATAGAAAGATAGTATCAAGGGATGGAACTTTGTCTCTGAGCGCATTATGGTTGTAAATCTAAAAGGAGAAACCATAGTGTATGGGCCAAATGAGGATGAGAGAGCAGAGGTCAAGGAGGAATTCTTCGAGCTGCTTCAAAGGACAGTGGATGACTGCCTAGATGAAGTTATCATGCTCGGAGATTTCAATGCCAGAGTTGGAAATGACCATGCTAGATATGGTGAAGTTATCGGAAGATATGGAGAAGATACTCTAAATGACAATGGAAAGCGACTACATAGATTCTGCAGTGAGCAGAATCTGATCATTACAAACACAAAGTTCCCCCAGAAGCGCATACATGCATACACTAGATGTGAACCAACAAAGAATGAGAAGTCAGTGATCGACTATGCCATTGTTAGGAGGAGCTCATTCAAATATGTCCGGGATGCTAGAGTCTGGAGGTGGCCAGAGATTGGAAGTGATAACTACTTGCTTACAATCAAAGGAACAGCTGAAAGAGTTGCTCAGCCTAGGAACTGCCCAACATCACGCAAGAAACCAAGTAAACAAACGGGAGAAATGAGCATTAAGACCTACAAGCTGAGAGAGCCAGAAATTAAGACCAGATATCAAGGGCTTATTGCTACAGCGGTGAGAAACACAGAAGAAGAACCTGATGACTTTGAAACCCTCTGGCTTAAATTCAAGGACATCATAAAGACAGCTGCTGCAGAAGCATGTGGTGAAGTCCGACTTGGGAACAAGAGAAAGAGGACACCTTGGTAGACAGAAGAAGCCAACGAGAAAATAAGAGATAAGAAAATGGCATGGAAACAATACTTAGGAGCTAAAAACACAGCAGGACAAATAGAGAAATATAGAAAATATGTGATACTTAGAACAGAAGCAAAGAACAAGGTGCTAGCAGCAAAACAGAAGACATGGGAAGAATTTGGAGAAAAGCTAGAAAAAGATGCGCAAGAAAACCAGAAATTGTTCTATAAGACCCTAAAGAACATGAGGAAGGAAAAACAATACCCCCTCAAATTTATAAAGGACAAGCAAGGCAAATTGCTAACTGCCCCGAAGGAAGTAATAGGAAAGATGGAAAGAATATTTCTCAGAACTCCTTGATGGTGAGCAAGGTCAAGCATCAGAAATGATAACCACTAGCACAGAAGAGGAAACCAATGGTGATGAAGATGACATAAAGATGGAAGAACTGAAGGCAGCACTGGAGAAAATCAAGATGGGCAAAGCAGCAGGGCATGATGGCATAACACCAGAAATGGTTAAGTACATGGGAGCATCAGGTGACCTATTACTCTTAAGGGTCCTGCAGGCAGCGTGGTGCAACAAGATCATACCAAAGGATTGGGAGATTGCCATAATAATCCCAATTTTCAAAAAGGTGACAATCGACAATGTGGAAACCACAGAGGCATATCCCTTCTCAGTGTCCCTGGTAAAATCTGCTCTAGAATTCTAGAGCAGAGACTCCGACGCCTAGCTGAGCCACAATTGGATGAGATTCCGTGCGGATTCCGAGCAAACCGAAGTACTCAAGACCTAATCTTCACACTCAGACAGCTGAGTGAAAAGGCCCTTGAGTATAAGAGTGAGATCCATCTTTGTTTCATAGATCTGGAAAAGGCGTTTGACAGGGTCCCCTGAAGCAAACTTTGAAACTGTTTGGCAAGGAAGAACATTTCAGCACCTCTGATTCATGCTATACAGAGCTTCTACAAGTCTTGCAGAAATTATGTGAGGACAGCAAACCATAAGTCAGAAGATTTCAGGACCACCACTGGTGTAAGACAAGGTGATGTCCTGTCACCTTATCTTTTCATACTCCTCATGAACGATGTTATCAAGGCATGTAAGGAGAGAACAAGAAAGTATTCAGTGGGGTACTGGAAGATGAGACAGGTATGTATTTCAGAGCTGGCATTTGCTGATGATGTTGCCTTGATTGCTAAATCAGAGGCACATCTCCAATCCAACCTGCGCGTCTGGAAGGAAGAACTGGAGAAGAGAGGGAAGGAGATGGCTATATACCGCTCCACCTATGTTCCAGTCTTGACATATGGATGCGAGTCATGGGCAATGACTACAACCCACAAAAGCCAGATCCAAACCTCAGAAATGAGGTATTTGAGGAAGCTGGTTGAAGTAACAAGAAGAGACATGGTCCGCAACCAGACGATACGCCAAGGCCTAAAATCCCACCCCCTGCAGACCCAAGTAGAACAGTGCCAACTAAGATGGTTTGGTTATGTCTGCAGAATGGGTGAAGATCGGCTACCACGACAAGCATGGGAAACAAAGAGCCAGGGATCCAGACCCTGAGGACGACCCAGAGTCCACTGGGAGGACAACATTAGACAATCTTTGAAGGACCGAGGACTAGAATGGAACCAGGCCAGGAGGAAGACAGCCGATAGGATAGTCTGGCGCTCTCTCTTCCAAACCTCTACACCTCACGGTAGAAGGGGAAAGACTAAGTATGTAAGTATTTTTCATATTCAGGATAATTGTATTTCCAAGGGATATCACCAAGAGTAGGTAAGCGTGATTGAGTGGCCACTGTATGACAGAGAGAGTGAAAATTGTTCTTTGTTACAGGAACTTTACCAACATTGGATTTTGCTTAAACTTGTTTACTTTACTGGGTAGCATATAGTAGGAACTTGTTTCGTTACTGTCTATTCTGTAACATAGTGCTAACCTTTGACCTTTGGGGTTATTAACTTTTTTTGGGTTCTTTTCTCAATAGGGGGAGGGCACATTTATTCTGCTATTTCATATGTATGTAAATCTGATTTTATTTTGGTCTTTCTTTAGATGTTTGATGTTGTCAAGTGTAAATGATAATAAACAACAAAAGAAACTTAACTTTGTGTGTTGGTCAGGCCCATACCCAATTAACCGTAGTTTTTCACGTTTGTGTGTCTTGTTGTCACATATATGTGTGTGTGTGTGTGTGTTTAGCTAAACTTATATTTATATGTATGAGGAGGGCAAGGTTGTCTTATACTAAATTATAGTCGTATAGATAGGCTAGAATAGAGAAACTTACTCATTCCAGAGATATATCTTCTCCTTAAGCTATTCATACGTGAAATCTGTTTCTCACACCTTTCTCACGTACTTATCACCATCCACTCTACTCAGACGGGACCAAAAAATAACTCGCAAACCTATCGGTACGACAAAGATGCATGTAGTGAAACACTGACAGCTGACGTTTGACACTTCTCACAGGAAGGACTGACGTACTGATTTACACAACATGGATTCAATGAATAAACCAGGCCATGACGATCTAAGGTTTAATCCACAAGATAAAATACAACAGAGCGAACTGTATAATATAATGAAGCACTTTAAAAACGCACCACCTGTATAATCCAGGAACAGAGTGTGAAATGTAAATATAAGTGTTTACAAGTTTACATATTTGGAATCTTTATTCATTTTCCTATGAATCCATGCTGGTCATTAATTTGTACATTTGATTGTTATGAAATTCATTGCATTCTGTGCAGGCAAGGGAGAAAACCAAAAATGCAACCAATAAAAAAATTCACACTATCCTCAGTATCTGGTATGTCCACCGTGTGTGCTTGCAAACCAAGCTTGGCAGCGGCTCCGTATGGAACGCACAAGTCTCTGAAGGAAATTCCGGGGAATCAAGTCCCATTCACGTGTAAGAGCAGCTTCGAGCTGTTGCAGATTAGCTGGAGAACCTTGCCTGTAGACTCTGCATCCAAGCTCGTCCCACAGATGTTCTATTATCCTGCTGGAGAAGATACAAGTCTGGATAATTTGTGAACGCAGGAGCAACCAATGCACCCAGAACCTCATCTCGATATGTCACAGCATTAACATTTCCACGGAAGACGTGAAGAGGCAAGCGATGGTGAAAACTGAATCCTCCCCAAATGTGAATACTGCCACCTCCAAATCGGTTGTGCTGACGAACACAGCAATCTGCAAAGCGCTCTCCACACCGTCGCCAAATCCGCATACGTCCATCAGCAAAGGATATGTTGAATCTGCTCTCGTCTGTGAATAGGACAGCATTCCACTGCAGTCTAGTCCATCTGACATGTTGCTCTGCCCATTGCAGGCGCTGCTGACGATGTCTGTGAGTCAAGTTTGGCCCAACATAAGGTCGTCTTGCAGTAAGGCCTGTATCTCTGAGTCGTCGTATGACTGTCATTCGAGAGACTTGCCCACGTCTACCCACTATTGCTCTTGCTGTTTGACTTGCCGGGAGAGAACGATTCCTTAGGTGACTCAGCACAATATGACGATCTTGCGCAGGGGTAGTAACTCGTGGTTGGCCACTCCGAAGTATATCCCGGGCACTGCCAGTGGTTCCGTAACGTTCATTGAGACGTACAATAGTGCTGTGGTGGCAATTCATCCTTCTGGCAATGGCCCGCGAGCTCATTCCGGTCTCCAACATACCAATGGCTCGTTGGCGGTCGTTTTCAGATAGTCGTGGCATTTCAAGCACATGTACTGGGTGTTTTGTCTCAACGGCCTTTTTATACCGAGTATACTGCCACAACGCGGTCACATTTTTAGGGTCATAGCTGTTGGGAATCGTGTTGCACGTGTAACTTTCATTGTTTTCATGTAGTCTGTACACAAACCCGTGGGTTGAATCATGCACTTTCCATTCCAGCAGCCATTCGCTCTCTACCTCATGACGAACACGGGGAAAATCCATTCATACACTTTTTTTTCCCAGCTTCTCGACATCATTATATACTAATACGAGGCAGTCGCTAGTCAACAACTAGGAGGAAAGAACTTAATAGTGGTGCGTTTTTTAATGTGCTTCAGTATATAAATTCAGGCATCACTCCCTGACGTTCCACGTCATTGCCCCTGTCACTCGTACAGCCCATATTTCCGTTATCGGCCTTGTCTAATATAAACTGCAGATATAATATTTCTGCGTGTGCATTAACTTTGATACCCACGGATACCCGAGAGGCCAACCTGCCTCGGAAATACATAATTCCTGAATAATATGAATTCTGCACACAACCAAAATGGACACCGTGTCCTTTCACAGACCCAATCAACATCCACTCTTTAACTTACGTCACACTTTCACTCTGACGTCTTCCTTAACAACGCATTTCACTTCTTTCATAAAGTCTGCACAACGATAATTGAAGGAGGAACCTCTATCGTTAAAACCCGAAGTCTTTAATGATCGTGCGCAGCTCTACAACAATGCAAACAACCTAAAACTGACAACTGCTTTCTTTGAAAATATTCAAGTAGACGTCTGAGAGTGTATGAAGAAGTCCCCCAGAAGAAAAGTATATTGGAAATAAGAGTGCACTATACACCACATAGATGACGCAATGATGGATTTTATATGTCTTCTTCTTCAAGTACCTTGCCTAGTGGCGTAGGAGATCATGTCTCTCCACAACTTCCTGTCTCCAGTACAATTGATCAATTCTGTTCTTGACTTCTTTCCATGCCACGATGTCACACTGTACAGCATTTGCTCTCATTGTCTTCCCCTATCTCTTTTTCCTTCAATCTTACCTGTTGTTATGATATTTTTAACATTCTTGTGTAAAACCACATCTCTATTGCCTCTAGTGCCATCTCTATTTATTTACTAATTGTCCATGACTCACTCCCATATGTCAGGATTGGTTCTATATAATTAAGAACTCTGTTTCTTACTTCTAATGACAAAGAATTGTTGCATAAAATACTCTTAATTTTATAGAATGCTGCTTTTGCCTGAGCTATTCTGCTCTTCACTTCTGATTTGCACCTTCCACCCATTGTTATTAATGTGACCAGGTATTTGAATTTATTGACTTGTTTTAAAACGGTTCCATTTATTTGATAATGCATTCTGGTGAATCCCATTTCTTTGAGACGACCATTACTTCTGTCTTTTTGCTATTAAGGCTAAGGCCTTTATTTTCACTTTCTATCACTATTGTATCAACCATTTCCTGCAGCTCCTTTTCACGTTTGGCTATTAAGACTATCATCAGCGTATCTCAAGTTGTATTTTGTACTAGTACCAAAAAAAAAAAAAAAAAAAAAAAAAAAAAAAAAAAAAAAAAAACTTCGATCAGCACTACAAATCAGTAGCAACAATATATGACCTGATATAGTACGTGTTATGTTGGATTTATCAAGCTGTTTACTTGAAATACCAACACGAATGATATTCGCTAATAGAACATTAAAAGCGCACTGCTCTGTACTGTCTTTAGTAGCAGTGCTGAAAACTTACCAGTAAAGAATAATTCAGTGTAGTAAAACGATCTTCTTCAAGACCATGACAGATTGTGTAGATGATCATGTTTTACCACAATTTCCGTAGGTTTATCAATTCTGCTGCTCACGTATTTCCATGCCGTGATGTCAAACTATTCAGTATATTTTCGGTGTCATCCTCTAAATCTTTGTCCTCAAACTATCCGGTATATTCTCTTTGTCGTCCTTTATATCTTTGTCCTCAAACTATCCGGTATATTCTCTTTGTCGTCCTTTATATCTTTGTCCTCAAACTATCCGGTATATTCTCTTTGTCGTCCTCTAAATCTTTGTCCTCAAACTATCCGGTATATTCTCTTTGTCATCCTCTAAATCTTTGTCCTCAAACTATGCGGTAAATTCTCTTTGTCGTCCTTTATATCTTTGTCCTCAAACTATACGGTATACTAGAATAGAGAGAGGATCAGAGTAGAGAAGACTAGAATAGAGAGCGGATCAGAGTAGAGAAGACTAGAACAGAGAGCGGATCAGAGTAGAGAAGACTAGAATAGAGAGAGGATCAGAGTAGAGAAGACTAGAACAGAGAGCGGATCAGAGTAGAGAAGACTAGAACAGAGAGAGGATCAGATTAGAGAAGACTAGAATAGAGAGAGGATCAGAGTAGAGAATAGAACAGAGAGAGGATCACAGTAGAGAAGACTAGAATAGAGAGAGGATCAGATTTGAGAAGACTAGAACAGAGAGCGGATCAGAGTAGAGAAGACTAGAACAGAGAGAGGATCAGAGTAGAGAAAGACTAGAATAGAGAGAGGATCAGAGTAGAGAAGACTAGAATAGAGAGAGGATCAGAGTAGAGAAGACTAGAACCGAGAGCGGATCAGAGTAGAGAAGACTAGAATAGAGAGAGGATCAGAGTAGAGAAGATTAGAATAGAGAGAGGATCAGAGTAGAGAAGACTAGAACAGAGAGCGGATCAGAGTAGAGAAGACTAGAATAGAGAGAGGATCAGAGTAGAGAAGACTAGAACAGAGAGCGGATAAGAATAGAGAAGACTAGAATAAAGAGAGTATCAGAGTAGAGAAGACTAGAACAGAGAGCGGATCAGAGTAGAGAAGACTAGAATAGAGAGAGGATCAGAGTAGAGAAGACTAGAACAGAGAGCGGATCAGAGTAGAGAAGACTAGAACAGAGAGAGGATCAGATTAGAGAAGACTAGAATAGAGAGAGGATCAGAGTAGAGAATAGAACAGAGAGAGGATCAGAGTAGAGAAGACCAGAATAGAGAGCGGATCAGAGTAGAGAAGACTAGAATAGAGAGCAGATCAGATTAGAGAAGACTAGAATAGAGAGAGGATCAGAGAAGAGAATAGAACAGAGAGAGGATCACAGTAGAGAAGACTAGAACAGAGAGCGGATCAGAGTAGAGAAGACTAGAATAGAGAGCAGATCAGATTAGAGAAGACTAGAAAAGAAAGCGGATCAGATTAGAGAAGACTAGAATAGAGAGAGGATCAGAGTAGAGAAGACTAGAATAGAGAGAGGATCAGAGTAGAGAAGACTAGAACAGAGAGAGGATCAGATTAGAGAAGACTAGAACAGAGAGCGGATCAGATTAGAGAAGACTAGAATAGAGAGAGGATCAGAGTAGAGAAGACTAGAACAGAGAGAGGATCAGATTAGAGAAGACTAGAACAGAGAGAGGATCAGAGTAGAGAAGACTAGAACAGAGAGCGGATCAGATTAGAGAAGACTAGAATAGAGAGAGGATCAGAGTAGAGAAGACTAGAACAGAGAGAGGATCAGATTAGAGAAGACTAGAACAGAGAGCGGATCAGATTAGAGAAGACTAGAATAGAGAGAGGATCAGAGTAGAGAAGACTAGAACAGAGAGCGGATTAGATTAGAGAAGACTAGAATAGAGAGAGGATCAGAGTAGAGAAGACTAGAACAGAGAGAGGATCAGATTAGAGAAGACTAGAACAGAGAGAGGATCAGAGTAGAGAAGACTAGAATAGAGAGAGGATCAGAGTAGAGAAGACTAGAATAGAGAGAGGATCAGAGTAGAGAAGACTAGAACAGAGAGCGGATCAGAGTAGAGAATACTAGAATAGAGAGAGGATCAGAGTAGAGAAGACTAGAACAGAGAGAGGATCAGATTAGAGAAGACTAGAATAGAGAGAGGATCAGATTAGAGAAGACTAGAACAGAGAGCGGATCAGAGTAGAGAAGACTAGAATAGGGAGAGGATCAGAGTAGAGAAGACTAGAACAGAGAGCAGATCAGAGTAGAGAAGACTAGAACAGAGAGCGGATCAGAGTAGAGAATAGAACAGAGAGAGGATCACCGGAGAGAAGACTAGAATAGAGAGAGGATCAGAGTAGAGAAGACTAGAACAGAGAGCAGATCAGAGTAGAGAAGACTAGAACAGAGAGCGGATCAGAGTAGAGAAGACTAGAATAGAGAGAGAATCAGAGTAGAGAAGACTAGAATAGAGAGCGGATCAGAGTAGAGAAGACTAGAATAGAGAGCGGATCAGAGTAGAGAAGACTAGAATAGAGAGAGGATCAGAGTAGAGAAGACTAGAACAGAGAGCAGATCAGAGTAGAGAAGACTAGAATAGAGAGAGGATCAAAGTAGAGAAGACTAGAACAGAGAGCGGATCAGAGTAGAGAAGACTAGAATAGAGAGAGGATCAGAGTAGAGAAGACTAGAATAGAGAGAGGATCAGAGTAGAGAAGACTAGAATAGAGAGAGAATCAGAGTAGAGAAGACTAGAATAGAGAGAGAATCAGAGTAGAGAAGACTAGAACAGAGAGCGGATCAGAGTAGAGAAGACTAGAATAGAGAGCGGATCAGAGTAGAGAAGACTAGAATAGAGAGAGGATCAGAGTAGAGAAGACTAGAATAGAGAGAGGATCAGAGTAGAGAAGACTAGAATAGAGAGCGGATCAGAGTAGAGAAGACTAGAATAGAGAGAGGATCAGAGTAGAGAAGACTAGAACAGAGAGAGGATCAGAGTAGAGAAGACTAGAATAGAGAGAGGATCAGAGTAGAGAAGACTAGAACAGAGAGAGGATCAGATTAGAGAAGACTAGAACAGAGAGAGGATCAGAGTAGAGAAGACTAGAATAGAGAGAGGATCAAAGTAGAGAAGACTAGAACAGAGAGCGGATCAGAGTAGAGAATACTAGAATAGAGAGAGGATCAGAGTAGAGAAGACTAGAACAGAGAGAGGATCAGATTAGAGAAGACTAGAATAGAGAGAGGATCAGATTAGAGAAGACTAGAACAGAGAGCGGATCAGAGTAGAGAAGACTAGAATAGAGAGAGGATCAGAGTAGAGAAGACTAGAACAGAGAGAGGATCAGAGTAGAGAAGACTAGAACAGAGAGAGGATCAGAGTAGAGAAGACTAGAACAGAGAGAGGATCAGAGTAGAGAAGACTAGAATAGAGAGAGGATCAGAGTAGAGAAGACTAGAACAGAGAGCAGATCAGAGTAGAGAAGACTAGAACAGAGAGCGGATCAGAGTAGAGAAGACTAGAATAGAGAGAGGATCAGAGTAGAGAAGACTAGAATAGAGAGAGGATCAGAGTAGAGAAGACTAGAATAGAGAGCGGATCAGAGTAGAGAAGACTAGAATAGAGAGAGGATCAGAGTAGAGAAGACTAGAACAGAGAGAGGATCAGAGTAGAGAAGACTAGAATAGAGAGAGAATCAGAGTAGAGAAGACTAGAATAGAGAGAGAATCAGAGTAGAGAAGACTAGAATAGAGAGAGAATCAGAGTAGAGAAGACTAGAATAGAGAGCGGATCAGAGTAGAGAAGACTAGAATAGAGAGCGGATCAGAGTAGAGAAGACTAGAATAGAGAGAGAATCAGAGTAGAGAAGACTAGAATAGAGAGAGAATCAGAGTAGAGAAGACTAGAATAGAGAGCGGATCAGAGTAGAGAAGACTAGAATAGAGAGAGAATCAGAGTAGAGAAGACTAGAATAGAGAGAGAATCAGAGTAGAGAAGACTAGAATAGAGAGCGGATCAGAGTAGAGAAGACTAGAATAGAGAGCGGATCAGAGTAGAGAAGACTAGAATAGAGAGAGAATCAGAGTAGAGAAGACTAGAACAGAGAGAGAATCAGAGTAGAGAAGACTAGAATAGAGAGAGAATCAGAGTAGAGAAGACTAGAATAGAGAGAGAATCAGAGTAGAGAAGACTAGAATAGAGAGAGAATCAGAGTAGAGAAGACTAGAATAGAGAGAGGAGAAGACTAGAATAGAGAGAGAATCAGAGTAGAGAAGACTAGAATAGACTCTGATCCTCTTCCGATCTTGGTTAGAGGAGTCTGCTAGAATAGAGAGAGAATCAGAGTAGAGAAGACTAGAATAGAGAGAGAATCAGAGTAGAGAAGACTAGAATAGAGAGAGAATCAGAGTAGAGAAGACTAGAATAGAGAGAGAATCAGAGTAGAGAAGACTAGAATAGAGAGAGAATCAGAGTAGAGAAGACTAGAATAGAGAGCGGATCAGAGTAGAGAAGACTAGAATAGAGAGAGAATCAGAGTAGAGAAGACTAGAATAGAGAGAGAATCAGAGTAGAGAAGACTAGAATAGAGAGAGAATCAGAGTAGAGAAGACTAGAATAGAGAGAGAATCAGAGTAGAGAAGACTAGAATAGAGAGAGAATCAGAGTAGAGAAGACTAGAATAGAGCACGGATCAGAGCAAAAGGGATTACATCTTCCTATTTCTCATAAAATTGCCAAAGAAAATGGATGACAACCTCGTAATGTAAGTAATACGCATCATTAGCGCATTGGCCTTTTTCATGACGTCCTTATTACTTTTTGTTTTTAGCTGTGGACGGTATTCTTAACATTTTTCTGTACAATCACATCTCTGTGGCTTTCAGGGCAGTTCCTACTTGTTTACTAATTATCCACGACTCGCTTCCATATATCAGGATTGGCTGTATATAATACTGAAAAATATCTTTCTTACTTCAGTTAAAAAAGGAATTGTTTCACACAATACAATTTTTATTATTTTTTTTAAATGTTGTTTCTGCTTGAGCTATTCTATTCTTTATTTCTGACATGCATCTTCCCTCCGATCTTAGTAACGAGCCTGGGTATGTGAATCTATTGAGTTATTTTAAATCTGCCCCATTTACTTTGATCGTGCATTTTTAAAATGTCTTTATTTCGAGATGACCATTACTTCTGTTTTTTTGTATTAAGGCTATGGCCTTTATTTCGAATAACGGCTAATCCGCCTTTCCCTATTAATTCGTCTTTTTATTTTCATTTTCCTGTTTTTTTTTTTGCTGCTTATTGTGCTTTTTCCATTTTCCCCCTTCTCTCTTTACTTTTTTTCTTTCTTCGTGCTTAAAAAAAAAAATTCTTCCCTTGTTATTTTTTCTTCGATCTTTCTTTCTTCGTTCTTTCTTTGAAGTGCTAACGTTTACATGTCAAATAAATATTTATTTCATATGTTCAGTGATGTGGGAGCGCGAGCCACAGTGGGCGACAGCCGGGAGAAGGGTTGTATTTGACACTATTACGATAGAACCGTAGGCGTACTATTTTTAAAAAATCTACTTGTAAGCATTAATATATTTGAATGTATGTTTTATGTTAGGTGCTGAAGAAAGTATCCGCTCCGGGTGTAAAATACTTTAAGTACTCCCCTGCATATGTCTCAGTTTACCTATTCCTTGACGTTAAGTTGCAAACATCACATTCTGAAATATTGTATAATATCAGCATTATTTCCAATTTCTCGGCCCCCTTACGCACGGCTTGCAGACACCGTGGTGCCCTGGAAGCTTCTTTTGAGAAACGCCAGTTTAAATTGCATAGACGACAAGTAATCCCCCACCGTCGCCGGCTGGACGTGGAGATGGCGACTTTAGCGGCGATCAGTCAACCACACGCACATAGTGAAGATTTAAGACTAATTCGATATAGTCTGTGTTATAAATATTCATGACAAGATGCGAGTCACACTATCTGCTTCATAGTTTAATTGTCAGTTGCCGTAATAGTCTGTTTAGAGATTAGGTACCAAGCTCTCGTTTACCCTTCTCCATTTGCTGTGCGGTGTTTGGGTATTATTAGTTTTTCCAGATGCCATTTGTTACTTCTTTTAATATAGTATTATTAAGGGTATAATCTTCTTACTACACCACAAGGTCTTTTACATTTGAACATTCTCCCGGATATAACCGACTGATCTATGTCTAGGTTGAACCATTTCAATCCTTCTATTCTAAAGAAGCACAGATTTATAAAAGTATGCAACTTATTGACACTAGAATCGCCAAGTGTATAATCCATCACTTCAGCTATAATGCCAGTGCTCATGAACTTGCAGTTATTATATTTATTTATAGTTATTATAAAACCCAAAAAGCCAAAACGATGCTAAACTGCTATATAAAAAAGGATATAATCACCATCATCAAACTCACCATTTGTCTTCTCAAGGACCAGAAGCGTTCAACAAACGTATGCAACGTCTACCTGTCTCGTGCCTTCAGCTCAAGGTCTTTCCGTGTCTGCTTCATTCCATTCACGTCTGTCTCCACTACTCTTCTCCGCGTGTTTCTTGAATCTCCCTCTATCTCTCTTGCCCTGGGGGTTCCAGAATAAGGATTGTTTTGTAATGCTATAAACAAGATTCCATAATGTGTATCAAATTCACCGTCAGCGTATTCTTCTCTCTTGCCTGATTATCGTGTCTGACACTCATCTGCTTCTTGTCATCACCTCTACATTAGTGATCTTGTCATCACCTCTACATTAGTGATCTTGTCATCACCTCTACATTAGTGATCTTGTCATCACCTCTACATTAGTGATCTTGTCATACCACTTAAATCCGTCTATTCGACGCCAGCACCCATTTATGAAATGATATAGTTTCTTTATTGTTGTTTTGATTGTTCTACATGTTGCAGAGCAATACAGAAGGACCGTATTTCCGAGGTCCATTTATCGGACATATTTGTCATCAGTTTATAAAATATGTTTTGGGGTTAGTTCGTTACAAATAGTTTTCATCTCTCTTTATTGACATGTATCAAATGTCCTTTCACTGGAGATAGTCCTACATAGTCTGCCATTTATACAGTCTGTTGTTAGGATATTTATTATTGGGTTATAATCCAAGTCACTAAATAAAAAACGAAGTAAATAAATATACTTACTTACTTAGTCGTTCATCTTCTACCGTGAGGTGTAGAGGTGTAAATAAATATAATAACTATAAATAAATATAATAACTGTAGGTTCGTGAGCACTGGCATTATAGCTGAAGTGATGGATTGTACACTTGGCGATTCTAGTGTTAATAAGTTGCATACTTTTATAAATCTGTGCTTCTATGGAATAGAAGGATTGAAATGGTGTGACAAGATAACCAATGTGGAACTGATATGAAGACCCAGACAAGTGCTAGCGAAACAAGAGATGAGAAGAAGACGCTGACGATACATGGAACACATATTAAGGAAACGTGTTGACATCATTACAGTACAGTACTTGTTCTGTAATCCCCATGGTAAAAGCAGGAGACTTAAAATCACACGAAGTAGAGAACTATAGACGTAAATGTAAGAGATGAGAACGATATGGTAAAACCTTCAGCTGATGGCATGGTACAGGAACATTAGACGTGAGTTTGTTGAAGGATCATGATCCTTTAGAAGCTGAAGAATAATGAATGAATTATATTACAGAATGGAGAAGAAAACTGGAGGCAGACACACAAGGGATAAGAAAAGGAGCTAGTAAGAAACTGAATGGATGGTACGGTATTATAGAAAGACACTGAACGGATAGGATATGCTTGTGGAAAGACATTGAACGGATAGGACAGCTTTACAGAAAGTCACTGAACGGATAGTACAGACATTGAAAGGATAGTACAGTAATATAGAAAGACACTGAATGGATAGTACAATATTATAGACAGACATTGAACGGATTGTACAGTAATATAGAAAGACAGTGAACGGATAATACAGTATTATAGGCAGACAATGAACGGATAGTACAGTAATATAGAAAGACACTGAACGGATAAGAGAGGTGTCGTAGATTTTTTTGATAGGAAATTAAGACTTTGGTTGGTCCCTTCCGAATAGATAGAATCAGTGATAGCTGCAGTGAGAGTTAATACAGAAATAGATCTTTCCACGAGTGCAGTGGTAGCGAATCAATAGAACGGTCCCCTGGAAAAAGACAAGATTCTTCTCTCTCTCTCTCAGGCCTATCTTCTACGACACTTATGTAAGAGTCGGACAGACTATTGACAACATATGCTAATATGTAATGAACATACCACTCACGTGCACACACACCAGTGACAACAGGTAGACACACAGACGTGGGAAGACTATCAAAATGATTACATATATATATTCTGAACGAGCTGACCAACACGCTGTTTTTAGTTTCAAAGGGAAGTTTTTATTTATCAGCTAAAAAATTTCCTCACAACACATAAAATTCATCAAGAAAAGAAATTAAACATATACACGTGGTCAAAACAATAATCAATGAAATTGCTACAAGAAATGATAGACCCCAATATGATCTCATCCCCTCAAGGTAAGCCCACAGTCCCGTTATGAGTAAAGTGAAAGCCAGGAGATTCAATGATACATATGAGTTTGTCTAATAATTCTTCTTTCTTTCCTCGTAAACAAATATGAACCGACTTAGATGTAGTAGGTTTTAACCTGAGGGAAGTCAAAAAATATTCTTGCATTGACAACAAATTTCATAAATGGAATTACAAACATGGGTGAAATTCACATACCTCACACCGTCTACTTTCACTCGGTTCTTTCATCAGGGCCCTGTACTAATTACATACGTGATGTAGCGTGCCGTCTGGCGCAACCTTGGTAACATTCACACCCTTTGTCTGTTCTGTCGTTCACTGAAGCGGATCCCAGCTCTACAGAGTGGTTTGCTGGTTTTGGTTTTTCTCAGGAATTTCTCCGGGGAGCATCAGCTTCAGGCGTCAGCTATTTCAGACTAAAGTTAGTGTATCTTGACTCACGAAGTAAGAATTAGGGTTAAGCGAGCACACAATGTCAGAACACGAGGTTTCCCTAAATTAGGAAAATGACCGGTGGACAGCTTCTCTCAACAGATAATCAGGGTTCACCACACATTTGGTCAAAAAGATGTCGGAAAGTTTAATGCTATGAATAATGTTACTTGCCACAAGGGCTGTACTTTAGAATATCGTTTCTGGAAGGACTAATTCAGGCACCCTGGGCCCGTTATTTCAGTTCACGTTAAAGTTCTTGAAAAGCTTACGACCAAGTCTTTAAGGGAAAAGTTTTTTAGTCTTCACAGGATAGGTTCATCAGTACGTAACGCTGGTATAGTTAGGTTACCACAGAAATCTCTGTATAAAGAAACATATATATGAAATATTTATACATCCTATGTTTAAGGGTATACTTATATTTTAACTGCGGGCGTAAACCTTAACTTATCATTTAACACCTCCCGTGAAATAAGTTATAGTCATAAATGAAACAAACTGAATTAGAGATATATATAAATATATTCTCGTCACGACTCATGAGACATCTAGTCTAGCAGTTATAAGTTAGTTTGAAAATTATGTTCTCGTCTGATTATTTAGCAGTTAAATTAAATTTAGTAATAGCCGACTGAATTTAAGCTGGAAATATAATTTATCCTGCTTTCCACTGAGACACGTCACTAGAAATTAATACAGACTTATAAATTATTCGCTCTGCACCAGATTTACCTAGAGAAATAAATAGCGATTTAGCACTTTTAAACACTTCACAAAATACTAGATATACTAGATAATAATATATGATACCTCAAACACAGAATTCCTAAGAACTAAACCACTTCGATCAATCTAAAGGCCATCTCTTTTAACAGAGATTTTTAGAAATCGAACGAGGCTTGTTCTAGTCTTGACTGCGAAGTTACTGAGTGATAATGAAATCTAGCTCATTCTAGCATATATGAAAACCCAGACAAAGAGATGAACGTTTATTTCGCAAAAACGAAATAATCTCCCCTTTCTCATAACAACTGCGTAACTAGAAGAGGCTGTCGTAAACTGCCACTTTCTGCGTGTCAGTTGCGAAATCTCAGACAACCTGTCTCCAATGCAGGGCAGTTTTCACACTACATCTGACCATGGCCCACAGTGAGCGCCGTGTCAGTTTGGGATTTTTCAGACAAATGTCTGAATACTGACCGGTGCAGATGTAAAGTATCACACCTCACCGGGACTTATGCCGAGAAGAAGCTCGCGCGCTCGGTGAGAATGTAGACGATTGTCTACGTCCTATGTTCAGCGAACCGACTTATCACGCCTTCTGACGCCCTGCAGCCCTGACATCTACGTAATATCGTCCTAGCGCGATTCTCAGTTTTGAGAAAGAAACAGGTAAAGTTTAAAAATACTGAAGAAAATATTTTTCGCACACGAGTGATGCGAAAAATACAGGAAAAACAAGTAAGGAAAGATAATAAAATGAAAGGATTTGGGTGAGAGAATAGGAAGAAGATGTAGGTAATTTAATGATATAAAGACCTATGTGACAAGAGGACAGTAAAGCATGGGGTATATTTGTTGAAGGAATGTGCTCCATGGAGAGCTGAAAGGTAATGATGATGAATTGTAGGGTACATTTTTCTACAAATCGTGGTGCTGAATGATTAGTACTTGTATTACAACTACCATTTTACTACGGGAAGCAACGAGCTTATACATTTACTTTTAACAAAACTGCTACGGTAATACCCAGTCCTCCTGTCTCGTGCCATCAGGTCAAGGTCTTTCCATATATTCTTCATCCACTTCGTGTCTGTCCCCAGCTATCGTCTCCATGTGTTCTTGGGTCCTTCTCTACCTCTCATACCCTGGGGTTCCAGAATAAGAAATGCCTGGCAATTTTATCAACAGGTTTTCCCAGTGTGTGTCCTCTCCATCTCCAGCGTCTTCTTCTTATCGCTTGTCCCTCTAGCGCTTTTCTAGCTCTTGTCATCAGCTCCACATTAGTCATCTTGTCATACCACGACAATTTTGATATTCTACGTAGTCTGATGATAGTCTGCAGCTTTTAGGTTACCAATGATACTACTGCCGCTGATACTACATTTGTGGCTGCTGTGACCGTGTGGCCAGAAAGGTGTAATTTTATACTGAGTAATAGTTGTCGATCTTGTCTACGGTGTATATTTGTACGCGGAATTTTCAATGTTGCAAGAGAGCACTACAACCAGTGAGCACCAATGATACCTCAGCTAAACCTTGCAAGAGTATTACAACACCTAGCACAGACGGAGCAGCACATCTGCCCATTACTTCTCCCCAGTGAAGATTCGCACCACCATAGGCCCAGCAAAGAATCACACCACCGCATGAAGATTCGAAGCACCATAGGCCCATTGAAGAGCCGCACCAACGTATGCCAGGCGAAGAGTCGCACCAACGCAGGCCCAGAGAAGAATCATACCCCTGTACATCCATTGAATATCTTATCAAGCCAGGGACCAGCCGTTTGCAGTTATATCAATTTTCCTGCAATAGTATCCTTGCTAATGATACTCCATCACAACAAACAGGAACACTATTGCTACGCCAGTGTTATTATGCCAAACCAGTGGCCGACCTACTACGATTGACATTCAGCCAGGGACTCAATCGTATCACCAGGCAGCACCTGAAACTGCTACAGGTCACAACAGCGAAGAGAAGACAAGAGAAAGCAAAAAAAATAAGAGACACTTTCTATTATTTATTGTAATACTATAATAAGTGTTTTCTTTCCATCTGTTTTTGCATTGTATTGTACTAGGTTAGGGATAGAGCAGTGATGTCAACTCAATGCGCAGACGCAACATGCCGGTCAGAGCCTGGGAGCACATTGTTACCGTTAGGATTCTGAGTTCAGTATATTAGTGTGTCGAAGGTGATGCTTGTAGCAAGTCTGTTAGTATATCGTTCTGATAACGTGAGGAATGTCGTGGGGTGAACGGATGAATCAAACAGTTCATAAATCATTGAAGAAAGCTGTGGAGGATGGGGCCACAGATAACGACATTTAATGTAGAATAGCAAAGTTGAATTCATGGCATCATCATTAGGTACATACATGTACAATAGATCATCTCCACAGTCTCGTCTCATCAATTCATGTCTAGCAGCTGTACTAGGGGTGTCTATGAAAGGTTATCACCCAAGTAATGTGGACTAGATAAATGAAGATGCAAAAATCTTATGTAGAATACTTCTCTACAAAGAATGGAACTTTTCCGTAGTCCGGAATCTTCTTACAACAAGTGGCGGCCTCCGAAGCACCATAGAATTATCGCAATAATACCAATGCAAATTATATTATTATCGTGTAATGAAGAAAAAGAAATAGTGCAAGTGAACAAAGAAATTAATATATGAAGTAGTATCACACAACAACACCAATGACGAACAGAGAAACATTAGCAGTAAACAAATAAAATTCTATCAGTGAACCAAAACATGAAACAGCAAATAGGTCAATCTACTGCTAAAAATAGACTGGACAGGACACGGACAGTGTAAAAACAAGTACAGGTACTGCATAAACCAAGGGATAGGCAGATTAGGCTAACTTCTTCTGCTTCTTCTTTGATCCTTAGCCGCCAACCGTCAAAGCAGTCAGTGGCCATTACGCCTGGTGGCGTCTTGTAGGTCAACAACAAATTGATTCCACTTTGCTCGGTCGGCGGCCATCCTTCGTACAGTGCCCCAACTCTGGTTCATTCTTTGCATCTCAGCCTCCACAGTCCTCCGCCAAGTTGTTTTTGGTCGGCCTCTCTTTCGTTTTCCTTCAGGGGTCCATAGCATAGCTGTTCTTGTGATGGCATCGGGGTCTCCTCTGAGGACATGGCCAACCCAGTTCCAGCGTCTGCCGATTAGGCTAACACCACGAACAAATTATCACAAAACTAAGGAAAATGGAAATAGACTACAAGGCATTACAATATAACGACAAAACGACACAACTAACGTGAATTATCGTAAAAATCAAACAGTAGTCTGAGCGTCGGTGATATTACTTGAAAACTGGGAACACTACTGCATGAGATTCACAATATTAATCCTAACAGAACATTCGATGTACGGTCATTTTGCAATGACATAGAGCGCTAGCATCGAACCATCCACCCAACCTCCCACGAAAAAAAAAGAACCATAGAACATGGATATACACATAAAGATATACAGAGCAGGGATTACGAAGGGTCTAACAAAAGTACCCCTATTCAAAAAACCACGTTCAACAGGTCACTTAACTGACAAGACAGAGCTCCATCCAGATGCCAGTGGGAAGCTGGATCCTGTGCTGCCTTGAAAGCGTGGTCCAACAAAGCCGTGTAGAGTTTGATAACGTAATAGACAAGGGCCACGAACATCAGTTGACCAGGACACTGGACTTGAATAATGACATAGGGTAGCAGACTTGATTGCTAACGAAAAATGCAGGCATCTTGAATAGTTGATGTTTGATCTTGGAGTCGGCAGACATGCACATTTCTTCTCAAATTATGCAAATGGGTCTAACGGTGACAAGTTCACTCAGAGTTCTTGAAAATTTTGTTCAGCCACAGTTCTTTCAAATTACAGCTACTGAACGTTCTTAATGTCGAAATCCCCACACTGGGCCATCATGTTCTCTTTGTTACCGTTAGGATTCTGAGTACAGTATATTAGTGTGTTGAAGGTGATGGTTGTAGCAAATCTGTTAGTCACGGCTGTTTGCCAGCCATCTTTTAGTTGTTTCCCCTTTTTCCCTGACCGCGCTATTTATAGCTATCGTGACAGAGGTCACATGGTAACTTCCTAACTGGAAAAAAAGGTGGCGGATTTCACTTTTGATAGGGCTTAATTAATGTTTTTAGGCTACTTTATTATTATAAATACCGGCTTTAATTTTGCGTAAAGCTAGACTAGAAATGTTAGAGTAAATTTTAGAACAAGAAGAAACATTTTATCACAATTAGAACAGAAGATATAATAGTCTGAAATAGTGTAAAATTTACGTTTTTTTAAAATATTTTGTTATGGTTTGTTTCTAATGCAATTTAGACTAAAACGGTCACAATCAACATGCATAACAAATTACAGAAATCAAAAGTAGAAAACCTGCAGAAAATGGATATCAAAGTTTTGTTTTGGTTTCATGCGTCAAACATTAATTATTGAAACATTAAATTGCAAGTCCACATTTATTACCTTAAAATAGCACACCAAATTATCCCCAAAACATGAGAGCTAACAATTATCTCTCAATCATACATTACGATGGTCATTTAAAAACGAGTATGGTCATGAGTAAAACGAAATGTTCAATTTAATAGATAAATAGGTGTATTTAATAAATACATCTATTAAATGATTTCCACACTCTGTTAATTCTGTCACTCTCACGCAACAACTGCAATAATTTGCTCTAGCCCCAAAATTTCGCTCAATTATCATTCACACTTCCTTTTTTTAATAAGAGGAATCTGTACATTCACAGATGGAGAAATTTGTAACAAATTAATTTCCATTATAAATTTTAATTGTGAAGTTATATTTTTAATACCGCTGGCGCGTCTTTCAATTTTGGAAATAGTGGAATGTATAAATTCTCCTCTCATGTACCTGCTGCAGGTCTAGTGAGTCAGTTGATGTTTCAACAATATGTTTCCTAACAATGTGGAGAAATTGATATCGCTTACGTTTTGTTGGCGTTCTGGTGACTGATGTTTCTCTTCTATGTTTAATTAGTTTTTGTAGTACAATAGGCTGTCCTCTGGATTTACATTTTATGATATTATTTTTTTGCTGTTTCCAGTTTTTTTCTAACAATGGGTGTGAATAGGGGTTCTTCCTTTGTGGTAAAGTGGGATGATATAAATATTTATAGGGGACTTAGTGTACTGACTGAGATCAGCTGTGAAGGTATCTGTATCTAATAAGTGTGGTGTATTACAGATGACCTTACTTGCTACCACATTTATACCTCAGTCAGAATTATTCTGGAATATTGGGATGACTACGTTGAAAGTCTAGGGTTATGAAAATGATGAAGTGTAAGTCACAACAACAACAGACAGATAAACAATTTAATTTATTCCACAACACTTTACAACACTGTGACACTCACACACATAAAACACTCTATAAGACTATCTTAAATGAGTCACGTGTTAAAGTTTAAAAATATATGTATTAATTCCTTTCAATAATAGATATCCTGATTCAACTACACAGTGAACCAGGAATCACAATCAAATGTAATTACAAGTTATATGTACACAATTTATAGTTATGATCTTTGTATTGACATATTTTATTATTATTATCCTATGTGTGTAAGTTGTGAAGTGGTACTATGAGGTAATACTGGCTTTTTCAAGCTAGGTTGTTGTTTGTCATCATGACTTCAAGTGTTTGCTTATGGTGGAAATAGTATTGGGAAAAGTTCACAGTTTCTGTCATTTGAAACAATTTATTGTCCCTCTTTATTTACTATATTGTCAATTTTAGAGAAGCACATAAAATTGAGCTGCTCTGGCCACAGAATCTTATCTTCTGTGAGGGCGGCAGGAATCAGTCTCTTCTGCTCGCTTGCTTCACCGTATAATTGAGACACCTCACTAGTCGCTATCTGGACCAAGGAGTATGCTATCAGCCTCTGGATTCAGCAAAACTCAGACCAGGTGCTGCTTCACTAAGTTATGACCACGGTCCCACAATTCATGGAAATAATAAACAAATACGTTGACTGGCGATGAATTATGGCACAAATTCCGATCTGCCTCTGTCCCAGGCTTTTATTTAGAAAAATAGGAGCTGGATCTCAACGCACTGTTTCTTAGTAAGTTTATTTTAAAATGTGGCACTGAACAGACGCTCCTAATTGACTATATCAACTGGTCTAGCCAATAAGGCCATGTTTACAAAGCTTTTGAAAAAATTTACCCTTCCTACGTTTCCCCTAACAACCAAAAATAGTATTTGCAATCCGACTAATCATGTTTAGCCTTACATATCATTCCCGCCAATCAAATAGGATTTAACATGGTGGCATATTTCCCGTAAAATGGTGGTTTCAAAACATGCCACTGTGCGATTATGATTTGGTGCTGTCAGACATCCTCACTATTTTCTTTTGGCTATAATTTGTTAATTCCTAGACTATTTGCGTAACACTTAACATATTCTTTGTCAGCAAGTCCTAAGGAACCCAAATATATAAATTTAATGGAGCTAAGTGGCTGCGTTCAAATTATGCATTTTCTTCTACCTCCCGTTCACTTCGATACGATGTGGTGTCTCGGTACTGTCAGGCTTTCAGACATAAAACAGTATAATGTCATGTTTACTAATAAGCATTAAACAGGTTTTTAAACCTAACCCTCGTATTGGTAGTGTTTTTTATCACTGTCTATTTGAAAAAAAGTTAGTGCTTCATGCCTTTCGCGTGGGGTGGCATTAATTTTATATCGCGAGACTGTGGTAGTATTGCCTGCGTTCCTCCCTCTCTCTCTCTCTCTCTCTCTCTAAGTCCATCTGTCTTTTCATTACGCAGTGTAATAAAATGAAATTAATGCTAGTATTAATCTAGGTCATTAAGCAGCTTGCGTATCTCAAGGTTTTCTAAGAAACACAGTACTAGTTGTATTTATAGAACGCGTGTATTGATGCAGTAGGCTTTACTATCAAATGTGAAAGCGTTACAATATGCAGACGAAGTAGAAAAAGGGGGATTTTTGTAAGCCATTGTGACAGCACTGGTCTTTTACCATTCTTCTTTCCTTTTATTGTATTAATTCGTTAGGCTTTACATTTACTTTTTAATTGTTATATGTGGATTTAGAATGTTTCACGACAAATTCTCCCCACTTAAAACAGACGTTATATGTCAGTCTATAATTCTACATACACATAGAGAAATTTAGGTCTATGCCTGGTGATTTCTTTGATTTTCATCGCACGGCTGGCGGCTTAGAAAATCTGCATCAACGTTTCTCTGATTTCATTTTGATCATGGATTAATGCAGGTGGGTCAATTCAAAGTAAGCACTACTGACGAAGGTTGCCTCAGACCTCTGCAATCCAAGAATCCATTTCAGTTATATTACTGAACAGCGGCAAGTGTTACTGCTTGTCTTATTGCTGCTTAGCAATCAGTATTCTCCATTTCTCTTCGCTGAGTCTGCTCAACGACATGTCCCGAGAATATTAGATGTTCCTCAATTTGTACGTTATGAGGAGTTGATGTATATGGTGATATCTGAGTTGTGTAGGGGATCCAATATTTTCCTGATCAGCCTTAATAAACGCTCGGACTATCCTCAATTCAAAAAGGCAACAATGGAGACACTCTGCTCCTCCGAAATGTTCACAGCCAACAATTGGTCTGATCTCAGGCGTGATTGAATGTGGAAACACCCTTCTAATAATATATTTATAATGTTCTATAATGTGCCACTCAAATGGAGGCCATATTCACCAACTATAGTTCCACCTACCGACAATCTGGTGAATTAAGATAATATGTGGGGAAATGAGTTTCTGCATCAGAAATCAATTCGCCCTTAGCATTGCTATAAGATGTGTGGGTTATCTCCATCCAGGGTCCGATCAATACTTTCCCTTGGACGGTGTAGGGTCGGGTGACTACCAATGTCACCAGTGCCCTTTTAAGGCTAAGTTAATAGCCATATTGTGAAGCGCTGTGAGCATTTTCCGAATTGCTCACTCGTCTACTGCCCACTGTTCTTCTGTTAACAATTTGTTTCGGTTTTAACTTAGGCGGATCATCTTCAATGTCAATGTCAGCCAGCTCCCTAACTGCGGCTTCAAACTGTTCCTGGGTTGACTGGTCTGAGTTTCTATTTTCTCTGGATGCCCTTCTCAGAGTTGCGAATCTAATTATTTTGGGTGAACACTGTTGGGGGGAAGGTGGATACCTATCCTCTATGTCAACCTTATTATTGTTATTTTCCTTGTTATTGTTAGGCCCATATGTTTCAGAATGCTTGGCTGGCATCTGATTATGATTTTCCCAACTTGGGGACTGTACCTTGCTACATTTTTCACAGGCCCCCACAAATTGTGCAATATCAGCAGCTACTTGGGGCCAATAGAATTTTTCCGATATCCTTTGACGGGTGGTCCCATTTCTCTGGTGTCCACCGTCTGGTACAACATGAGCTTGTGCCATCACTTTTTCCCTGTAGGGGGTTGGCAATACCAATTGTCCCTGTTCTTTGGATCCTGCTCTAGCTTTCCTGAAAAGCAGTCCTTCCTTCAAATAAAATTGTCCTTTCTTAGGGTGTGCATGGCTTGTTGGCAATTTACCAAAGCAAGGTTTTAATGTTTTATCTTTTGCCTGGGCCTTTCTCATCTGCTTATGAGAATAAACTAGTGGTGGTTCCTCCTCCGTTCTACTAGGGGTCGACCTGACCTGAAGCGTGGCCATTACCACAGGTTTTACAGGGCTTCCTAGAAAAACATATTTGCTTCCTAACACCAGCGGGTAATTAGGATCGTCACACACGGCTGCTCTAATCACTCCTTCCACGTACCTTGTCTCTACATTGATCTCGGCTACGGGAAGTGTCATGGTGGATATTCCCTTTACGGCCCCTTGTATCTCCACTTTCTCTGTGGTATACTGTTCAGGGTGCACTAGGGTTGCACTCACAACTGAGTCATATTCTAAACCTGAATCGTAAAGGCACCTAACCTTGGCACCATTACATGTCACTTCTTCACAGATGGGGGGATGTTGAAGATTTATATGATTCTCTGTCAGTTTCTTCTTCCCCTTGTCCACTGTTATCATGCATGCCGCGTGATATGGAGGAACTTTCCTACCACATTCACTAGTATTATGATTATGCATCCTGCATATTTGACAATATTTTCCTTCCTGTCTGAAGGGTTTCCTGTTATCATATTTCCTTTCATTGAATTGTGGGGTTTTATTTTTATAGTAATTTCGTGGCCTATCAAACTGGTGCTTACCTTTGTTTTGATCTCTATGATCAAATTCATTAAAGTTTTGTGGTGCCTGATAAATGTCTACCTGTTTCTTTTTATTACCTGATACCTCTGCCTGCGCTGCTTGATACCTTTCAGCGACATTCACTAACTCACCCAGTCTCTCTGCACCTTGTTCCATGAGAAACTTTCTCAGGTCTGGAGCCATGGACTCTCTTAGTTGTTCTATAAGGATCATTTCCTTAAGATCTTGGGTTTTCCCCAGAGAAGTCCATTTCTCCAAGTATGTCTCTAACCGTGCAGAGAACTGGTGATAGGTTTCACCTGACAGTAGTTTAGCATTCCTAAATTTTTTCCTATAAAATTCACCATTCTTTTCATATCTTAACAAAAGAGCCTGCTTTAGCATGTCATAATTTTCTTGATCAGCTCTGCTCATTTTGGCGAAAACTTCATAAGCCATACCACGAAGTCCTTGAGATAACTTTAAGCTCCACCTTTCTCTCTCTAACCCATACGTGGTAGCTAATAGTTCATATCTATTCAGATAGCTCTCGATATCATCGTCTTTCTCAACAAAATGATCTAAATGAAAGCTCATAGCTGAGGTTGAGGCTCCCTGACTAGCAGTAGCATCGGAGGTAAAGGGACTGGCACCATTTTCAGGAGCATGGCCTTGAAATTCCAACTCCCTTAGTCGTAACTCATGTTCCCTTTGTAATCTCTTCTCCTTCTTTTCTGCGTCCCTCTCTGCAGCCAATCGCTTGTCTTCCCTTTCTGCAGCCTGCCTTCTTTCCTCTGCTTCCAATTTCTTAGCCTCAGCCTCCAATGCCCTAGCCTCTTTTTCAGCCTCAATCTGCAACCTCTTAATTTCTTTTTCAGCCTCTAACTTTCTTTCAGCCTCTTTCTTTCCGATTCTAATTTTCTTTCTGCTTCAAATTTTCTTTCTTCACTTTCAATATATTTGTCACATTCAGTAGTGACATAAACAATCATAACTTGCCCGTCCATTCCTAACTCTTTAGCAGTCTGCACAGCAGCAGATCGAAATTTGGCCAGGTCCGCCATTTTCTAACAGGTAAATGTATAAAATATTTAACCAAACAATTTTATCTATGTCTAATTAACTAAGGACAACCACAAGCACCGAGAGCTCAACCTTATTTTTCCACCCAAGAATACCTTTTTAATTTTTTTTATTATTCCCTGAAGTGAATTGCCCCCAATATATATGCTAGGGGAAGGTTCAAAATCCCGGGAGCGAGACCCCAATATATGTGGTAAAGTGGGATGATATAAATATTTATAGGGGACTTAGTGTACTGACTGAGATCAGCTGTGAAGGTATCTGTATCTAATAAGTGTGGTGTATTACAGATGACCTTACTTGCTACCACATTTGTACCTCAGTCAGAATTATTCTGGAATATTGTGATGACTACGTTGAATGTCTAGGGTTATGAAAATGATGAAGTGTAAGTCACAACAACAACAGACAGATAAACAATTTAATTTATTCCACAACACTTTACAACACTGTGACACTCACACACATAAAACACTCTATAAGACTATCTTAAATGAGTCACGTGTTAAAGTTTAAAAATATATGTATTAATTCCTTTCAATAATAGATATCCTGATTCAACTACACAGTGAACCAGGAATCACAATCAAATGTAATTACAAGTTATATGTACACAATTTATAGTTATGATCTTTGTATTGACATATTTTATTATTATTATCCTATGTGTGTAAGTTGTGAAGTGGTACTATGAGGTAATACTGACTTTTTCAAGCTAGGTTGTTGTTTGTCATCATGACTTCAAGTGTTTGCTTATGGTGGAAATAGTATTGGGAAAAGTTCACAGTTCCTGTCATTTGAAACAATTTATTGTCCCTCTTTATTTACTATATTGTCAATTTTAGAGGGGGCACATAAAATTGAGCTGCTCTGGCCACAGAATCTTATCTTCTGTGAGGGCGGCAGGAATCAGTCTCTTCTGCTCGCTTGCTTCACCGTATACTTGAGACACCTCACTAGTCGCTATCTGGACCAAGGAATATGCTATCAGCCTCTGGATTCAGCAAAACTCAGACCAGGTACTGCTTCACTAAGTTATGACCACGGTCCCACAATTCATGGAAATAATAAACAAATACGTTGACTGGCGATGAATTATGGCACAAATTCCGATCTGCCTCTGTCCCAGGCTTTTATTTAGAAAAATAGGAGCTGGATCTCAACGCACTGTTTCTTAGTAAGTTTATTTTAAAATGTGGCACTGAACAGACGCTCCTAATTGACTATATCAACTGGTCTAGCCAATAAGGCCATGTTTACAAAGCTTTTGAAAAAATTTACCCTTCCTACGTTTCCCCTAACAACCAAAAATAGTATTTGCAATCCGACTAATCATGTTTAGCCTTACATATCATTCCCGCCAATCAAATAGGATTTAACATGGTGGCCTATTTCCCGTTAAATGGTGGTTTCAAAACATGCCACTGTGCGATTATGATTTGGTGCTGTCAGACATCCTCACTATTTTCTTTTGGCTATAATTTGTTAATTCCTAGACTATTTGCGTAACACTTAACATATTCTTTGTCAGCAAGTCCCAAGGAACCCACATATATAAATTTAATGGAGCTAAGTGGCTGCGTTCAAATTATGCATTTTCTTCTACCTCCCGTTCACTTCGATACGATGTGGTGTCTCGGTACTGTCAGGCTTTCAGACATAAAACAGTATAATGTCATGTTTACTAATAAGCATTAAACAGGTTTTTAAACCTAACCCTCGTATTGGTAGTGTTTTTTATCACTGTCTATTTGAAAAAAAAAGTTAGTGCTTCATGCCTTTCGCGTGGGGTGGCATTAATTTTATATCGCGAGACTGTGGTAGTATTGCCTGCGTTCCTCCCTCTCTCTCTCTCTAAGTCCATCTGTCTTTTCATTACGCAGTGTAATAAAATGAAATTAATGCTAGTATTAATCTAGGTCATTAAGCAGCTTGCGTATCTCAAGGTTTTCTAAGAAACACAGTACTAGTTGTATTTGTAGAACGCGTGTATTGATGCAGTAGGCTTTACTATCAAATGTGAAAGCGTTACAATATGCAGACGAAGTAGAAAAAGGGGGATTTTTGTAAGCCATTGTGACAGCACTGGTCTTTTACCATTCTTCTTTCCTTTTATTGTATTAATTCGTTAGGCTTTACATTTACTTTTTAATTTATATATGTGGATTTAGAATGTTTCACGACATCCTTT
>JAMPIV010015615.1:175000-435000 GCA_024509875.1 Oreohelix idahoensis
CAAAGTAGGTGACAACAACGATGGAGTACAAAGATATCTCGGTACTCATGGCATAGGCTGTTTGAATCAAAATGGCGAAAGACTTCTAGAACTTTGTGAAATATCAAACCTCGTTGTGGCAGACACCATCTTTCCACATAAGAATATCCACAAGATAACATGGAATTCACCTGATGGCAGAACTAAGAACCAGATAGATCACTTCTGCATAAGCGCTAAATTTCGCTCATCAGTTCAAGACGTCAGAGCATACAGAGGTGCAGAGATCGGAAGCGATCATAACCTCTGCATAGCTAAAATGAGAATTAAACTGAAGAAGTTATACCAACCGAATAAAAATAGAAGAATAGATGTACACAGACTGCAATCAAATGATATAAAGAAGGAATATAATGTCAAAATGAACAACTATTTCGATGCTTTAGGCAAAATTGACAACGATATCACCACCAAGACAATCGATACTAAATGGGAACAACTGAGAACAGCAATGACAGAAGCAGCTGTAGCGACCACCGGATACCTAGTACATAAAAAGAAAAAATGGATGAGAGAAGATACTTGGGATATCGCCACTTATTATCACCTTCGTCGATTTTCAAAAAGCCTTTGATAGTCTACACCGCCCATCATTGTGGAAGATACTTACAATCTATGGTTTTCCAACAAAATATGTGAATATAATCAAAGCGCTATATGACAATGCAAGATGTTGTGTTAGAACAAATAAAGGGAATACAGAATGGTTTACAGTAGAAACAGGGGTGAAACAAGGCTGTATTATGTCACCACTACTTTTTGGAATAGCTATTGATTGGGTTATGAGAAAACTATACCCACAATGAACAATTGGGTATAAAATGGACAAATGGAAAATTCCTGGGGGACCTGGATTTCGCAGATGATGTAGCATTCTTAAGTTCAACACCAAGACAATCCCAAGAAGCAATAAATAATTTGTGTCATCTCTCGGTTAAAATTGGTCTCCAAATAAATGCCTCTAAAACTAAAGCTATGAACTTTTCTAACGAGACCTTTGATATCATCTTGAACGGGGAAAAACTACAGAAAGTTGAAAGTTTCAATTATTTAGGCAGTAAAATGACTCAGGATGGTGACACAACAAGAGAAATCCATACTAGAATTGCTTTGGCAGCTAGCGCCTTCAATAGATTATCTAACATTTGGAAATTACGATCATTGAATATACATACCAAGCTTCGTCTGTTTAATTCAAATGTTATCTCAGTGTTAACATACGGCTGTGAGAGTTGGAAAATAACAAAATCATTGGAGAACAAGCTGAATACATTCGAGAACAAATGTCTTAGAAAACTCATGAACATCAGTTGGAAAGAATTCAAGACTAATCGACAAATAAGAGAAGACTCTAGGCAGAAATATGTCTCCGACTATATAAGGAAAAGACGATGGTCATATATCGGTCATGTCCTACGAATGCAAAACAACAGAATACCACTACAGGCGCTCACTTGGGTTCCTGAGGGTAAGCGGAAAAAAGGAAGACCAAAAGAAACACTCAGAAGAACAATAATAAGAGAAGGAAGAACGTTGGGCCTAAATAATGTGCAAGAGCTAAGAGGAGTGGCGTCACAACGAACAACCTGGAGAGCACTGGTTTCTGCCTTATGCGCCGTGTTTGGCGCTTAAAGAATTTATTATTATTATTATATGTATGTGTATATGTATGTATGTATGTATGTATGTATGTATGTATGTATGTATGTATGTATGTATGTATGTATGTATGTATGTATGTATGTATGTATGTATGTATGTATGTATGTATGTATATATATATTTCTATTGATTAATTCACTTGTGCTTTAGGAAGTGTGTAGATGTGTTAGAACTACTGTGTAAATTTCTGGAGGCCAAGGATAAGCCAATATATATTCAAATAAAGTGAGAATGATAGCAAGAGTGTGTCGATGGTTTTAGACAAGCTTTTAAAGAATTATTTCTTGATGGAATGGACCACACACACCAGGAACATAAGGAGGGATGAAAGAAATTGTTTTAATGTATTGATTGATATATCACTTAGTATTTTTCCACAAAACCGAATAACTTTATGGAGGAGAATCATGCACAAATGGCTCTAACTAAGGATTTAGAGGGAAATTGTAGTCACAGTGAACTGGATTTGGTTGTTGCTTCTATACTATGTCCTGTGCATCTGCTAGCACACTGTCTGAACCTGTCTATCAGCCCTAACCTTTGTGATAGTGGGATAGTGATGGTCAATATAAGGATTACCTCTAATTCGTTTCAGGTTATATCCTGTAAACCCAACTACACTTAATAAAGTCAGCCATTACCGAAGGAACTCCTGATGCAAGTGCCTTTTGAGTTCAGAGGGCCAATCAGCTAGTACCTATTGCCTGGAGGAAGATCAGTAACTGTACTTCCAGGACCAAAGTGGAACCAGATTCATTCTACAGATGAGTGAAAAACAAGACCACGTTAGAGTATCCCAGTCACACCAAGAGTATTGACAGTAATCATATGATGACCCATGTTGGGGCATAGTTAAATCCAGTGAAAACCTCTTACAAATTCAGAGACCTTTGATAATTTTGTGTGGAACAATTTTCAAGTGCTTATTTATTTAATTTTGTAAATTGAAGGTGATTTTCGTTAAAGATTTTCAAGAAGAAAATAAGAACTGTAAAAATAAATTGTAAATATTTACCAGCAGACTTACTTAATTATTTAAGTTGAGTTCAAGTTCTTGTTGGTAGATAATTTAGTTAATACCCCTAGCAGAGTGAACAATAATAATAATAATATAATCGTAAGAGGATCTTGAGAGGGAGCCCATATGAATCTAGGAACATATAATATCATCATACCTAGAAACCTATACAGCTTGATCCTACCTTTGATGTCGATACACGCTTATTCTTTTCAGAAAAGTGGGTATTTCTTATAAGACCAGTCTCTTATCTGGCACTATCCTGGTATCACCTGATACAACTTTTTGTCCAGGATATCTTATAATTTCAATAATAGGTAACCCTCGCGTGACAGGTGGATGGGTCCACAGATAACGACATTTAATGTAGAATAGCAAAGTTGAATTCATGGCATCATCATTAGTTACATACACGTACAATAGATCATCTCCACAGTCTCGTCTCATAAATTCATGTCTAGCCGCTGTACTAGGGGTGCCTATGAAAGGTTATCACCCAAGTAATGTGGACTAGATGAATGAAGATGCAAAAATCTTATGTAGAATACTTCTCTACCAAGCATGGAACTTTTCCATAGTCCGGAATCCTCTTACAACAAGTGGCGGCCTCCGAAGTTAAATACATGTCACGAAAAATACTTATTCCTCCACCATAATGGGAGCTAGAAAGGTACGTCATTCTTAGACGACTACAATTGACGAAAGGCCAAGAAACAACCGTTTGCATAAATTAGATGCAGAACGGATTACGTCATAAACTCCTGGTGACGTATTAAATATTATGCATTCAATATAAGTCAAAAACCGTGCAAGTACATGATGAACCACAGATAGACACATTACCGCGTAGATTAACTGCTAATAGACTAAGTGTGGTCATCATGCAAAAATACATTAATAAACTTCTTTAACACACATCGACAGCCGGAGGTGGCTCCCGTGAAGAAATCCTCACACCAGGAAAGAGTCAGAGCAATGCGCATGTGAATGTGATTTACATAACAGTGCCGGAGGTAAGACGATTTGGCGAAAAGCCAAGCCCCACTTGGCAAGAGTTTGTGAAGGAGGTAAAAGCTGCATGGAAGGTAGATGAGTTAGACATTGTGTGGAATAATGTTACATCAGGGGTCTCTAGGGAATTACGGATACATGGCCGAGCCAATGCCAGCCCTGAGAAGTTACTCGAAATAGTGGAAGAAGCCTGCAGTGAGCGACAACTAGTCAATGAGATGACTAGGGGTTTATATGCCATGAGTCAGGGGCCTAGCTTATCAGTAACGGAATTCTCTCACCTGTTGCATGAATTATTTCTGAGATTCAATGCAACACGTGTGAAGAAAGGCTTGGCTCCTGCGGACCCATCTATGGTCATGGATCATTTTGTTGCCCAGCTGAGAGATGATCTGAGTAAGTCTTTTGTGAAGAAATACGTCCTAGAACATCCGGGTGTCTCATTTAGGGAAGTTAGGGACCATGCTGTTTTCTGGGAAGGCAAAGAGCCTGATACGCTAGTGCAGATAGCCAGTGCAGAAGCTCACAATGAAGAGGAGGCACTCAAATCAGAATTAGCTAATCTAAAGTCCCAGCTAGCACAGCTATCACAGAGTATGGCGCCAGCACAAAAGGAGACGCGAAGAAGAAGGAAACAGTGCCAACCGCGTGAAAACCTAGAGCAGAACCAAGGTTTGGATCAACTGGAACCAAAACTAGACCTTCCTGTAGGTGAGAGTCAGGCAGTTGATAGTGAACGCAGTGATTTAGAGGTAAGTAAAAACACAGATGCACCAAGAAGGCGACAAGGATGTTGTAAGTGGTATAATGTCGACAAAGGATGGGGATTTATTACACCGGATGATGGAGGTGTTGATGTATTTGTACATCAGACTAAAATTTTCAGAAAGGGATTCCGTAGTCTGGCGAGAAATGAGCGAGTAGCATTTGATAGCAAAACCATCTGTTCAGGGCATTGAAGCGATCTTTGTATGCAGCATTGGCGGTCAGGAATGTAAGGGAAGCAGGAGGCGACCCATGGCACAGAGGAAGCCTAAAAAAATAAAATGCTACAATTGTGTAGACTTTTCAGACCCCATGGCAGCCAAGTGCCCTCAGGGCCCGCTTCCGAAGCGATGTTTTCAGTGTAAGTCCCCAGTGCATTTGATATCGGTTTGTCCTTGTAAAAAAGTGGAAAGGACTGTAAAATGTCACTGCAGTGTTGATTGATACCAGGCATGCTCCAGTCTACCCAGCGGTGCTGTAAATGGGTAACTCACTCTAGTCCTGAGTTAGGGAAGGCAAAGACAGCTGTAAAAGTGGGGTGCAGGAACTGGTTTCCTTCTGAGGCTCCAGGAGGAGCAGGCCCTTAACTTGGTCAATTCAACCGACGCAGGATGGTGTAAATATGGAGTGAGAGTGTAGAGTGTTATAAACGCGAATGATGGAATGTTCGTATCTTGACCAATATAAAACACTCATTCACTCATGGCTATAAGTCACCAATGCAGACTGCTGGAATCTTTTCATACAGTTTATTCAGACGCACATACTGGGACAGAACGAATAGATCATAAGTACATGTTGACACATCAATCTTCAGGCATGAATAGTAGATCCCATGTCATGGAACATTCAAATATAATGGGTGGTACAAAACAGTATTCAATGTTCTAATACATTATGGCCGCATCCCCTATCTGACTGAACGCGTCAGTAAAGGCGGATCGGTAAACAAATGAAGAGTTCGATGGACGAACCTTCTTTCCCTTGCTAAGTTCTTAGGTTGCTTATATTCAATGTTTATATCATACTGTGAAACCACGGTAAGGGGGTTTTCATATAAATGAGATCTCCATGCCACTGTCCGAATAGTAAGATACACGACCCGTTCTCTGGACAGTGATCCATAATGATGACAGGAATACAAAAATGGCCTCCTTCCCTGAGCTTTCGCTCACTCGCCCAGCAGAAGAATAATCATCAGCCAAAGTTGATTCAAAACTTGAATAAGTATAACTTTCTAGAGTTACCATACAGTCCCTTTGTCAGAAGGTTACTTCTTGAAGACATAAGCGCTGATGGAACCTGTCATCTACATCAATATCTAGTTAAACGACCAACGATGCACGAAAATACGTTGCTTCATCTAGGTCTAACCATAAGGAGATCGTCAAAAGGGTCTGGATTTACCTTGAGTCCGAATAGTACATAATACAGTACATGAGGAGAGTCTCTAACACTATAATCTTGTAGAGACACAATCTCCTACTGAAGAAATCACTTCATAAATCATTTTTCACTCTAGAAAGGACCAGCCCAGGAAAAATGCGTGACCAGCCATTGTAGGCGGCAATATCGGAACTCATCACGACTCGCCAAGACAACCAATACCTCCGCTAGTGCGGCATAAAGAATATAGTCCTGCCTACCCATACAAAATATACAATATAGGACTGAATCTACTTGCACTAATAATATGTAATACATATGAATTCAGGCCATAAACATTCTAAGAACGATCAATCTATTTTCTGGCTATGACAAATGATGAATGCCAAAATATAAGTATTCTTACGCCCGATCAATATCAAGGGAGATTATCCATATAATCAAACGTATAAATCAAACATGGATTATCTGTTATCTTTACAAAAGAAAGCATTTTCGTACCCAATTAAATACAACAATATATTTTCCATATTAAATAGACATATCGACATTTGTAATCTGTGCGTCAAAAAATATGTACGCAACAGATTACCACACCCCCCGGGAAAAAAATGGTACATGTTTTTTTTTGAAATACATCCAGGAGCAACATACAATAGGCTCACAACGCACGAATAACAATGCGCAGATGATAAGCATTCCAAACAAATGTAACGCCTAATGTAAGGCAAAGTCGTCATATAGCACGACCAATGAGAATCTATCTCAGGATTCAGAGAAAATTTTTCTCTGAGTATAAATATCTCCCGAGAGGTGTCACCAACGCATAACACAATACTGGCAATGCCACAATTTGTACAATAGTTCATCTTAGGTATCTTAACATTATGATCACCAAATAAGAAAAATATCAAAAACCTGCGGTGAATATACATCAATGCACCGCTAAGTAGTGATACAGACAATGTATGATATATTACATATAAGTACATATTTTAACATAGGAAAAACTGTAGTAAAGTCAGACATGTTAGAAATCTCAAGATCTGACAGTTAGGTGGAATCATGTGGGCATCTCGATAAGATATCCGCCATCACATTTTCTGAACCACGGATAGCTCGCACCGAAAAATGAAAAGGCTGAAGAGCAATCGCGTATCGCGTTGATCTTGCGCTCTTCAGATTTTTAGTCTGAATAGCTGTAAGAGCTTTCTGGTCAGTCTCCACAATAAAATGCGCGCCAAGAAGAAATCTTTGAAGTTTAAGGATTGACCAAACCATAGCCAATAATTCACTGTCTAGGACCGAGTAATTTCTCTCTGCGGCATTAAGTTTTCGAGAAATATATATCACTGGATGCAGAGTTCCAGAGTACTCTTGCATTAGTGCCGCTCCAATGCCAGTAGACGAAGCGTCACTACGAAGAATAAATGTCTTATCTTTAGTAGGTAACACCAAGATAGGTGAAGTAGAAAACATCGTTTTAACCTTATCCAAAGAGGATTGACATTCTTGAGTCCAATGGACTATATTAGGAGACCCTTTCTTTAATAAAGAAGAAAGAGGTGACATAATTGAGGACAGATTCGGAATGAATCGTCCATAAAATTGTATGAGACCTAAGAGACTTCGCACTTGCTTTTTAGTCTTAGGCATAGAAATGTTAAGTATCTTACTTGTATTATGGTCTTCTGTTTTTAGAAACCCATGATCAACACTGTGACCTAAGAAAGATATTTCGCTAAAACCAATAAATGCTTTAGATGGTTTCGCTGTCAGGTTATGCTCGCGTAGGATAGACAATAGTTCATTTAACCCGTTATAGTGATCTTTCCAAGTATTACTGAAAAGACAGATGTCATCAAGATATGCAATGACATCTGAGCGATGAGATAGGATTCGACGCATCATGCGTACGAATGTCGCTGGGGCATTCATAAGGCCGAAAGGCATGAAATTCCATTGGAATAGACCCCTAGGCGTCGAAAAAGCAGTAAACGGTTTGGCGTGTTCGGAAAGGGGGACTTGCCAATATCCCTTAGACAAATCGAGTTTAGTAAAGAAATGAGAATTCGATAGTCTAGTAAGTAGCTCTTCAAGTAAAGGCATAGGTTCAGCATCAAATTTCGTCACTTGGTTCAATTTGCGATAATCAACGCAAAGACGTATGTTGTTGTCTTTTTTTCGCACGATAACCATCGGTGAAGAATATGCTGATGTGGATGGTTCAATTATTTCCAACTCTATCATTTCATCCAACTCTTTTCTACCTGTGCTTGAAAATGTATCCGGATAGGATACGGTCTGACTCTTATAGGATTATGGTCAGTAAGAATAATGTCGTGTTCAATGACATTAGTTCGACCAGGAATGTCAGTAAGGACATCCTGAAATTGTTGTAACATAGCAGAAACTTGTTTCTGTTCTCCTGGAGATAATTCGGGAGAAATCGCAACATCTTTCCATGACTCATTAGAATGAAGCGGAATCATTGGAAAAGGGAGATTCACATCTGAGAAACTCGTTTCCTCATCCTGTATTACTGACAGTGATGAGTAATGTCCATGTGGGACTGGTGAATCGTCCGTTGCCTGGAAAACAGGTTGTAAATAATCCGGACGTTCGTGGAATTCCGTGAGCATGTTGATGTGGAAGGTCTTATGCTTCCCATCAGTATCGACAATATAGTCGACATCGGAAACTTTTGATATTACATCGTACGGACCTTTCCAAGAAATAAGGAGTCTGTTTTCTCTACAAGGTAGCAGGACCAATACTTTGTCACCTGGACAGAGTTGTCGCAAGCGTCTGGTCTTATTGGCAAATTGCCTTGCCTTCTGTTTCGCAAATTCAGAAGAAGCAGTTGCCAATTTGCATGCTTCAATAATCTTGTGTCTAAGTGCAATGACATATTCATAAGAGGATTTTGTGTCATCGACAATATTATCAGCAGTTATGAGATCATGAAGTAGAGATATAGGACCTCGCGGTTTCGCGCCAAAGACAAGTTCAAAGGGAGAAAGTCCTGTATGTTAATTGGCGACCTCTCTGTATGCAAAGAGAGCCGCGGGTAAAACCCTGTCCCAATCCTGAGGATGATCCTCAGTTATCTTACCTAATAGGTTTTTCAGAGTTCTATTAAGACGCTCTACCATGCCATTGGACATAGGATGATAAATACTACTCAGAGATCTTTCTATCTTAAGAGTTGACATCACTTGAGACATGGTATCCGATATGAGTTGGGTACCATGGTCTGACAATATTTCTCCTGGAAATCCCAGACGAGAGAATATAAGCCAAAGAGCATCTGCAATATCAGCAGTAGTTATGCTCTTCAGAGGGATAGCCTCTGGCCAACGTGTGCACATATCAACACACGTCAAGATATATTGGTGTCCTCTAGCAGACTTTGTCTTAAATGGACCAATGATGTCTATCGCCATTTTTTGAAATGGTCGAATTGGAATATCTGCAGCCTGAATAGGTGCAGCATGGCGTGGACCTTTGGATTTAACTTCCTGACATACCCTACAGGATCGACAATAGATCTGTATGTCCTTGTTCACAAACGGCCAAAAGAAAGACGCAAGAACTCTAGATTTAGTACGGGAAAAACCCATATGCCCAGCACACTGAGAATCATGAGCGTGCTGTAAGATTTTAACTCTCATATTTTTTGGGCACAAGAATTTGAGAATGAATGGACTTAGCGGAGTCTTGTACCATACGTACAAGTACCCCATTCTTCATCGTAATCCAAGATTTACGATTCGTGTCCTTATTCGGATCACCTTCTTTTGCTAGAGTAAAGAATTTCTTTAGAGTAGGATCATCTTCCTGCTGTTTTATAAAGGAATCATGCGAAATCTCCAAGAGATCACCTTGGCTCTGGTCATCATTATCTCCAGAAGGCGAAGATTGCTGCATGTTTAGAGCTTGAGCTCTAGTGACTACAGCATTTGCAGTATGCATATTATCACTTTCCCACTTGGCAATTTGTTGCGGGGTGCATTCTTTCGCACCATGAATGCGACCGACGATAAGATCAGCGATCGGATTCGGCAGAAGACATGCGTGCACATCTCCTGTAAAGAAGGGAGTAGAAATGTTGATAATGGCAGTGGAGTACTTCTTCAATGTGCCACCAAATGTTATGCATTTGATTATTTTGCCAGTGGCTCGAGAAGGATCTATAAGTGACTGCCTCACCCCAATGGTGGTGCACCCGGAATCGAAGAGAATTGTGACCGGAATACCATCTACTAAACCATTATTTAATTTAAGAGCCCCTCTTCCATCATGCGCGACTGACGCAGGGAGAGCGGGAAGAGGATGACCACAGCTTAAAGTCGAAACTGTGGTTGGCTCGAATAATGTTTTGCATTGGGAACACTGAAATGCTCTGTCAAAATCGAAAGCAGAACATCCCACATTATTAGAGTCTTTCTTATCATTGGTTTGCTTACCGGCTTCATAAAACTCTTGTTGTGCAGAGTTAGCCTGGTAATGAGATTTACCATGTCTTTTGTGTTGTGATCTACCTCGATTATTGTTGCCTCTGTAATTATTATTCCCTCTGTTATAACCCCTGTTTGGGTTTGAGTCATAATGTTCATCATTATAATCATCATGCTCATTATAGTGAGAATCCCTGTAGGATTGATCCCGTTGTGTCCATGAAGGAACACCCTGGTAATTTCTATTATTACTTCCTCTACGGAAATTTCTATAGTTATGGCCACCCCTGTATTGAGGATTGTCAACCCGTTTCCAGAATTTAGAAGAAGAACCCTGATTTGGTTGGTTACCTTGGTTTTGATGATTACGCCAATTAACCCTTTTGTCAAGTTTATTTTGAGCTCCCTGAAAGTTGTGTGGGTACTTGGGATTGTATTGTGTTGCTGAAGCAACCGGCATACCCTCTTTAATCTTAGTGTTGCTAAGAGTTACATCCGGGTGTGCCGTAACGTATTGGTCACAATATTCTTGCATTTGTTTTAGTGTTTGTGGCTTACGCTCGTGCAGAAATTCAAGGAAATGTTTATTAATAGAAGACATGACCTTGTCTCTGAGCAACAAATCCATAAGAGCATCATATGTTTTCTCTATTTTGGATAATTCAATCCATCGTTGAAATGTAAGACGTATTTTCGCAATGAATTCTGAGAATTCAACCCCCGTCTCAGGTACCATTCTTTTAAACAACATGCGATAACCTTCCTCTGGTAACTGAAACTTCGTAATCAAGGCTGCCCTAATAACATCATAATTATCCTTGTCAGCCTTTTCAACCAAACATAGACTAGTGAGAGAATCGCCTGTTAGATTCTCAGATAATTGGTTAACATATTGCGATTTATCAACATTATGAGCCCGACAAGCACGTTCAAACCTCTGAAGCCAGAATGTTATATCATCATTGGCAGAATTGAATGTTGGTACCTTAACTTTGTAAGTAAAGGGTTTACTATTACCACTAGATGCCTGATTAACATTACTCATACTTGTCAATTTCAATTTCTCTAATTCAAATTCATGTTCTCTTATTGCTTTTCTCTCTTCAGCTTCTCTGTCTAGTCTTTTCTGTTCAGATTCTCTGTCTAATCTTTTTTGTTCAACAGCAGCAGCAGCAGCTTCTCTGTCTAGTCTTTTTTGTTCAGTTTCTCTTTCTATCCTTTTTTGTTCAATAGCAGCAGCAGCTTCTCTGTCTAGTCTTTTTTGCTCTGCCTCAAATCTCCTTTCCTCAACTTGCATCTGCAATTTCTTTTGTTCGGCTTCTACTCGTTTTTGTTCAGCAGCAGCCTCTAATTTTTTTCTTCTATTTGAAGTTTTCTCTCTTCTGCAGCAGCTTTTCTTTCCTCAGCAGCAGCTTCTAATCTTTTTTCTTCTGCCTTCAATACCACAGAGAATTGAGCAGTTGTTCATTCTTCTAATTCTTTGCCAGTCTTATCAAGGGATTTCCCTTGTGTAATAAAGTAATCTAATGTAGACATCCTGTCTTATTAAATCAGAAACCTGAAAAAGTAAATAAATTACCTTATTTCACTTTCATGGGAGACAAGTCTATACTATAGACTTAGTCTTAGTGAAAAACTTGTATGGTTATTTTGTTTATAATATAACCAGTGATAACTTGAGTACCTGTGGAAAACAATAACTGTATATCCCAAACACTGTGGGAGACAAGCCTTACAAAGGTCTTGTATACTTCCTTAATGTAATCAATGATCACTTGAGTACCTGTGGAAAATAATATTTTCTATCCCTATCACTGTGGGAGACAAACCTTACAAAGGTCTTGTACACTTTCTTAGTGTAATCAATGATCATAAGTACTGGTCTGTACTATAATATAAGTGTATTCAACTATACCTCATATATCATATGTCAACTCAAGACATTCACAAAGGACAAACAAGAAAAGACCATATGAGAACATTTGCAGAAATCAAATTAAATTAAATAGGACAAATCAAAGAAAATGATCACAGAATCTGTGATGATAACTGCAATAAGATAACAAGACAAATAACGCCACAGTGTATAAATATAAATTGTGTATAGAAATCAAAAATAGAAAAGGGTAGACCAACAAATTACAAACAAATCAAAACAAACTAAAGAACAGAGGAATATTACAAAAACAACAATTAGTACAGTCTTCACAGCTAACACTAATAGCAACAGCTGTCGCAGCAAATTTCCAATCAAGAAAATTGCACCTATAGAAACGCACACATCAGACCCTCTATTACGTGGGATACTCTGTTGTGTGACACCGCCCAACCAAAACAACAACCCGCAGAGTACAAACAAATATCACATATAAACATGTAAACATAAATGTACATATAGCATAAACTTATAATATAATGCAATGTAATGTGTTGCAGATAGAATGTGTTGCGGAGAAGGCTCAGTTGTACTGAATAATGGTACAGTAGTATGGTACTTTATTAAATAATTAATTCTGGCCTAAATCATTAAAGTTCAACACAAACTATGGCAGTGCAGGAGAATCCACTGTTTACTGTTCCTAAGAATCACAAGTAAGACTTCTCGCTTCAGTTGCACTGTACATTTCGCAAACACAGTCAAATATATGCTCCAACACTGATGTGTAATGCTGTCTTTTCCAAACAAACTTGCTGTGTAACGCTGTATGTTCTATGGCAAATGTCCAACGAAAAAAAAATGTCAACAAACGCTGACCTAGTTACTGTATACGCTGGATAGGATAGGTCAAGCTGACATCGACTGTATAGCTGTCCTACTGGTGTTGATGTGGTCAAACAAACGTTCTTGTAACTGTAAATGACTCTCAATAACAAGACTGCGAAGGCTGGACCCAGGAATCTGGCTCACCACTGTAAAAAAGTGGAAAGGACTGTAAAATGTCACTGCAGTGTTGATTGATACCAGGCATGCTCCAGTCTACCCAGCGGTGCTGTAAATGGGTAACTCACTCTAGTCCTGAGTTAGGGAAGGCAAAGACAGCTGTAAAAGTGGGGTGCAGGAACTGGTTTCCTTCTGAGGCTCCAGGAGGAGCAGGCCCTTAACTTGGTCAATTCAACCGACGCAGGATGGTGTAAATATGGAGTGAGAGTGTAGAGTGTTATAAACGCGAATGATGGAATGTTCGTATCTTGACCAATATAAAACACTCATTCACTCATGGCTATAAGTCACCAATGCAGACTGCTGGAATCTTTTCATACAGTTTATTCAGACGCACATACTGGGACAGAACGAATAGATCATAAGTACATGTTGACACATCAATCTTCAGGCATGAATAGTAGATCCCATGTCATGGAACATTCAAATATAATGGGTGGTACAAAACAGTATTCAATGTTCTAATACATTATGGCCGCATCCCCTATCTGACTGAACGCGTCAGTAAAGGCGGATCGGTAAACAAATGAAGAGTTCGATGGACGAACCTTCTTTCCCTTGCTAACTTCTTAGGTTGCTTATATTCAATGTTTATATCATACTGTGAAACCACGGTAAGGGGGTTTTCATATAAATGAGATCTCCATGCCACTGTCCGAATAGTAAGATACACGACCCGTTCTCTGGACAGTGATCCATAATGATGACAGGAATACAAAAATGGCCTCCTTCCCTGAGCTTTCGCTCACTCGCCCAGCAGAAGAATAATCATCAGCCAAAGTTGATTCAAAACTTGAATAAGTATAACTTTCTAGAGTTACCATACAGTCCCTTTGTCAGAAGGTTACTTCTTGAAGACATAAGTGCTGATGGAACCTGTCATCTACAACAATATCTAGTTAAACGACCAACGATGCACGAAAATACGTTGCTTCATCTAGGTCTAACCATAAGGAGATCGTCAAAAGGGTCTGGATTTACCTTGAGTCCGAATAGTACATAATACAGTACATGAGGAGAGTCTCTAACACTATAATCTTGTAGAGACACAATCTCCTACTGAAGAAATCACTTCATAAATCATTTTTCACTCTAGAAAGGACCAGCCCAGGAAAAATGCGTGACCAGCCATTGTAGGCGGCAATATCGGAACTCATCACGACTCGCCAAGACAACCAATACCTCCGCTAGTGCGGCATAAAGAATATAGTCCTGCCTACCCATACAAAATATACAATATAGGACTGAATCTACTTGCACTAATAATATGTAATACATATGAATTCAGGCCATAAACATTCTAAGAACGATCAATCTATTTTCTGGCTATGACAAATGATGAATGCCAAAATATAAGTATTCTTACGCCGGATCAATATCAAGGGAGATTATCCATATAATCAAACGTATAAATCAAACATGGATTATCTGTCATCTTTACAAAAGAAAGCATTTTCGTACCCAATTAAATACAACAATATATTTTCCTTATTAAATAGACATATCGACATTTGTAATCTGTGCGTCAAAAAATATGTACGCAACAGTCCTTCAAAGAGCGCTCTCTCTAAACGTACCGACACATCTAGGTTGCCTTCAGGGTATAGGCCAAGAGATGGCCGTGACAACTGTTACCCTAAGGGCGCTAAGAAAAGCTGTCAACGTTCAGAAGAGGAAACTCATCTTAAACAGATTGGAGGGAATACACGCCGACACTCCGGAGAGGACACCAATCTAAATCAGATTGGGGGGAATGCACGCTAACATCGACAGAAAACAAATGTAAAACACGTTGGAAGCAATCCCCCGCCAAGGCCGACAACTGCAGGCACTAGCTCGCTGAACTTTCAAATAGGTAGCGACGCTGCACGAGCGGACAATTCTCCCAGACCACGACAAGCAAACAGACATAACCTTAGAACTGATAATGGAGCAGAGTAGGTTTGTGGGGACCACAAAACATTTAGGGCGGAATATGTGACCGTGTGGCCAGAAAGGTGTAATTTTATACTGAGTAATAGTTGTCGATCTTGTCTACGGTGTATATTTGTGCTCATGTTGGCATTTTCACACGGGAATGGGCGATCTAAACGAAATACCTTTGCCATCTGAAAGGAAGAAAAACGTGTGAGACGTAGAAGATGTAATGAGAGACGTCCCTTGGTCTTAGACATCTCGGCGCTGTCTGACACCAGAGGAAACACCTTTTTGAGCACAAAACCGTAAGAAGTGTGACTCAGGCAACATATATCGTTGGAATGTTACCTCTAGTGGGCGGACCTTGTTGTAGACGATTAGGAAGATAATCTTTACTAAGATGTGATATCGTGTCATCCAAACTGAGCATAGGACTCCTGATTTGCTCCCTTGAGGGATGGGCGGAGCTTTGCCTGACATTTTCACGTGGCTATCATGTGGTACAGGAGTGGATATGTAGATTTAAACTGAAACAGTGAGAGAGTCGAGTCAGAGTCGAAAAGAAGCCAGATCGTCTTCTGGTGCGGTATTCATCCTCAGAGCGATACACCAGTGAGGTAGAGGATTTGATATAGCATATGATGAGTCTGTGCTAAGAGAACTAACGACATAGAGGTATGCTTGCATATGAGTACATTTTTATAATACTTTAGATTTAGGAATATTAGACGTTTCAGGTTTAGAAGTTAATGCTTTTTAACATTTGTCTATCTATAGTTTGATACGAGCTGATTTGCGATGTATGTGTTGTCTAGTGTAATTTCACGTATATCTCATCGCTATTTTCAACCGTGAGACTGTGTGTTAAATGTGTAAAGTACTAAGTGATTTTATTAGAGGAATTCTAGTGCCGCGATGCGCTGTAACAAGTGTGTACTTATTACCATTATTATTATTTGTGTAGTGTTAAGTAATAGTTATATTGCATTCTTGTGAGCCGTAAGTGTGGTTAATTTTATATCAGTGACTTTTTTTGAGATGAAGATTAGCATACCCTCTAGCTCCGTGAGTAGCCTATGCTTATTACATTTAGTATAGAGCTGTAAAAATAGAGTATATATCTGCTTGTTCTTTAGAGCAGCTAGGCCTCTCACATACTGATAAATTGATGTCTTTTAGACCAGTGTGCTGTGTGGAATATTTCATCATAGATAGAAGTGTTTCATTTAAGTTTTCTTTCGCGTGACAATGTAGTTAGTATTTAGTATGAGTATGAAGGCATTATTGTTGACTTAAATGTTTATTGTATGATTACACATATACACAGACCTGCATGAACACACACACACATGGACATTTAATCGCATATACTTGCAAGTTTTCACACACATGTATGTATTATTACGTAGATGATGTTTGTCCATTAGAAAGATGCTAGTTTATTTTGTTTCATTTTATTTCAGAGAGTCCAGCAGTTTGTGCTGGGTTATATGGTGTTACGTAGAGAATACCTAAATAGCTTGGTTATACGGTGTTGTATAGGAATTACCTACAAAAGTTTTCTGTATGATTCATATGTTACCTGATAGGGTTTCATTAATAAAAGTGGGACCCCTGTCATCAAGAGAGTTTTTCTGTGACTGCGGAACACGTGTGAAAGTAGGCCAGAGAGAGTGACGACAACATTACACACCGAATGATTATTCTTCTTCACACATCGTCTTCGCACTGTCACACTGCCAAAACCACAAAAACTGCCCCGGCTTCTAATAACATTCCATATTTATAATTATGAAAGAACAGTTACTAGCATCCCCATTATGTAACAACTAATATTATCAATGAACATAATGTCGCTGATACTTCTGCTGCTGTCAAAACCACAAAACTCCTCAGCTTCTAATAACACCCCCTGCATTGCCCCTGCAAAAATTAAAAAAAAAAAAAATATATATTTTTTAAAATACACAGGGTGAAAATAGCGACAAATATAATTTCTCAGAAGATTATATGACATGGTTGTACTCGGATTCTCTATTTCCTTTGCTGATCACTTGCCACAAGATATTCTGAAATTATCTTGTCGCTTTGTTTTTAAAAAAAGTGTGCGGAATAATCGCCATCCAAAGCATAAAGAGGAAGAATAAATACACTTGTCCGGGAATTTTCAAACGTTTCTTCACAATTTTCGTGAAATCTTTGGAGTTTAGCTTAAGAATCACTAGTGGCATTTATGACAACAGAACGAGGCAGAAACAAAGACGTTAAGTGTCAGTTGTAAAGGATGCCTTATTAGCCGCTGCAATGTGCCAGCTTTTCTGATGCTGGACACGAGAAGATGGTTTATTGACCAGGACACGTGACAAGCTTTCTGCGATATACTACCCCACAGAAGCACCCTAGAATATCTAATGAAAACAGACAGCCCGAACTTTCCTAGAGCTGATCATTTTAGGAATAAACGAAGAGCATTGGAAATGAAAAGAAAGATGCATTTGAATGGAAGATTAAAGTGATATGGTTTTAAAAACCATCAATTGGATTAACAATTATCATGATTATACTGAAATGTGACAGTACACAGGACAAGGAATGAGCGTGTATTATTTTTATGCAGTTAGGTGGCTGTGCTATGATGTAGAAATAGTTGGAGAAAATATCAAACACAAATAGCAGAAGACAAACGCGAAAAAAAGATTGGTTTAAAATCAGTATTAAAAAATAACTGTGACAGTACGGCCCACACTAACGCAAGTTATCACGTTAGTATTAGAAATAAGTCGGAAGACCAAAGTACTTGAGCAAGACTAGAAAGAATAAAAACACTAGTCAAGATAAGATAAGATAACATAACAGAGACTGTTTGGTTTAAAAGAAGGGCTGAAGTGAGTAGGCCAAAAATAAAATCATATTGGACAGTAGCTGCAGGTAGTTTCAGGTAAGATACGTACAGGTAAGATGAGAAATAACTGGAAGAGAACTGGAGATAGAACTTAATATGATGAGAAGGACTTGAAAACATCTTGAGCTGATGGCATGTAATAGAAGGAATGAAAGAACGAACGAACTTTATTTTCAAAGGCTTAAGAACTGGACGCGCAGGCCTGTCTAACTTTGTGCCCTTCCTCTCTCATGTATCTTGTATACTATATCCTTTCATTCCCACATGTTATTTTAAGCATTAATTTAAAGGCATGCAACATTATAAAGGTAATAAAAAAGCATATATTTATTTACAGTATCCAATCATAATCAAAATTAAGTATGTTTAAAAAAAATAAACAAACAAGAAAGTAATGGAAAAAACACCAACAAAAGAAAAAAAAACCCAAAAAACAAACAAATCCATAATATTCGTATAGTAAATCAGACAATAATTCCAACATAATCAGATTATGGTGGCATTGAATCAGAACTCATGAAATATTTGAACAGCCTGCTATTAAATGAGTTGAGATTTGGTGTGTTTTTCTTTGCCCTACTTATCTCAAGAGCAGAATCAGATAGAGAGATAGATAGATAGACAGACAGATAGAACTTTATTTTAAAGTGTTGGGAATTGGGCACGCAGGTCCGTCTGACCATCCAGCCGTTTTTTTTTTCATTCTGTATCCCGACACTCACTCATGCGGTCAACAATTAATCTGCATTTTTGAATATGTTATCAATGATCAATGACAAAATTACATAAAATACATTCTCGCTTATATCCGTACACCCTTGAGGGAAAATGTAAAAAAAAAAAAAAAATTACTTTCTAAATGACTTCTGTAGCAGGATAAATCTTCGAGCAGTTTGAAAAAAAAAAGGATCCGCTCATTCTCAAACACACCATCACACATTAAACAAACGAAAACATTACATACGTATTTAAATAGTACCGTGGTATTCATGTACATTCTCACATACATTACATCATATAATAACATTACTTCATATAATAATTGTCGCGAGAGGTTCGAGATGTTATTAAGATGTAAGATATCCTGGACAAAAAGATGTATCATATGATACCAGGATAGTGCCAGATAAGAGACTGGTCTTATAAGCAATACCCCCTTCTCTGAAAAGAGTAAGGGTGTATCGACAATCAAAAGTAGGATCAAGCTCTATAAACCTTCAGGTATGATGATAGTGTTTGTTCCTGAATGTCTATGTGCTACCTCTCCAGATCCTCCCTTGAATAATGGTTATTATATTTGTATTGACTCTGCTAGGGGATTAAATATGTAACTATATATCAACCAGAACTTTAACTCAATTTAAATAATTCAGCAAGACTGATGGTACATATTTACAATTTATTGATCCCATACTGTTTATCTTTTCGGTTAGGTAACTTAAAAAGAATTCAAATGTTTTTACAAAATAAAATAAATAAACATGGAATGTCAATTTCCAAAATAGTTCAATATGATAAATTTATCTTTCAAATATCAATTATATATTTCACATATGTTTATCACTTCCGCTGGACTGTGGAGTTAGTAATCATTTTCATAATGTCCATCATGAGTCATCACTCACTAGGTTTGTGTTATTTGTATTTTATTTATTAAATATAGTCTCTGGATAGGCTGACCAGTGGAATTGCTTTTCCACTTATCTGTTATGTTGAGATGCATCCGACTCTAGCCCTGATCACACAATGTCTGGATCTCCAGGCCGGGAAAACAGGGTAACCAGTTCTATAAACCTCAAGAACTATCGCACCACAGAGTCCCACAGAAGTGGATGTCTCGTACAATCTTGGTAGTTGCAGGATAAAACCTGGAATACAAATAATCACAACCCCTGTATGGTCCAGCACTATTCTGTCCACACACACAATGGACGTAACAAACAGTGTCAGACATTGTGCTAACATTTGCACAGGACAATTTACCTCAGTACCACTCACAGCCATTTCAATGTGACTACACTTTCCTTATAAATCCTAAGTTAGATCCATTTGTCCATGATCCGCTTCCTACAATGATTTGGTCTAGTATAAACTACTAAGTAACACATTGATCAATACATTTTAACACATCCTGTCATCCTTTCTTATGGTCCTGATAAGTGTGTCGTTCCTTTAAGAAATACTCCTTTAAATACTTTATCAAACTTACAGGCTTTCCTTGGCCATCATTCTCAATTATTCTACATATTTACAACGCTGGCTTTCCTCTTAACTGTACACATATGCTGGTGGTTCTGCCGGCAACACACTAGTCCTGTAATTTTTCTTAACACATACCAAACCTTTCTAACGCACAAGTGGATTAATCACAGGAAAATTACATAAATAAATAAATATATATATATATATATATATATATATATATATATATATATATATATATATATATATATATATATATATATATATATATATATATATATATTCTTTCTTAACCTCAGGCAATACACACAAGCTGCAACAGGCTGTTAATATGAATCTACGTCTGCTAGGCAGATGCAGTGGCAAAGTATATGACAGTAACACTTTTACCGCTCTCTTCTGTTCAGGATTGCTTTTTGAAAAAGTTGTGGCCTCAATTCAGCCAAGTTCAAGGACTTATATACTACCGCATCCTCCGTCTCGGATGGCATGGGGTAAAAGCAGTGTTACAAATCTAAAACTGAGGCGTATTTTAGCCTTCATTTCAATTAGCAAAGTTTTTAATATTCATTATCTTTCTTAATTCTGGGCCGATTTTGATCATTTAAAGCTAGAATTATATTGTGAATTTATCTCTACCGTTCTATCTTTAATTGTTTAGGTAGCAAAATGCATTTAAATCTATGCAGACTTTAACTAACTAAATTGGGGACTACCCTGATGTATAGATGCCATTTTAAATGATCTTTCTCTATAAATGAACTACTATTCGAGGAAGTCTTTGCACCTACCTCTAAAGTAACATTCCCGTTGTTGAAATATCTATACCTTTCCGCTTAAACATCTTTAGTCCTTAAGAAATTAAATAACTTCGTACTATCATTTACACAAAATGGGCCTCTATGTTAAGCATAAATGTTCCAGTATACACACCAAGAAAGGAGCGTTTTCATTGGCTATTGTATCAGACAGTTTCCCACAGTAAGGCTTACGGTATGACGTGTTGTGAGACAGACCAAATCACGGCAATAATACTACATGGTTATAAAACAAATTACTGACATAGAAAATAACGAGCGTGAGAGGAAAAGAAAGATTTCGTATGGGTGAGATGTGGACAGGTAAAGGCTGCTTCTATGGGTGCAGATAACCAGTGTTGATGAAGTGTTTAAAAAATGCTTTGTTGAATGAATATTGTGTATGTAGTCTTTTTACCTGGTGTGGAAGACTGTTCGACAAGTAGGCTCCAGAATAGGCTAGACTCTTTTTGAACTGGTCGATCCTAGTTTTGGGCAGACGTAACTGATGTAATAGTAGTCCTTCTGTTCTACTGGTTGGAAACAACGATCCTAGTTACGGTAGGGGCGTTGTTTGATAGAATTGCGTGAGTAGTTTGGCTTCGTTGTAAAGGAGACGTTTTTAGGGACATTATATTGGGTTCTTTTCGTATCCATGCACATGGTATCGTGCGACTATCGATGATCAGACGTACTGCTCTCTTTTCCAGGTAATGCAGTCTCTTTGCGTTGGAAGCAGGGTAACCATCCCGTAGTGTAGAGCAGTAATCTAGATGGGTCTGTATATGGGAGGTATAGAATAATAATCAAGTGCCTGCGTCTAAGAAATGTTTTATTTTGGCCAGCTGGTACGTCTCTTGAGCTAAGTGTTTGGTTACATTCCGTACATGGGAGCTCCGTGTTAAGTGCTGGTCAATCGTCAACCCTAGAACTTTATGTTCTGCTACATGTTCAATTGGTTTTCATCCCGCGTGTAGCTATAACGATCGTTTTGTGAAGTTTAAGAGTTTCTGTCTGGTGGTAATCAACATAGATTTCGTTTTTGCAGTGTTTACTGGCATACAATTAATATTACCCCATTTTGTTAGATTGTCTGCGTTGCTTTGAAGAGTTTTTTTCAATTGTTACGCAGTCACTGTCGCTGGTGTAGATAGTACAATCATCTGCAATTAGGTCACATGTTGAATATTTTAAATGCAGTGGAATCTCGTTGATGAACAGTGCGAAGAGAAGGGGTCCAAGAATAGAACCCTGCCGTATTCCTGTATCTATCTTCGAGAAATCTGATGTCGAGTTGTTGTAGAGCACTAACTGTTGGTCGATCTGCCAGGAATGATTTGATGATGTTTAGTGGATTAGGGACTATTCTGAAAGTTTCCAACTGTTGAACCAAGATACTACCGCTAACCATGTCAAAAGCTTTTTTTTCTTAGCCAACAAAAACAGCACCACATAATCTTCTACATTTACGTTCGAGAGCCAGTTGTCTGCCATTTTTGTGAGAGCTGTGTGACAGGAATGTTTGGGTCTGAAACCTGACTGGCTCTCAATGGGCAGTTTTGTTTGTTCTTACGTGTTGACGTGTGGTGCTGTAAATGTGTTTCTCTAGTGGTTTTAGTATAGATGATAAAAGAGGTATTGGTCTGTAACTGTTGAGATCGCCATGTGAGCCAGATTTATAGAGAGGATACACTTTGACAGTTTTAAGTGCTGTAGGGAAGTAGTTGTGTGCAATACATTGGTTGTTTATGTGACAGTGCCCCTTCTGTTTGTAAAGAAACTTTGATTAAATGTCTATTGTTCAAATGTTCTCAGTGTTCAATCAGATTGCACCGTATTAACACCAGGCATATGTTACGTTCATGTAAGAGTTTCTGTGAGTGTTCAGTGGCCAGAAAGGCTATACGCCCTAGATGTTGATTTCCACCATCAAGAGATTGTGTGCAACCTTGTTCAACCCAGGTTCGTTCTTCCGGATGAGAATGCTGCAATGTGTTGGTGTTTCTTGGTGGAAAAATAGGTAGAGTCTGTCCCTGGACTCGAGAAGATTCTCTCGTTCAGCCTATCTCTACAACAGAACTTTGTTTTATATATATATATATATATATATATATATATATATATATATATATATATATATATATATATATATATATATATATCAACCACTCACATACACCCACACATAAGTGACGACAGTTAGACGCGCAGAAGTGACAAATTATATTTATGGAATAGGGATATTTTGGGACGAGCTGTCCAACAAATGTAAATAAAGTTTTTATGTAAATTTTATTTACTATAAAGAAACTCTACAACAGCAATATGATGGATATCAATCAAATACAAATAAACATAGGTTAATGAAATTAATAAAGAAATAGACTCATAGGTGTAATCCTCCCTCCCTCTGTTGAGACAAGATCCCGTTAGAAGAAAGTTATTAACCCCCAAAGAGTCAAAGATTTATACGCTATGGTCTAGGATTTCCCTCTACAGTAAAGAACAGAGTTTATACATTATTCATTCATCCTTCCTCTCTTCTCAGACAACCGTGGCCACGCGCATTCGTTTTTACCTAATACTTGGTTTGCACCTTCTGGAACAATCTTTAGGACACACGCACACAGCAAATCCAGGGTTATTTTGGCAAAGAAAACCCCAGCTCCTCAAAGACAGATTAAATCCACTTCTCCGGGGAACGTTCACTTTGTTACTTTTATTTAGGACTTCTGTTTATGTCACATTAATTAGACCAGGTAAGAAATTTAACAGTGCTCACATTGTCAATAGCTTGAGATTTCCAGTACATAGGAATGTCAGGTCGGTAACTTCTCTCAGTATAAAAATGCCTTGTCACACCACAAATGGTCGATAGTCGGAAAATGTCACAAGTTTGATTATGTCAAATGTTTGATTTTGTTGCCACCACGGGCTGAATGTATATGAAAAAATGGGAAAAAGAAATATGGATCTATAGGCCCAGTTACAAAATTTATTCATAATGTTCTTTGGGTTGGTACTCTGTCTCTTTCTGGGTGTATCCACGAAGCCAGACAGGGTTACCTTGAATACCCAGATACTAAGTAAAAATGTTCTTTTGTAAGGTTATTCTCAGATTTGTATGGAAGCCGCTGGTAGATTTTGGGTTTGACCCAATACTGTGTAAAGGAGAAAAAAAAGTACAAAATACTTAACCATAATATAGTATTCTCAATCCTATCCTTAACCCGCGTAAAATATAATATATTCATACACTCAGTTACTTAACTTTGAATAGAACTACACGTGTATCTCATACTGGATCGTTTAATAAAAGTCTCCGTAAAATAAGCGCTAGTCATTTATATTTTTAATCATCATGAATTAGAAATAAATTTATATTTCGTCAGTACTCATAATGAATAGTGCATTTACCAGTCGATTAAATATCTTTTACTGGTTAAATCAGTTAGTTAGACTAACGCTACAACCGGAACAATTTAGCTATAGATTATATTTAGTTCGCTAGTCAATTAACACACAATAAAATCCTAGTGGAATATAACTGACGGACTCAACAGTTAAATCACTCTACACAGAAAAATCTTAGTGAAATAAAATACGGACTTTACAATTATTCACTCAAACTTCTAGTATAGTATTTACCACAAACACAGAAATAAACGATCTCCAATCGAAAAACTAAGTAATTCCACTGTTATAAGAGATCTTAGAATTCGAAGCTAGATGATCTTTGAAATTCTGTCGGTACTGGATAAATTATATATATATATATATATATATATATATATATATATATATATATATATATATATATATATATATATATATATATATATATATATATATATATATATATATATATATATATATATATATATATATATATATATATATATATATGTATGTATGTATGTATGTATGTATGTATGTTATATATATATATATATATATATATATATATATATATATATATATATAATAATAATAGCCCCTTCAGTCATAACTGACTATGGGAATGCGCCCCTGAGGTGACAGCCCTCGGCTGCTTATTTTCCTGGTGCTCCTTTCGACGTTTTCTCCTCACCTCTGCTTCTTGTGTGAGCCTCTCTTCGCCCAATCTGAGGTGGCGCCGTAAATAGCATCGCCACTTAGTGCGATCGGCAGCTTCATCCTCCCATGTTGCTGGATCCATGTCCAGTGCCCTCATATCTCTCTTGCACACATCTTTGAACCTCAGCTGTGGTCGCCCAACTGTTCTCTTGCCATCTGCTAATTGTCCGTAGAAGATATCTTTTGGGATGCGACCATCTTCCATGCGGCGAACATGGCCAAGCCAGCGAAGTCTGCGCTGTCTAAGAAGCGTATACATACTTTGAAGGCCAGCGCGTGACAACACCTCGACATTTGTCACTTTATCTTTCCACGAGATGCCGAGGATGCGGCGTAGACACCGCAAATGGAAGGTATTGAGCCTTCTTTCTTGCTTAGCATAGGTCGTCTAGGTCTCGCTGCCATATAGGAGTGTGCTGGTGACGCAGGCATTATATACCGCAGCTTTGGTCTTCATTGTGAGTTTAGAGTTTCCCCAAACACGCGATGTGAGGCGGGCAAAGGTAGCTGCAGCTTTGCCAATGCGGCTGTCGATTTCTGTATCCAGTGAGAGTTTGTCATTGATGGTAGACCCTAGGTATGTGAAGTGGTGCACCACTGCCAATTCATAGTTATCGATAGTGATAACTGGTGCAGCATCCACATCCTGACTCAGCACATTCGTTTTCTTTAGACTTATTGTGAGGCCAAAGTCCTTGCATGCTTTAGAGAAGCGATTCATCAAGCTCTGAAGCTCCTGTTGGCTTTGAGTGACGACTGCAGCATCATCAGCGAACAACAAGTCTCTTATAGTGACCCTTCTGATTTTTGTTTTTGCCTTCAGCCTTGAAAGATTAAACAGACGGCCATCTGACCTAGTGTGAAGGCATATTCCTTCAGTTGCATCTCTGAATGCATGTTTCAAGAGTAAGGCAAAGAAGATTCCGAAGAGGGTCGGAGCCAGAACACATCCTTCGTATATCAAAGGGCTGTGACATGCTTCCAGCATATTGGACTGTTCCCTTCATGCCGTCATGGAATGACTTTATCATTTCCAGCATTTTAGAAGGGCAGCCTATTTTCAGGAGGATTTTAAAGTGTCCATCCCTACTAACCAAGTCGAATGCGTTTGTGAGGTCTATAAAGGCGATATATAATGGTCCTTTCTGCTCTCTTGATTTTTCCTGAAGCTGGCGGAGAGAGAAGATCATGTCTGTTGTTGATCTGCCAGCTCGGAATCCACACTGTGACTCTGGATATATGCGCTCAGCTAACTTGTGTAGTCGCATTAAGATGACTTTGGCAAAAACCTTACCAACAATACTAAGAAGAGAGATGCCTCTGTAGTTATTGCAATCACTTCTGTCTCCTTTATTTTTATACAGTGTTACAATCTTGGCATCTCGCATGTCTTGAGGAATAGTTGTCTCTTCCCAGCACTGGCACAGCATCCTATGCAGGGGATGTAATAGCGTGCTCTTACAGCATTTGATTAAATCAGGAGGAATCCCATCACTGCCTGGTGCTTTGCCAGAGGCCAAGCTATCAATGGCCTTGCTGAGTTCCTCTAATGTTGGTTCGGCATCCAGCTCCTCCATAATTGGCAGACTGTTGACACCATCAAGGGCTGCAGGCGTAACGGTATTGTCTCTAGCATAAAGCTCAGAGTAGTGCTCGACCCACCTCTCCATCTGCTTACCCTTATCGGTTAGCTTCTCTCCGCTGATGGTTTTTAGCGGTGCCGTCTTACTTTTATGGGGGCCAAGTGCTTTCTTTATACCGTCATACATTTGTCTAATGTTGCCTGTTTGCGCTGCGATCTGGATGCTCTCACTGAGCTGGAGCCTGTAGTCATTTGCACAGCGTCGAGCAGTTTGTTGAACTTTGCTTCTCGTAGCCCTCAGGATCTGTAGGGTTCTGGCACTCGGTGAACGTTTGTATTCATTCATAGCACTGCGCTTAGCTTCAATGACAGGTGCCATCACATCTGATGAAGCATCAAACCAGTCATTAGACTTTGCTGTTTTATATATATAATTATATATATATATATATATATTAAATTTGCCGAACTTCGCTCAGACTTGTTACTTTTAACGGCTTCACTCAGATTTCGGGCTTGTCCTCGGTCGATCTGCGAATCAGAGGGAAAATTCACGCTTTTACCGCTTGCAGACTCTGGAAATCGAGCGAAACTCGTCCTTTGATCTTGCGATTCTCACCGTGTTTAATTACCTTCCAAACGAACGGATTCAGGGGGAGTAACTGTGATTATCTGCCCTTAGTTCCAAATTATCTACTCCTTCTACTCAAATTATTTCCCCTGATCACTGTCTAACGAAAAATACGTTTCAACTACATTAGCTTATCTTCCCCTCAGCCAAAATTACGACTCTTTTGAAATAGTCGCTCCTTTCTACGCGTTCCGTCTTTCTCTGTTTGATCCTATTACGACGATTTCCAATCGCTGGCTTTATAATTACAGGTAACCGGCTCAACGTTAGCTAAATAGGTCTGTTGGTAAACATTCCTAAGGAAATAGAGAACAGGAAATAAAATAGGCGTGTTAAATTAAGAAAGAGACAGATATCTGAGTGTAGGAGGGTTTTATGTTAACAAAACGTGCGTAGGTGAAAGCCAGGTGAAAGAAAAATGTAGATAATGAAATATATATATGAAAGCTATTATCATAATATGTCACAGTATAGTCTAATGTCATCTCTCACCTTTAGTTTGTTGACTCCATTTATTTCACAATAATAGTAACACAAGTCCTTGACGACACTTAACAAAGTCACCACGATAACTAACTGTTTCACTGACAAACAATTTCTAAAGCCACTAACAATAATTAGCTTAATCACTGACGACAATCCAGTAAATAATAAAATGTTTATTAAAATTAAAAGTTGTATATAAGAATATTAAAGCATGTCTATTTACAAAACTAACAATATTATGTATAGTTTCATTTCCTTCTAACTCTAGTTCTATCTGGTCCTATTTTATACAATGTGAGAATCCTTGTTCTTAATTATCTCTAATTATTTTTTCTTGTTTCTATCATGACAATAACCTTGAGAATCATTGTTCTCATTATTACATAAAAATGTGTCAACTCAAAAGTTACACTGATTCTCAAATTCTTATATAGATTACCAACATCATCTTTCTAAATATTCAATGAACATTTCTTATGAAGTTTTACAGTATCTATAATTATGAATCGAGTCAGTGGTTCTCAATATGTTTACTTACAAGTGGCATCAACAGCTAAGCGCTTGAAATAAAAATCACCACTATTTATTTATTGCCTGCCAGTCTGCAGGTTCACACATTTTCACTTCACTACAACCGCTCCACCAACGGCGTGAAAATGTAAATATTCATTACATATTCTATAGCGTTAACACGCAGAATAACATTATCCTTAAAATGACTTAAGTGCCGCTTATGATTCACAAGTCACCTTAGCGGGTTAAGATCATTGGTTAACAGCTTGAGAACCACTATATCTCTTTCTTACTTTCACTTCAATCCTCAGAGTTATTCTAACTTTGGCTAAGATTATGTAAAAATGCTCTTCTTACTTTTATGATTATTATTATTAGCTATTATCTACAAAAACTATCTATTTCAATTTACACATCTTTCCTACTTTATCATTTCAAGCGTCGTGCTCTGGCTAATCCAGTGCACGGGCCTATACAAACTACCTACATTTTTAGTTCTCTTCTCTGCAAATCTCTATTTCTATCTGAATCTCAAATCTCAAATCAAAATCTCTAAAATCTCTGGCGAAAATCCACCCAAAATCCTCCCTTGACCGCGCTAACCACAGTATTTATGTCCCGTCATTTTTGCACCCGGCACCTGTTTTTCTCTGTTGTTTCCTAGGAAAGTGTCAGGAGTCTGGATTTCTGTAAACCTGACAACAGTGTAAAATGCTGATTTTAGCACGTATCTTGTCTTTCTCACGTCCTTTCTCACGTCCTAATTAAACGACTCTAACGTGTTCTGCGTGGATAAATGACCACTGTTTGTAGTTACATCTACATTCCTTTTCCTAAATGTAACTTATATTTGTCAACATTTCATTCCTTTCTCTTATAAATATAATAAGATGTCAGTCAAAAATACGTTATTTTGTCTTTGCTTTTGTGAGAACCATCGTATCAAACTTACAACAACTGTCACTCGAAGTTTCTGAGTCACCTTCTCATGCACAGATATGCTGTACTCAGTGATCCGCACGCGTTTCTACTAAACAACAACAGCGATGCCTCTATGTTGTAGTTAAGCGTCCCCCTGATTGACAGCTTCTGACATTAGGGTTGTGGCCGTGATAGTGTGGGTTAAGGTTTGCATTTCTTTATAGTGTTCGTATAGTGTTGATGTTAGAGGTTCAGATCACTGCCCTAACCAGTGGTCAGCATGTGTGAGCAGACAATGTAAACACTCTGTTGTAAACAAGTGATAAAATGCAACTGTTAGACAAGACGTACAGATGGTTGATGGTTTCTAACTCTGTTGACACACTGTACTCCAACAGCAGTAAAACGAACTTCAAAGTTTTATTTACATAAAGTAGAATCCGCTTCTCTCTTCTGCGAATTTATCTCATAGATTTATACATTCAATTTGATATAATTCCCATTCGTACATTTTCTCAATTCAGCGAACATCCGAAAATCATATTCTTGTACATATCTGTCACTGATCTGCTCTCGTCTAATTTCTCCACTGCTATGTCACCTGAGTGATCTTCTAAGAAAGTTAGTTATCTTTATAACTTTTCACTTAGTGACCTTCTGGTGTATCTTGCTAGAAGACTGGCCTATAACTGCCAGGTATGTTGATTTTCTACCAGTTTACCTGCTGTTTTGAAAAACACAAAACCTTGACAACTTGATAACATAACTCTTGTTATGGCGTATCTAACCACAGTAGCCAACCACATCAAAATGGCTTGTTTTCCAGAAACATGAATATCAAGAACCTCGCTCACTAATGAACTTCAAAACTACTATCTCTCTAGCACACACTTGCTAACTTACGCCCAGCGCGTTCAAAATCAGACTCTAATCCCCGTTCTAACATTTTCTCGTTCACTCCTAAAAATGTGTTCATCCTACCACAACTTTCTCGTACGTATTTTTTTCTTGCTCACCCACCAAAACTTACAAGGGACGTAATTTCTAGTTATCTCCCTTTGATGATTAGACTCCAAAATCATACACTTCTCTTCAATTCTTATTACAAAAACTTTACATGCAAATTTGTCCCACCACAATTTTGGACTCACTTAATATGCTTAACTCTAAACATAACTACCACATCTTCCAAGTGGAAACCACGGAGTTTCCTCCCTTTGCTCAAAGCACTCCTCCATACATATTACTTCCCTTCAACATAGACGAACAGTCTTTTAACAACTCCATTAATTTTTTCCAAACCATTTATCTACACTCACTTACTTTTCTAAAACCAAACCACCGTTCACAGAGTAAACTAATTGTGAAACAGCATTCTAGTTTGAAACTTTTAATGTGAGAAATATCACCGCATGTGTTCGTATGTGCGCTTTTAAATTAACTCTTCTGTTTTATTATATTAGACTATTTTGTATAAAGGAATGCTACAGACGAAGAATGCAAGCATTGCACGGTCACATTTACATAGGTTAAAGAAACATTCCTCCTTCTAACTTATACATTCATGTTGTTTACTGTTGGTCATTGAAGATCTATATAAGTGCTAACATTTCTTTCCATTTTTCTTCTTCCCAAAAAACTCGTTACAGCTGCCTTGTCTATTGGAACCAGTACGCTACTAGAGTGTGAAGATTTGCCAACGACTAACACTGTCAATCTACATTCATTCATAACCCTCCGCTCCCAAAGGAGTATAGGCCTTCAACAAACACATGCCAAGTCCTTCTGTCACGTTCCATCATCTCAAGTTCTTTCCACGTTCTCATCATTTTCACCTCTGTTTCCAGCTCTCTTCTCCTTGTGCTTCTTGGTCTACCTCTGCCTCTCTTTCCCTGTTGGTTCCAGAACAAGGACTGCCTTGTAATGCTATCAACAGGTTTCTTCAGTGTGTGTCCTATCCATCGCCATCGTCGTCTTCTCATCTCTTGTTCCACTGGCACTTGTCTAGTTCTTGTCCTCAGTTCCACGTTGGTAACCTTGTCCTACCGTTTTAATCCCTCTATTCTACGCAAGCACCCATTTATGAAAGTATGTAGCTTTTTGGTTGTTGTCTTTGTTGTTCTCCATGTCTCAGAGCCATACAATAGGACTGACTTCACATTTGAGTTGAAGATTCTTATTTTCGTGTTGGATCCGATTTCTCTTGATCTCCATATATTTCCCAATGCAATGAAAGCTCCTCTTGCTTTTTGTATTCTTATTTTGATATCACTGTCTGTCCCTCCATCATTGTCTATATTGCTGCCACGATATGTGTACGATTCTACTTCTTGTATTGGTGTTTCTTCAAGTTCAACACTGTTATCATTACTTGCATTTATTCTCATTATCTTTGTCTTTTCCCTGCGTATTTTCAGACCCAATTGCTGTGACCTCTCATCAAGTATTTTCAATTTGTCCTGCATCTGATTACGGTTATGGGACAGAAGAGATAAATCATCAGCAAAATCCAGATCATCCAACTGCTTAGTCAGAGTCCACTGGATTCCATTTCTGTTGTGTGTTGTCGATGATCTCATAACCCAGTCTATTGCTAGTAAGAAAAGAAATGGAGACAAGAGGCATCCCTGTCACACTCCTGTTCTTATCCCAAACGGTTCTGCAAGATGTCCTTCGTGAAGAACTCTGCATGTCATGTCTTCATATGTTTTCTTTATTAAATCTTCAGGGGAACTCCATAAAGCCTCATCAATTTCCAAAGTGATTCTCTGTCTACACTGTCAAATGCCTTTTCGTAGTCCACAAATTTGATGTATAGTGGTGAATTCCATTCCAGACTGTGTTCAACTATTATTCTCAAAGTGGCTATCTGGTCTGTACAGGATCTGTTTTGTCGAAAACCTGCTTGTTCATCTCTCAGTTTCTTGTCTATGGATTTTTTTAATCTCTCAAGAATAATCCTATTTAATACTTTTCCTGGCACTGATAGTAACATTATTCCTCTATAATTTGTGCACTCTTGTAAATTTCCCTTCTTAGGCCAACATTCATCATCGTTGGTTGACACATGGTGTGGTTTTGAGACGATGCATTTTTTCGAGAAGGCACAAGCCAGATAAGTTGAATCTCCTTTTCATTTTAATTAATTAATTAAGTATTAGTAGATTAAAACTAGTTTATATCTGGTATTAGATGAATAGTTAATTACGAGCTAAGAATATTAGGATAATTTAGGGATAGCCAAATAGTTTAAAAAAAAAAAAAGATTAAAATGGGCCCAAGCGCCACGTGTTGTCTGGTGTGGTACAGCAGCCATATTTCAGATAAATGCGTTTTTAGTCTGTAACATTGAAAATAAATATATCAGTACCTCTAGTAGTAGTAAATTGCCTTTAACATTTGTTAATAATTGGTAGGAGTGCTAGTATAAATTAAAAATAGTGAAATAGAATAAATAAGCCCAGGTTGGCCTACCACGTGGGATCTTCATATTTAGGCCAAAACATAATTTAAAATAGGCCTAGTCATAATTTATCTTAATTTGTGTTATTTAGCATTAGACAGAGGATAAATACTAATTATACGTCAGCGGTGATAGGTAATAAAATAAGAATAGGACAATTAGACAATAATTTAAAAAGAATAAAGGTATATAACCCATTAAAAAAATAAATAAATAAATTAAAAAGTATTTGTAGCAAACTAAAAACATAAATACACAATGCCACGGTTTACCAGAACACAGTCAGGGGAAGGAAAAGCGTGGAGCAAAACAGAAAAACAGACTAAGGAAGTTACATCGAAAAAGACAGAAAATGAAAGGAACAAAAGCCCTGGACTAAAAGATAGGGATACAGAAATAGGGGATAAAATTGAAACCTTCAAGGAAAAAATAAAAGTGAGGTCTGAATCAAATAAAGTCAGAGAATCAAATAAAACCAGCAACGAGAAAGAGATAGAAATAATGACAACCAGATCGCAGTCCGGGGAAGAAAAAATGAGGACCATTCCAGCTGGAAAAGATAGAACTCCAAACCTGACAGAAAAGAACAGGACCGCAAGCCCTATAGTCAGAGGCACAGGAAAGAAGGACAGGGGAGAGACATTAAAGGAAAAACCGAAAGGAGACCCAGAAATAAAAACGGCAATAAGTGGAAACAAGGACACCAACTGCAACAGAATTAAAATCACGCAGACAGCTGGAACAGAAGCCACGCTGAGAGCTCTCCCGGAGGACAAAATCCTGGTCATTCTGGAAGCAATAATAGGGAAAAAATATATTGACAAAATACAAAGACACAAAAATGGAGTAACAATCACGGTAAACAACACAGAAAAAGGCAAGGCACTACTACAGGAATTAAAGAGTAACCCAAAAGAAGTGCAACTCGCACATGGGATAAAGGTACAGATCGAGTTGATCAAGGAGACCCGAAGATTCGTCATCAAAGGGGTCGACTCAAACCTAACAGAAGAGGAGATCCACACTAACATAACGAAAGAAAACCCACAAACAAAGATAGAAAAAGTAGAAAGAATAAAAACCAAAGAGCAAAAGAATACTACAGTGGTAGTGCTAAATATAAAAGGCACAGAAATACCCAAGCAGGTCAAACTCCACCAGAGAGCCAAAATGACAGAGGTATTCATACCTAGCATTATACAATGCACAAACTGTCAAGGCTTTAGCCATACACAACATGTGTGTAAAAAGAGCGACTAGGTGCAGTTTCTGTGCGGGAGCACACAGACACGCAGACTGTAAAATGGCTAAGGAGGATAACGATTATAAACGAGAAAACAAAAACAGAAGATGTGCAAACTGCCAGGGTAACCACAGTGCCAGGTATCAGGGGTGCCCAATCTACCAAGAGACAAAGCACATATTAAAAGAATCACTAGAAACAAACAAACCATTCTGGCAAAGAAAAGAAAGACAGAAAACCAACAACCATCTCCAAAACTCTCAAGAAAGTATCATTAAGAAACAAATACAACAAATAACCAGTGAAGTGAAAGACATAAAGGAAATAATCCAGAAAGAAGATAAGATCAAAACCCCCATAAAACACAGTAAAGAAGATAAACAGTAAAGAAGATGACCTCATCCAAGCCAGACAGATACTAGAAGAAATAAAAACAGCACAAAAGGAAATAGAGAGAGACCTCAAAAAAATAGCAGAGATAAAAGAAGCTAATGAAGAAATCCTAAAAAAAAATAGAGAGAGAAAGAGCTAGGCCTATAGAAAATATGGAAGAAAAATTTAAGGAAACAGTGGAACTACACCTACCATACCTCGCAGAAAGAGTTCGGAGTAAAATGGTTACTTGGAATGATGAGTTTGTAGAGAACATGAGAGATAGTGAGCAAAACCAAAAAAAGTAGATCCCTTATCAAAGAACCTAATAAAAACAATAACATAACTAAGCTAACCATACTAAATGGGGACCACAGACTCTAGAGCTATCAAAGTAGTTCAGTGGAACTGTAGGGGTGCCAGGAAGAACCTGATGTCTCTTATGGGACAGTATAAGGAGGCAAAACCCATCTTTGCAATACAAGAAACCCTCCTGAACCCCAAACAAAAACTGAACTACCAAGGGTATATAACACTTAGAAATGATAGACCCGAGGGAAGAGGAGGGGGCGTGGCCTTTTTAATACATGAAGACTACAAAATAGTAAAATGGGAACAATTCAACACAGAAAATATTGAAGGAATAAGTGTAACAGTAGACAGTGAGCCAGATAACTTAAAAATAATAAACATTTATAGTCCCAAGGGTAATATAACCGATAGGGATATTGCCACTATTAACACACAAATAGACCAAAGAACATTATTGGTAGGTGACTTTAATGCACACCATGAGGCATGGGGTAACAACAGTAATGATCCAGCAGGAAAAAGACTGTTGGACTACATTGAAAGTGCTGAGCTAATCATACTAAATGATGGCTCAGTGACAAGGGTTAACCCATGCAACAGTGGAGGAGATACAGCAATAGACATAAGTATTATAACACCAAACCTAGCCTCTGCTAAATGGGAAGTACTGAATGACTCCAGCTCAGACCACTTACCCATAGAAATAAACCTAAACGACAAATATAGAACTAGTCCAAAAAGCTCGAAACCTACATTCAACCTAAAAAAGGCAAATTGGGAGTCCTTCCAATTGGAGCTAAGTAAACTAAGCATAGAACAAATTGAATCTAACAGTATATATATATTTGCAGAAAAACTAACAAATGAGATTTTTTAAAATAGCTATAAAATATATACCAAACAGGAATATGCCTGAGCACTTAAAACCAACACAAAAAGGTAAAAATAGGAAAAGAAACAAAGATAAAAATCCAGTACCATGGTGGACAGACAGATGTTCAGAACAACTGAAATTGAGGGAGAGGGCCCTTACAAAGTATAGAAAAGCCAAAACTGAAGAGAATTACACAAACTATAAAAAAGTAAGAAATGAAACAAATAAAATAATATTCAGAGCTAAAGAAAAGAGTTGGAGAACATTTTGTCAAACACTAAACCATAGGTCACAAGTAACTACAGTTTGGAGAAAACTAAAAGCAATTAAAGGAGGAAACCACAAGAAATTTAAAATCCCAACAATTAAAATACCAGAGAGAGCTGAAACAGATAGAGAAAAAGCCAACATACTAGCTAAATACTTCTACCAGGTTAGTTCAATAGACAGTCTAGATAAGGCAGAAATAAATAGGCGGAAGACACTGCTAAAAAAATTAAAAGGAGAAAATATGGACACCACACAGGATGCTAATTATTTAAATGCAGATATTACAGTAGATGAAATAGAAAGAGCTTTAGCAGGAAAAACCAATACTACCTCTGGGGAAGACATTCTGAGCTATGAAATCCTCAAAAAGGTACCAAATACAACTCTAAGAGTGATTGCATCCCTCTACAACAAAAATCTGGCACACGGGAAAAATACCGTGTTCATGGAAGACAGCAGTAGTCATCCCCATACTAAAGCCAGATAAGGAAACACATGATGTCAGCTCATACAGGCCAATATCGTTAACATCGCATCTAGGAAAAATTCTAGAAACAATAGTCAACAGCAGACTAAAATTTCATCTAGAAAAGCATAATTTGTACAGTCCAACCCAAGCAGGCTTTAGAAGCCAACATAGTACAATAGAGCAACTGTTGAGGCTGGAACATGATGTTAAAACAGGCTTCAAAAGGAATGAAAAGACAGTAGCAATATTCCTTGATGTAGCAAGAGCATATGATGAGTGTTGGAGGGAGGGTGCACTACACAAAATCAGGAAATTAGGTATAGTAGGCAGAACCTACAATTATCTAGAAAACTTCCTGCAGGATAGATACTTCACGGTACAAATAAACAATGATAGATCTGAGGTGTATGAGCAACAGAATGGAATTCCCCAGGGATCAGTAATATCACCATCTATCTTTACGATTATGGTCAATGACCTAGGTGACGAGTTTAAAGACTTAAAAAACAACTTATCCCAGTTTGCAGATGACGCTGCGATATGGAGAACGGGAAGAAATCTCCCATTCCTCTATAAAACAGTACAAAGGCAAATGGATAAAGTATCTGACTGGATGAACAAGTGGGGATTTAATCTAAACGTTAAAAAAACCATAGGAATGATCTTCAGTAGAGGGCGTGTAATTAAAAACAATATAATTGACATAAGCATTAATGAGCAAAAAGTATGCACAGCAAAATCAACTAGATTTCTTGGTATGGTATTAGACCAGCAACTAAACTGGAACAAACATATAGACCTATTAGTGCAAAGCAGTAGGGGACTGTTACGTGCAGTCTTTGATATCTTACAATATTATACATAGGTAATTTTTTAGTGCTTAAGGGAAAGTCATTATTGAGTTACTTCCCTTGAAAGTTGTGCCGTCTCTTCGATCGAACTCCGCGGATGAATCCATTTTACTGCGATTTATTCGTTGTTTGGGTAATAATAGATTGTTCTTGCTTCAGAATATCTATGGCCTGAATTTATGTGTATTGTTTGTCTGAGTAGGACGAGTCTGTCTTATATCTGTATATCTTTACATATCTAAGTCGAACTATATGTTCTGTTGTCTCTAGAGAGGTCAAAGGCTATTCGGCGGATGTGTCGCTAGAGTGTGGTGTGATTTGGCTTCGTCCCAATAGGGACTGTGTTTTCTATGTCGGCTTGTCGCCGGGAAAAAGTGATCTCAGTATTGGTGGGGAAAGTGATAGTCGTCTAGACCTATCGTGTATGCTTTGCCCCAGTGTTTATTCGTATTGCCACGGAATGGCATTTTTCTTACACAGTCGTTGGTGTCGATGACTTCCAGTCATACATGAGTGTGAGAAAAGAACATTTGTCAACACCACGAACCCTTATTAACATTCGCACATTATACACTCAATCCATGTCTACACACCACTGCGTAAGTCAAGTTGACATTCCATACACTACAGTGGAGCAAACAACACCATAGAGATCTTATCAACTGATGATGATGATGATGTCTGCTTCCATCCACTTATATCTATCTTTTGGTGGATATCATTTACGGGAATAAAAAAAACCAACTTTATCCAACCTTATCAGGGACTTATTAACATGCTAAGATATATGAAAGGAAGTGGTTGGGGCGCCTGCAATAAGACCATGTTAACCTTCTATAAATCATTTATTAGGGGCAAACTTGACTATGCCAGTGTTGTCTATGCATCAGCCGCCCCAAGCAATAAGAAAAAACTAGACACAGTCCAAAACCAGGCACTGTCAATAATAGCAGGTGCCTCAAAGGGAACATCAGCAGAGGCACTAGAAGTAGCGCTAGGCATTATACCCCTGGAGCTAAGGAGAAAAGAACTGAGATTCAGCTACTGGGCAAGAGTGGCAAAAGATCCAACTCACCCAGCACATAAAACCTTTGATAGGGGTAACCAGTACATAGGCCACATTCCATTAAACCATAATAGATACCCGTCAGGGTGGAAAACAATGGATGAAGTGGATCAATACCCAGACCTATTTAATGCGATAAACAGTAGTGCTCTGTATAAAGCAAAGATCCCACCATGGGAATTAAAAGTGCCAGAAACTGACTCCCACTTAACAAAGATCATAAATAAATCTAACGACATAATCTCAGCAAAAAGTAAAACACTAGAGTACATAGAACGGTATATAAATAATAGCCTAACTATATATACAGATGGGTCAAAAGATGAAGAAGGACAATTAGGAGCAGGAATAGCAATACCAAAATTAAAAATTTATAAAAGATACAAAGTAACAGGTAATACATCCATCTTTACAGCAGAATTAGTGGCAATCCTAAAAGCTTTAGAAATAGCTGCAGAAAATCCACCAAAAAAAGTAACCATTCTCACAGATTCCCTATCATCAGTATTAGCTATCAGAAACAGAAATGAATGTAGCAGGCCAGATATTATAGAGGAAATACTACAGGTTAATACATATCTACAAACTATAGGATGCAGTGCAACAATAACATGGATACCATCACATGTGGGGATAGAAGGAAATGAGCTTGCAGACAAAGAAGCCAAAGGGGGGAGAGCTAGCCATAACAAAATTGAAGTAGGCTTAGGGAAGTTTGAAATTAAGAGCTTAATTGCTCAAGCAATAACTAAAGAGTGGATAACAGCATGGGACCAAAGTAAAAAAGCAAGACACTCATATAAAATCCTTAAAAAACCAAGCAAAAAATGTCAAATAAAAGATGAACTAAAAATACCAATTAATAAAAAATTGCTGAGGCTCAAGCTTGGAACTGGATATTTCATGATTGAGGAACCCACATGTGAAGAGTGTCAAGAACCAAACACAATTAGACACTTTCTGGTGGACTGCAAGAAATATGACCAACAGAGGCAAAACATTAAGACATACTGTAGTAACCACAATGTAGAAATGAGGGTAGAAAATCTCATAGGCACAAAGACCCCTTCAGAAATGCAAAAGTTAATAAAACACTATATTACAAAAACTAAAGCTAACATATAAAAAACAAATAAGGATTTGAGTCAGTAGTCCAAACTCGTGAAAGACTCGCCCCAGATACATACAAATTAACCAAAGAAACCATCCAGTGAAAATTAAAAACATACTAACTTAGAAAATAGCATATTTTGGAATTTCTTTTAAAAACCATGCTGAACTATAACTACAAAAGGAAAAATACCGACTAGAGATAATATAGTATAAAATAAATACAAACAAAAACATATTACAATAAAGGAAACACGTCCTGATATAACCAACAACTCCATGTACATGGTAGATGGTTGAAAGTGGCGTGCTACAAAGAAAAGTAGCAAACACATTCTGCTGGTATCTCTTCCTTTTCCCAGACTTTTCCAAGTAATTTATATAACATCTCTGTAGCCGTGTCGATATCTGCTTTGATGGCCTCTGCTGGAATGCCATTTGGTCCAGACGCTTTTCCATCTCTTAGAAGCTTTATGGCTTTCTTTATTTCTTCCTTCGTTGGTCTTTCACCGTTAATTTGTAGCTCTTCTTCTGCTGGCTGGATGTCCGAGGGGTTTTGTGGAGCTGGTCTATTGAGAAGGTACTCAAAATATTCTGTCCACCTCTTCATTTGCTCTTGTATATTGCTGAGCAGTTTTCCATTCTTGTCTTTTATGAGGCAACTTGTTTGCTTGTATTTCCATGTTAGCTTCTTTGTGCTGTTATACAGTTCTCTCATATTTCCTTTGTCTGCAGCATCTTCTGCCTCTCTTGCCAACTCCTCAATATACTTCCTTTTGTCTCTTTTGATACTTCTTTTTACTTCTTTGTTTGCTTCTGTGTACACTTCTTGAGCCTTGGCTTTGGAACTTCTGGTTTTGCTTGTGTTTAAATCTGCTTTCTTGTTTTTTTTCTGTCTTTTATCTTGTTGATGGTTTCTGTTGTTATCCATGCTTTTTGTTGTCGTTCCCTTTTCCCCAGTATTTCTTCACATGTCTCATTCCATACAGTTTTGATTTGCTGCCATTAGTCTTCTGTATTCTCTACATCTTCCAGCTGTTGGAGCACTTGGAAATTGGTGGATATTGTGACAGCAAATTTGTCTCTTGTTTCTTGATTTCTTAGATGTCCTACATTAAATTGTTGTCTATAATTTTGCATTGTTGCATATCTCTTGAGTTTCATTTTTACTTTGGCTATCAGAAAGTGGTGATCTGATGCCACATCTGCTCCTCTATATACCGTTACATCCTGCAATGAGGATCTAAACTTCTTGTTTCAGCATATATGATAAATCTGATTTTCTGTTCTATGGTCTGGTGATATCCATGTTGCCTTGTGTATTCTCTTATGTGGAAACATGCTTCCTATTATAGCCAGTTGATTTGAAGCACAGACGTTTGAGAATAGTGCCCCATTTTCATTCATTACTCCTAGCCCATGTTTTCCCATGACTTCTTCAAAGCCGGTGTTGACTGCACCTATCTTTGCATTCATGTTGTGATAAATTTAACCGTGATACAACGTTAAAATATCTCCAAAGATAAAATGTAGGGATAAAAATAATGCGTAAGCTACTAGAAGACATGATCGCCCATGCCGCGGTTCAATACCCGCCATGGAAACTAACTTGTTAGACGTGAAGACAAAACGTTTACCCTTGGAGACGGGAGGGAACGGAGATCAAAAAGAAAAAATATGACTGAACACGTGCTTGAAACTAGCAAGGCTAAAAAGACGCAATTGGTGGGGAAAGAAAAAAAAATTCACGTCCACAAGTTGACACAATGTAAAGAAATGGACAAAAGGGACCTTAGCTATTATACGCAACAGTCATTTCTTGGACGCTTTTACGATACTTAGTCCTTTTATTTGAATTCAGCGGCAAACGCATTACAGAAGATGCTCGAACATATTTTAAAAAAAAAAACTAACCTTGAAAAAGTAACTTTTTCTTAATAATAATGTTAGGAATATAAAACCTAGCTAGTCTGATAGCCCATCTTGAGCAGAGAAATAATATGCTTTCATTTATACAGACGGATAGATAATAATGAAGATATTGACAAACGACTGTGTTGTTCATAACAGACGAGCGACTGCACTGTTAAAAAAAGGTCACTAATTTTCAAAAATTGCGGCCTTGAGACTCAAGTGCTAAAATCTAGTTGGAATGAAAGAGAGGGGGAAATAGTGGAAAATTGTGGCTAAAAATAACTCTAGAGACCGATTCGTGTAGAAAGGCATGTAGAACCAAGCGTGTTTTTTATGAAAAAGCAAGTAGAGACAGACGGACCAACAGACAATAATACATACTTGACTGAGGTATGACTGAATTGACTTTTGGTAGGAGGTTTGAAATTTGAAAGGGGGAAAGTCGGTGATTGGCCACAAATAATCATATTATCGGCGCACAGACTCGCATTTTGCCATTCAACATAAATTGTCCAGTAGTAGACACAGTAATTCTTCAGTGGTGTATTTCCCAGAAGCTAATTGCAATATTTAGAGGGACGCCACACTAGAGCCAGCAGCTCAGCTGAGTTTTGCTAGAATATAACTGTGTTCTCTATTCATAATTCTGAAGTGTGAGTTTCTGTTTGGCACCAAAGTGGTGTCAAATGCTGTGTTGATATATACAAGTGTGGACCAGTGCAGTCTAGTATTTTGTCAGAGCAGCCTTATATTGCCCCCAAGCACGGAGAGGTGGGGCCACCTGATTCCAGCACCAGAACTACTCAGTCAAGATACGTGAGCGTCTGGCCTGCTGGACCTTCACCAACTTATTTACTAAATAACACACCAACTATATTACCATCAACTAGAACCTACCATTTTTTGGGAAATAAAACTTGTATTACTCCCATCAGTGAATGGACAATGTTTGGTAGTCATAGACAGGGAGTGATGATATCACCCCAACAGCCTATCTAGAAATAAGTTCTCCTGGGACTATCTTAAGATAATTACTATTAACCAGTCATTTGAAATACATATGTACACATTTTCTATTTTATTATGACATATATTCATGCATTTCATTCATAATTTCAAAATTTTTCATATGTTCTGACCAAAATAAAACCTTGGTTCAGAACAAATAAACTTAAAGAAAATTTAATATCAAAAATTTAAACAGCTTGAGTTAGTTCAGTGTATTATAAATTTTATTAATATTATTAGACTTATTAAATATCTGTGTGTGAGTGTGTGTGTATGTAATCTACCACAACATATTACATATCAGTACCCTAGATTTTAACGTAGCCACATTCATTAGTAAAAAAGATATGTGTGAGGTCGTAAGTGGTAGCAAGAAGGGCCTTCTGTAAATTCACAGCTGCATTTATCTCAGGAGCCTTCACAGCTGACCTCATGCATCACACTAGGTAATATCACAACCATACAGTACCATCAAATCCACTACATATATTGGGGTCTTGTCCAGGGATAATTAGCTTATCAGTAATATTAGGATCTCCTGGTGGGAGAATTAAATTAGGGGGACAAATTGTAAAAATTAAAAGTGTCCCTTAAAATAAAAGTTGGCGAATCTTCACAGCCAGTGGTAGTTAATTGATTAATTAATTAATTAGAATTACTTTAGTTATTAATTGGTTAGAGATTTATCTTGCTCATTGCTAAATTGTCTAAAAAGTATGGCAGAGCTGGCAAAGTTCAGATCAGCTGCTGTGCTAACGGCGAAGGATATGGGAATGGATGGTCAGGGTTTAATTCAATACGTAACTGCAGAATGTGATAAGTATATTGAAAGGGAAGATAGGAGGTTAGCTGAAGAGAAGAGGTTACAAATTGAGGCCGATAGAGAACTTAAAAGGCTGCAGATTGAGGCAGATGAAAAACGACAGCAAAGGGAAGCAGAAGATAAAAAGGCCGAAAGGGAAGCAGAAGATAAAAAGGCCGAAAGGGAAGCAGAACAAAAAAGGTTGACTGCCGAAAGGGAGGCAGAAGATAGAAGGTTGCAAAGGGAGCACGAATTACGACTAAGGGAGCTGGAATTACAAGGCCATGCTCCTGAAAATGGTGCCAGCCCTTTTGCCTCAGATGCTACGCCTAGTCAGGGAGCCTCAACATCAGCTATGGGGTTTCATTTAGACCATTTTGTTGAGAAAGACGATGACATAGAGGGGTACCTCAGTCGTTTTGAATTATTAGCTACTACATATGGGTTAGAGAGAGAGAGGTGGAGTTTAAAGTTATCACAGGGACTGAGAGGTACTTCTTATGAAGTCTTCGCAAAAATGAACAGAGAAGACCAAGACAATTATGACATGTTAAAGCTGGCTTTGTTGTTAAGATACGAAAAAAATGGTGAATTTTATCGTAAGAAATTTAGAAATGCTAAACTGTTGTCTGGGGAGACATACCACCAATTCTCTGCCAGACTGGAAACCTATTTGGAGAAATGGACTGCTCTGGGGAAGACCCAAGATCTTAAAGAGATGATCATGATAGAGCAATTGAGAGAGTCCATGGCTCCAGACTTGAGAAAATTTCTCATGGAACAAGGTGCAGAGAGGTTGGGGGAGGTTTTAAATGTCGCTGAGAGGTATCAGGCAGCCCAGGCAGAGGTAAGTGGTGCTAAAAAGAAGCACATAGACAATTTTAAAGCTCCACAGCAATTTAATAAATTTGATAATAGAGAACAGGGTAATAAAGGTAGGACAAACCTTGAACGGCCAAGAAATGACTATCGTGACAGAAACTCACAGTTCAATGACCAAAAATACAATGAAAGAAAACCGTTGAACCAAGGAAAAAGATGGTGCAAATGGTGCAAGAAAGATAACCATAACACCGAATTTTGTAGAAGGAAACCTTCAAACATTGCTGCAATGAAGTCGGGGACTCAAAGATTAAAGGTTAATCCTAATGGACAGCAGGAACCTTATCACCCCCCAGTTTGTGAGGATGTTATTTGTAATGGGGTCACCACAAGGTGCCTTTATGATACAGGTTTGGATTATGATTCTGTTGTGAAGTCTAGCCTAGTGGACCCAAGTCAGTATACCACAGAAACAGTGGAAATACAAGGGGCGACTAAGGACATACCACTCATGACACTTCCCATCGCAAGGATAACGGTGAAAACTCGCTATGTGGAAGGAGAAATCAGAGCAGCAGTGATAGATGAACCAATCTACCCTCTGATATTGGGGTGTAGATACGTCTTCTTGGGGAATCCCGAGAGACCTGTGATCATGGCGACAGTGCAGACCAGGTCACAGAAAAAGGAGGAAGAAGGTGAACCTATAAATGCTCATCCAGAGGAGATGAGGAAGGCGCAGGCTGAGGATAAGACCCTTAAGCCATGTTTCAAAAAATTGCCCAAAATGCCACACACCTCCAAGCAAGGGAGAATACTTTATGAAGAACAAACTATTATACAGGAAGACAGGAACTAGATCCACTGGTCACGGACAGTTGGTTCTTCCCAAGATATATAGGGCAAATTTGATAAGGAGCTTACATGTTGGAAAAGATGGTGACCATGAGAAAGTCGGTACCATCTGCCAAAAGATTGCTCGAAAATACTATTGGCCCGACGTAAATGTCGATATTGAGAACTTTGTAGAAGCATGTGGCATATTTCATGAGGGAACACCCACAAAGGGACAAAATGTGCAGGACCTGGAAACGCCACTGGGCAAATTTAGGCCTGGAAGGAAAACTAATTATACTCAGGTAGACAAAGTGGAATGGGAGCCCCCTTTTCTCACCCAGTCTTCACTTGAATGGATTAACATGGCCACTATGCGACGAGTACAAAGAGTAAATTTTACCCAGGATAAGATGACAATCCCTCGGTTAGACTTATATAAACTGGAAGAACAGAAAAGAGAGCGAAGATCTCTCATAAGCAATCTAAAGTGGGGTGACAAACCCAAGAAAAAAATTGGTAGTGGTCGATTTGTGAGTGATGATTCTAGGAAGAAAAGTCCTCACTATAATGCTTCTAATGGACGGGACCCGATGGGTGCCATGAAAAATAAATATGGAAAATTAAAAATCCAGATGTAGCATTATTAAGGACCTGGACAGATGAGAAGGCAGAAGAGACTGTTATCTCATCTTATCAATACGTGAACGAACTGACCACTCGTTTGAAAGCTGGATGGAAACTGGCAAATGATAATTTGAAACAAGCCAGGAAGAAACATGCAGCATATTTTAATAGGAAGGCAAAGGACAGAGAACTAGCTGTGGGAGAGAAGGTGCTGCTTCTACTACCCGGTAGCCAGAATAAATTACAAATTGGATGGCAAGGTCCATATACGGTTCTAGAGAAGGTGTCTAGAACAAACTATAAAATTGACAAAAAAGGGGAAGGAGAAAGTTTATCATGTAAACCTTTTAAAGAAGTATCTGGACAGACCACTCCAGGAAAGCACCCCCTTACTGACCTTGGCTATCGCAACTCAAATGCAAAAGGAACCACTCACCTCACATGAATACCCATTACATCCTTGTGAAACAGCAGCGCAGGTAAAAGTCAGTAAGCACCTGACTAAAAACCAGAGGGAGAGAGTTAAACAGGTTCTGGAGGAACATACAGATGTATTAACAGATAAACCAGGACATACAAATTTGCTACAGTATGACATGAAACTGGTAGACGCAAACCCAATCTGTATGAGAGCCTATTCTATTCCGTTCGCGAAGGAGAAGGCATTGAAAGAAGAAATAGATTATTTGTTGAAGGAGGGGATTATTTCACACAGTGAATCATCTTTTAGCTCCAGTGTAGTTTTGTTGAGAAAACCGTCTGGGGAACACAGACTGTGCATAGATTACAGGAAACTGAATGCTGTCACAGAAGGACAAGTGGACCCATTACCAGACACAAAACAGTTATTTGCCAGATTAAACAAGGCAAAAATACTTTTCAAAGGTGGATCTTAGTAAAGGCTATTACCAGATTCCAGTGAAGCCTGAAGTGAGACCTTATTTGGCCTTTAGAACTTCGGGTGGACATTATGAATTCAACATGCTACCATTCGGACTGAAAAATGCTCCGAGTGTATTTTCAAGGATGATGCGCAAATTGTTGGATCCCCTGAATAACCCACGTATCACGAATTTCATGGATGATATTCTCGTCGCCACAGAGACATTTGAAGAACACATTGACTCCCTAAAAATGTTATTTGATAGGCTTTGGGAGGCGAACTTAACTGCTAGGCCAACAAAATGTTGTATTGGATGCAAAGAGTTGAAATTCTTGGGACACACTGTATATCAGGGCAACATGACCCCTGACCCCAAGAACTTGGAAAAACTGCAGAGAGCACCTAGACCACAAACAAAAAAAGGACGTGCGATCATTCGTGTCGTTATGTGGTTTTTACCAAAAATATATCAAAAATTTTAACTCAATATGTGCTCCTCTGACTGATTTGACTCGCAAGGGACATCCAGATAAAATAGTTTGGACTGCGCAATGTGAATTAGCGTTCCAAGAGTTAAAGGAAAAACTCACTAGCAAGCCTATTCTCAAACTGCCTGATTTGACACAGGACTTTGTCGTAAGAACAGATGCAAGTAATGTAGGACTCGGGGCGGCTTTGTTGCAAAGATCATCTTCACCTGATGGGGAACTGAACCCAGTCGCTTATGCAAGCCGCAAATTGAATAAGGCGGAGCAAGGATATTCCACAAGCGAAAAAGAATGTTTAGCTTTAATATGGGCAATGAAGAAGTTTCAAATCTATCTGTATGGTAGGACTTTTGTGGTCCAGACGGATCATCAGCCCCTAGTATTCTTATCTCAGGCTAAGCATGAAAACGCAAGATTGTTGAGGTGGTCTTTATTACTGCAACCTTATCAGTTTAGTATTGAGTATATCCCAGGTCATTGAATGTCGGTGCAGATTTCCTCAGTCGGCACCCCTGTGATCAAAATTAGAGTAGTGGTAGGCGTGAGGAGTAAATTTTATCTATGTGTATCACTGGTTTTGGAACTTGCCGTAGGCATGTTTTCAAGTGGGGAGATGTGTGATAAATTTAACCGTGATACAACGTTAAAATATCTCCAAAGATAAAATGTAGGGATAAAAATAATGCGTAAGCTACTAGAAGACATGATCGCCCATGCCGCGGTTCAATACCCGCCATGGAAACTAACTTGTTAGACGTGAAGACAAAACGTTTACCCTTGGAGACGGGAGGGAACGGAGATCAAAAAGAAAAAATATGACTGAACACGTGCTTGAAACTAGCAAGGCTAAAAAGACGCAATTGGTGGGGAAAGAAAAAAAAATTCACGTCCACAAGTTGACACAATGTAAAGAAATGGACAAAAGGGACCTTAGCTATTATACGCAACAGTCATTTCTTGGACGCTTTTACGATACTTAGTCCTTTTATTTGAATTCAGCGGCAAACGCATTACAGAAGATGCTCGAACATATTTAAAAAAAAAAAACAACTAACCTTGAAAAAGTAACTTTTTCTTAATAATAATGTTAGGAATATAAAACCTAGCTAGTCTGATAGCCCATCTTGAGCAGAGAAATAATATGCTTTCATTTATACAGACGGATAGATAATAATGAAGATATTGACAAAAGACTGTGTTGTTCATAACAGACGAGCGACTGCACTGTTAAAAAAATGTCACTAATTTTCAAAAATTGCGGCCTTGAGACTCAAGTGCTAAAATCTAGTTGGATGGAAAGAGAGGGGGAAATAGTGGAAAATTGTGGCTAAAAATAACTCTAGAGACCGATTCGTGTAGAAAGGCATGTAGAACCAAGCGTGTTTTTTATGAAAAAGCAAGTAGAGACAGACGGACCAACAGACAATAATACATACTTGACTGAGGTATGACTGAATTGACTTTTGGTAGGAGGTTTGAAATTTGAAAGGGGGAAAGTCGGTGATTGGCCACAAATAATCATATTATCGGCGCACAGACGCGCATTTTGCCATTCAACATAAATTGTCCAGTAGTAGACACAGTAATTCTTCAGTGGTGTATTTCCCAGAAGCTAATTGCAATATTTAGAGGGACGCCACACTAGAGCCAGCAGCTCAGCTGAGTTTTGCTAGAATATAACTGTGTTCTCTATTCATAATTCTGAAGTGTGAGTTTCTGTTTGGCACCAAAGTGGTGTCAAATGCTGTGTTGATATATACAAGTGTGGACCAGTGCAGTCTAGTATTTTGTCAGAGCAGCCTTATATTGCCCCCAAGCACGGAGAGGTGGGGCCACCTGATTCCAGCACCAGAACTACTCAGTCAAGATACGTGAGCGTCTGGCCTGCTGGACCTTCACCAACTTATTTACTAAATAACACACCAACTATATTACCATCAATTAGAACCTACCATTTTTTGGGAAATAAAACTTGTATTACTCCCATCAGTGAATGGACAATGTTTGGTAGTCATAGACAGGGAGTGATGATATCACCCCAACAGCCTATCTAGAAATAAGTTCTCCTGGGACTATCTTAAGATAATTACTATTAACCAGTCATTTGAAATACATATGTACACATTTTCTATTTTTTATGACATATATTCATGCATTTCATTCATAATTTCAAAATTTTTCATATGTTCTGACCAAAATAAAACCTTGGTTCAGAACAAATAAACTTAAAGAAAATTTAATATAAAAAATTTAAACAGCTTGAGTTAGTTCAGTGTATTATAAATTTTATTAATATTATTAGACTTATTAAATATCTGTGTGTGTGTGTATGTAATCTACCACAACACATTACATATCAGTACCCTAGATTTTAACGTAGCCACATTCATTAGTAAAAAAGATATGTGTGAGGTCGTAAGTGGTAGCAAGAAGGGCCTTCTGTAAATTCACAGCTACATTTATCTCAGGAGCCTTAACAGCTGACCTCATGCATCACACTAGGTAATATCACAACCATACAGTACCATGAAATCCACTAAACATGTCACCCATCAAAATTGTGATGTCTCTTCTTTTTACTTTTTCCATAATTTCCTGTAGTCTAGTATAAAATGCTTCTTTCACCGACTCTTCTTTGTCATTAGTTGGTGCATAACATTGGATGACATTTACATGAATTTTCTTTTTAGCTGTTTTGAAAGTAGCTGTTATTATTCTGGGTCCAACAGCTTTCCATTCAATGAGTGCTTTCTGTGCTTCTTTAGATAACATAAGAGCTACCCCTTCACTGTGGTGTGAACTTTCGTCTTCATGTCCTGAGGACAGCACCAATTCACCTGTGATGAGTTTCTTCCTGTCTACCCCCTTCCACTTTGTTTCACATATTCCCAGAACCTCGATTTTATATTCCCTAATTTATGCTGCTACTTTCTCGGCCCTATGATGTGGTATCACAAAAGTAAGATAATCTGTGCATGTTTTTAAGCTTACCTTACAAAGACTCAAAAAAATGCGCATGCGCGTAGAGGGTATTTCAAGTGAAACTTTCGCAGTTGAGTTGCAACCGGTAATTGTTACATGTCTCTCAACACACTGGTCAAGTAGGTGACAAAAAAAACAAATAGGTACATTCTTTTTGAGTCTTTGTAATGTATGCTTAAAAACTTGCAGAGATTATCTTACTTTTGTGATAGAAAGCATCCTCGTACCACGTCATGAGGCCGAGAATACATTTTTTGAAAAGGGTACAATCTTTTATAGACACCCTGTATAATGTCACTTGAACGTGTATTCTTCTTTAACAGTCACTGGCCCACAAACACGTGGCCTTCATGTTTCATTACGTTTACGTGCGAATTCAGCATTGTCGCGTTTCTTCTAACTTATACGAAAACGTTAGATACCTGCAAAACTGACGATTCCTGCTGCCTGTTGCTTCTGCTGCTGCAAACTTTCTTGAAATGTCAAAGTGTCACAGGATTGCCTCGCTTGCTCTGCAGTGATGGTCATGCAATGGCCACAATTTAGAGTGTACAATGAGGGTCTTTCAGGTATATACCTTTGCTCAAAATTACTCTTTACAGAGATGTAAATAGAAGGATCGTCCTTCAAATTTAGGGAATCTTTATAAGACATTTCAGAAACCAAGCACAACGCTGAATTTATCAAAGCAATCGTGAACTTTGTATCTGCCTGCCCCTTCTATGAAGAGAAAGATATAGTAGCTCGTTTCTGAGTTCCCAACAGAATTACTGGGTAAAATATAACTTTAGTAGCTCTTTTGTTTTTATATTTAAGATAACTGATTCCTGCGTGTGCTCTTCTCTCTGCTACAATTAGATCAACTTTGAATGTGTAGATACATATAGCAAATGTAATACTCAGTTATCGTTAAACATGAATAACTAAATAGGTGATGACAGTGAATTGAACTACTGAGTTTTTCTTCACGGTAAATGGTTAAGGTGGTGGTTTGTATGGATGGTAAGTTATTTTGCTTTGGCCAGAATAAAATTAATTACCTGGCCTGATGTTAAAATGATTTGCTGACTGCTCCATAATCGTCGACTTCAGTGGTTAGCGCACGTTCCAGGCGTATTTGCTGAGGTAACCGCTCCAAACGTCAAGGGAAGGATCTTCACAACCCGTCAAAGGCAGACATCTAGCGTAAACGACAAGTTCTTGATCCATAGACTCGTGTATCAAGCTGGCATCACACACTGGTATTTCCAACTTGTACCACAAACTATACTGTTCAAAAAAAGAAACGCATAGCTACTGAAGGCACACACATAGCCATAATTTTGACATTCAATAACTTTTTTAATTTAGTGAGTTAATTGTTCAAATTGCGCACAAGAATACCTTAGGGTTCAACCAATCAATTGACAGTTGCTTTGCATCTGGGTCACGAGAGTTCTTTGGCGTACGGGCTTTCCCGTTAGTATGGTGTGTGGCCTCCTCTTGCATCGATCAGCGACTGGCATCTCCTGGGCATGGATGCGATCAGACGTCTGATGTGGGCCTGTGGGATGGCTGCCCACTCTTCCTGGAGTGCCTGGAACAGATCACGACGATTCGCTGGAGCAACGTCTCGGCGACAAAGACGTCTATGCAGCTCATCCCACAGGTGCTCAATCGGACTCATGTCTGGAGACAGGGATGGCCAGGGAAGGGTGAGAATGTTGTTGGCAGTCAGGAACTGCGTGGTCAATCGTGCACAATGGGGTCTGGCGTTGTCCTGTTGAAACACAGACCTTTGGGCAGCCAAAAGTGGAAGGACATGGGGTCGAAGAATTTCGTTGACGTATCGTTGCGCATTCAAGCCTCCTTCAATGTGCACCAATTGACTCCTTCCCTTGTAACTGATCATTCCCCACACCATTTCACCTCCACCACCGTGCGTCGGAGCTTCATCAACGCAATTTAGGGCAAAACGTTCATTTCGCCTACGGTAGACCCTACGCCGTCTATCAAGACGCTGCAACAAAAAGAAAGATTCGTCTCTAAATCAGACACGTCTCCATTGATTGTCAGCTGCCCAGGGACGATGCTGGGTGGCCCAAAGAAGTCGATTTTGGCAATGGCAGAGCGTAAGGACAGGTCCTCGGTGAGGTCGTTGTGCTAAACGTCCAGCGTCATGCAGTCTGTTCCGGAATGTTTGATCAGACACATGACGTCCTGCAGGCAATGACTGGGCAGTTGAGGAAGCTGTTGTAAACCTGTCTCTGAGGTGACGAAGCCGAATAAAGCGATCCTCCGCTGCTGTTGTCACTCTGGGTCGTCCACTGCGATGCCGGTCTTCAACTGAGCCATTGGCTTGGAACCGGTGCCAAAGTCGACTGATGGTACTCTGATGCACGTTTAGATGCCTGGCAACCTGACTTTGACTTTCGCCTGCATGCAGTCGGACAATAGCAATGTTCCTTAAATTTATCGATAGAGACGCCATAAATGTCTGCTTGAAAATGAACTGAATGTTTCGTGTGTAGCGTTATCCTTTTGTAGGGTTTCAGTTGCGTAGTCAGTGAATAGTGTTCACCCCAAATTTTTTTTGCTTTCACGTGTGCGCAACATGAGCTGTGGTCAAAAATTGCGTCATAAACACTATTGACCACTGCGTTGTAACGATTACAAAAACGAACGCAATTCAGGTCAACACGTGCATTTGACACTGTAAAGAACATTTGAGGCTGGTTTTTATATACCCTAGCACCAAATTTTACTTACAAACTCATAAAAACGCGCCTTCAAATAGCTATGCGTTTCTTTTTTTGAACAGTATTAGTATCGCCAACTTGTACCACAAACTAGTATCACCAACTTGTACCACAAAGCGGCATCTCCAACTTGTACAACAAACTTTAGAAGAAACAAATGTCTCTGCTAAATATTGGTTTCCTGACACTAGTCAGGCGTATTCCCTCTGTCACTTCCACCTATCCTTTTCCTTTTTTCTCAGTAATTTTATCTTCCTTGAGCATAAATGCAGTGGACTGGATGAAAACTCATCGTTACTCTCAGTTAATATGATGACAAAATGTGTTTAGGTCTACGTCATTCAGCACAGGTCTTTAATTTCTTATGATGAAAACTTCTCTATCGGACTTTACTCTCTTACCCTACTCACCATATTTCTCAAGATAGCGTCCCTTTACCATCACACGAATGAGTTATTGTACTTTGTTTCTAAGCATCCGATTCCTTCTGAAATCTTTGAGCTTATTTGCTTCATCGCGCTCTCAGACTGTTGATAAGATTTCGTTGGTTATCCATGGGGTCTGTCTGATGTTTTTGACACGGACCTTCTTTATAGGAGCATGTTTGTCGAATACGTTGTAGTAAGTTTGTTGAAAGTTATGGCTTGTTCTGGATGCGGAAGTTGGAACACGTAAGAGAGAGGGACTATTCATAGTTTTTGTATGACTGGCGGATCTAGGCATTGTCCAAGGGAGGGGCAATACATCAGAATGAAAAGGCTCCCCCTCCCACCCCGCCGCTGCTTAATTACACATATTTTTAGAGAATAAAAAAAAAAAAAACAAATTAACGAATTTTGTAAAAAAACCTGACAACTTAATAGTTGTATTTAACAGTAACTCAAAAATATTCATTAAAAAAAAATTACTATATATAACTTAATTACATAAACTTAAACCTTTAGCACGCTGCATTAAATTCCCGGAATGATGGCCCTGCCACTGCATTCTTTTTCACAACGCCACGTTTTTATAGTGGGTGACTTGTAACGTCTATAGTTTTTGTGTTTCTTGGTCAATTGCTATCATTTTTGGAATTTATAAAAATAAATGAATGATGAATCTGAGGATTTAAAATTTGTTTGTGTACATGTTAGATGTGATAGGAAGAGAGGAAAGGAAAGATGAAAAAAACGAAAAAAAAATTTTAAAAATAAAAAAATTTATTTTTTTTATTTTAAAATTTAAAAAAAAATTAAAAAAAAAAAACCAACAAACGAAGAGTCCATATCCCTTGCATCTCAATGAAAGTCATTTGACCAATACAAATCAAATGACGATCTTTTCATTACATCCATCATCAGTAGCAAAGCAACAAACGCCCTCGTCAGCAGTGACATTCGGCCATAACCCTAAACCTTTCCCATAAACCTAAGCCTAACCCCTAAAATTAGACATACTAGCAATGACATTCTACTATCGTTTCCATCTCTGCCATCACCCATATTCTGAGAACCGATATCAGCGCTAATAAATACAAAAATCTCATCGCATCGGAGTCAGAATCCATTAAAATTTGAGCGAAAATGGCCGCGTGTTCGATGCCGATTGATTTCGATTTAAAAAAATTCACAGAAAATAAAAGCGAATACACCCATCACTAAATAAAGATCGGAAACGGAAGCTAAATCTCTCCCAGATAAGATTAAAACTTAACATCCGGGGGTGATATCACGTGTACACAATTCCTAATGCTAGAAAACGAAGATATCCGAAAGGCGACTTAAGTCGCCTGCAGCTGGGAGAACATGGGTTTTTGCGGGCGACTTAAGTCGACCGCAGCATGCTAGAGGCGTACAACTACAAAGAGACATAATTTGATAAAAATTCATACATATTTTATATTACAGCATTATATTTTTTGATTTGGGATTGACCGCCAGATACAGAAATTATTCGCCTCTTGTCACAATATCCTCTGATTTTGCGGCTCGAGTGAAGTTTCTTAGTGTCGCCTGCCGTGCGCCAGATTTTGTCTCATTGTTGTATGGCGGCTCCCTTTATTGTCTTTAATTTTCCCGCAGCGTAGATTTACTTGTAAGCTACATTCGTAACCTTTAGGGTACTTACCATTGGCCAGTAACCGACATGTTTTAATTAGTCCGTCGTCCAGCCTAACGATTACTTACATTCAAGTCCCAATTGGGGGAAAACATACTGGAGCGGTTGATATGAAATAAAGCTGTTCAAAGTCCCAAGGGACGGGCGACCGCCCCGTCGCTACTCGCTTGGATCCGAAAATCATGAAAGTTAAAGTTTTTGAAATGTCTGTAATGGACTGTTATGTGTTCCGTTTTGGGTGCTTTAAACCCTTTTCTCGTCTAGGTACAGCAAACAGGATAGCAGTCACGTATTGCGGTCTGTGTGACTGTGCATTCTATAACGTTTTCTGGGCAGGTCGTATAGATATGATCAATAAGTGTAGATGATGAGTCTGTTCCTCACATGGGTTGGTTCAATAACTCTGTGAGGTTGTATGAGTTGGTGATATTATTCCACGTGTTGTTCGATTTGTGAAGGTTGATGTTGAAATCCCCCCCCCCCTTTCCCCCAGTGGAATAATTTCCTTCCAAGAAGCCCAAACATTGTCCATCAGGACGGTTTGATAAAGTCCTATGCTCCGTGTTGAGCTGGAAGTGATGGGTGGAGTTGATTTAAATTTAATGGTGGAAATAAGGCAATGTTATTTTAGTAATATTGTCAGTCTGTTCTAGAACTTCTAAAGTAGCGATGTAAATGACGTAGTTTTTTTTTTTTAAACACTTTTATTTAAATTGATATGAACGTTGCTTGGATGTTTCAAATCTTTGAGCTCTTGGTTCACTAGATTTCAGGAGACCTAGGGAGATGAAGTTTTGCACATGACCATTTGTCGTGGTATATTTTAAACCATTAAAATGGGTGAAACTTCGAGTGACCTGTCCATGGCCGGCCATTAACGAAAAAAAAAAAAAAATTTAAAGCAGAAAAAAATCAAAGAATTTTTATAAAATTGCAGCGGTGAAAGGATCGATTGCAGATTTTGGTGACATTGCTCATAAAATTGTGATTAGGCTCACTGAACCGGGTTGTTGTTGTACACATTACTTGTGAACATTGGCACAGCTTTATTGTAATTCGTAGCGACAGACCCAATAATTCTATTAAAGATTTTTTAATGAATTTGGTACTAGTAATAGAAGTGGATACATTATAACGTGTGTTTTCCTTTTTTTGTTTTTGTTATGTTTTTCTTTTTTGGAAGATTTTAGTTGTTGCTTGTTGAAACCTGTAGTGAAATTGACAGAGATACAACGGTAAAATATCTCCAAAGATAACATTTAAGGATAAAAACATAATGCGTAGGCTGCGAATAGTACATGATCGCCTAGACCGCGGGTCATCATCCTCCATAATAATTGACTTGCTAAATAGGAGGGGAACGGCGGATCAAAAAGGAAAAAAATATGACTGGAAAGATTGCGTGAGACTAGAAAGGCTAAGGAGACGCAATTGGGGGCGGGGGGGGGGGGGGGGACGGGAGGGGAGTGGGGGGGGGGGGGGGGGGGGGGGTGGGGGGGGGGGGGGCGGAACGGAGAAAAGTCACGTTTCCCAAGTTGACATAAAAAGTAAGCAACTCGACAGAAGGGACCTTAGATATAATACGCCACAGTCATTTATTGGACGCTTTTGCAATACCAAGCCCTTGATTTGAATTCAGCGGCTAAACGCCGATGTTAGGAATATTACAAAAATTAAAAAGTACTTTTTTCTTAATATTAATGTTAGGAATATAAAAATTAGCTGGCCGGATGGCCTATTCTGAGCAGTGAACTAATATGTTCTTACTTTTACAGACGGATAGATAATATTGAAGATAATGACAAAAGACAGTGTTGTTCACATCATCGACTGACTGTATTGAATCTAAAAGTGTCGCTAATTGCACAAAAAAACACGACCTCGAAACGCAGGTGTTCAAATCTACGTAGTATGGAAGAGAAGGGATATTTGTGGTGGCTGTGTCTAAAAATAACTTTTAACGACAAAATTTTGGAGGGGAGAGAAAGGTTGGTTCAAAAAAATCGAGTACATTTTGTAGAAACACAAGTAGAGACGGACAGACTAACAGATAACCATCCATACTTGACTGAAGCATGACTGAAATGACTTTAGTGGAGGAAATTTGAAATTTAAAATAAACCTAGGCAGTGATTGGCCACAGACAATCATATCATTAGCGCTCAGACGCGAAAGTGGGGCCATTCTTCAATAGTTGTTCAGTGATAGACACAGATTTTAAAGTGTGGTGATTTCCATATGAAAGAAAGTGTAATAAATTTAGGGACGCCATACTATAGCCAGCAGCTCAGCTGAGTTTTGCTAGCAGTTCTGTGTTATTTATTCATAATCTGGTAAGATTGAAATTATTTCCTTATATATTTTGAATATTGTTTCATGTTTGAGTGATTTGATACTGCCATATCGAAATCTAGCCTTACAAACAAGTAGGGATTTGCTCTAGACCCCCCGCCCTAGTCAGGGTCTAGGGACCAACAATGTACATAAACTCCGACAAGGATTATGCAAGACAGATCAAGTGTTGAGAATAATGAAACATATTACCTATCCTCTTTTAGAGCAGAAAACTAATAAATATTTTTCAGAACCTATAGTCTGGGAGGATCTATCTGATGTAAAACCACCATGGTAAATGTGCTGTTTGGTCAGAGAGATCTGACCTGTCTGTATGATGTGGTTGTTGTGTCAGTGTTGTGTCCAGACGTGGGTAGAGAATAGATTTTGACACATGGCCCATACTTTGATTGCAGAGCTGCGAGTTTCTGTTGTCAACCAAGCAGTGTCTATTCAGTTGGTGACTTACTCGAGTGTATCTGTGCAGTACTTGTGACAGAGACCACCATTATTGCCCGCCAGCACGGAGAGGTGGGATCATCAGTTTTCAGCACCAGAGCTGCAACGACAAGATGAGTGAGCCTCTGGTCTGCTGGACATTCACCAACCCCGTTTAGTTACTAATACCCTCATAAAAATTCCCACCATTTTCTGGACACTGTGTAGTCAATATAGACAGGTGTGATGAGGCCACCCCAACAGCACAAACATTAACTATCCTCCCAAGTAGATGACTACTAGAACATTTTAATAAAACTAACTAGTATAGTACATATATATGTACACTATTGCATTTATGATATAATATTCCATGCATTTCTTTCATAATCTCTAAATCCTTTTAAGTTCTGGGCAATCTAAAAAATTGATCCAGAACAAAATAAATGTAATATAATTCTATCAAGAAATTTTACACACGTGAGTTAGTTCAGTGTATTTTAACATTTAGTAATATTATTAGTCTTGTTAAATATCTGTGGGTATATCTATAACCTATTACACCACACTACATATCATAACCCTAGACATTTTACGTAGCCACATTCATTAAAAAAAAAAAATTAAGTGTGAGGTCGTAGTGGTAGCAAGAAAGGCCTTCTGACAATTCTCAACTACATTTTATCTCAGGAGCCTTCACAGCTGGCCTCATACAATTACATTTAGTAATATCAACATCATACAATACCATCAAACACCACTACATAAATTGGGGTCTTGTCCAGGGATAATTAGCCCAACAGTAATATTAGGATCTCCTGGTGGGAGAAATAAAAGTAGGGAAATAAATTGTAAAATTCCCTTTAACATTAAAAGTGTCCCTGCAGATAAAAGTTGGTGAATCTTCACAGCCAGTAATAATTGATTAGGTAACTGGTTAGTTAGAATTAGTTAGACTATAGTCATAAGAAGTACTTAGTGTATTTACTGGTTAGAAATTTAGCTTGTATATTATTATATTGTCTCAAAAGTATGGCGGAGCTGGCAAAATTTAGATCAGCTGCTGTGCTCACCGCGAAGGAGATGGGAATGGATGGTCAAATTTTAATTCAATACGTAACGGCTGAATGTGATAAATATATTGAACGGGAAGAAAGGAGATTAGAAAAAGAGGCTGAAAGAAAATTGGAGTCTGACAGGTTGGTTGAAGAGAAGAGGTTAGAGGCTGATAGAGACATTAAGAGGCTGCAGATTGAGGCCGAAGAAAAACGACAGCAAAGGGAGGCAGAAGATAAAAAGGCCGAAAGGGAGGCAGAAGATAAAAAGGCCGAAAGGGAGGCAGAAGAAAAAAGGTTGACTGCCGAAAGGGAGGCAGAAGATAGAAGGTTGCAAAGGGAGCACGAATTACGACTAAGGGAGCTGGAATTACAAGGCCCGGCTCCTGAAAATGGTGCCAGCCCTTTTGCCTCAGATGCTACGCCCAGTCTGGGAGCCTCAAACTCAGCTATGGGGTTTCATTTAGACCATTTTGTTGAAAAAGACGATGACATAGAGGGGTACCTAGGACGTTTTGAGTTATTAGCTACTACATATGAGTTAGAGAGAGAGAGGTGGAGCTTAAAGCTATCACAGGGATTGAGAGGTACTTCTTATGAAGTATTTGCCAAAATGAACAGGGAAGACCAAGACAATTATGACATGTTAAAGCAGGCTTTGTTATTAAGGTACGAGAAGAATGGTGAATTTTATCGTAAGAAATTTAGAAATGCTAAACTGTTGTCTGGGGAGACATACCACCAATTCTCTGCTAGACTAGAAACCTATTTGGAGAAATGGACGGCTCTGGGGAAGACCCAAGATCTTAAAGAAATGATCATGATTGAGCAATTGAGAGAGTCCATGGCTCCAGACATGAGAAAATTTCTCATGGAACAAGGTGCAGAGAAGTTGGGGGAAATTTTAAATGTTGCTGAGAGGTATCAGGCAGCTCAGGCAGAGGTAAGTGGTGCTAAAAAAGAAGCACATAGACAATTTTAAAGCTCCACAGCAATTTAATAAATTTGATAATAGAGAGCAGGGAAATAAAGGTAGGACAAACTTTGAGCGGCCAAGAAATGACTATCGCGACAGAAACTCACAGTTCAATGACCAAAAGTTCAATGAAAGAAAAAAAACCGTTGAACCAAGGGAAAAGATGGTGTAAATGGTGCAAGAAGGATAACCATAACACCGAATTTTGTAGAAGGAAACCTTCAAACATTGCTGCAATGAAGTCGGGGACGCAAAGATTAAAGGTTAATCCTAAGGGACAACAGGAACCTTATCACCCCCCAGTTTGTGAGGATGTTATTTGTAATGGGGTCACCATAAGGTGCCTTTATGATACAGGTTTGGATTATGATTCAGTTGTGAAGTCTAGCCTAGTGGACCCAAGTCAGTATACCACAGAAACAGTGGAAATACAAGGGGCGACTAAGGACATACCACTCATGACACTTCCCATCGCAAGGATAACGGTGAAAACTCGCTATGTGGAAGGAGAAATCAGAGCAGCAGTGATAGATGAACCAATCTACCCTCTGATATTGGGGTGTAGATACGTCTTCTTGGGGAACCCCGAGAAACCTGTGATCATGGCGACAGTGCAGACCAGGTCACAAAAGAAGGAGGAAGAAGGTGAACCTATAAATGCCCATCCAGAGGAGATGAGGAAGGCGCAGGCTGAGGATAGGACACTCAAGCCCTGTTTTAAAAAATTGCCCAAATGCCACACACCTCCGAGCAAGGGGGAATATTTCATGAAGAACAGATTATTATACAGGAAGACAGGAACTAGATCCACTGGTCACGGACAGTTAGTTCTTCCCAAGATATATAGGGCAAACTTAATAAGGAGCTGTCGTAGATTTCCGATAGGAGAATTAAGACTAGGTTTGGTCCCTTCTGAATAGGTTTGAATAGGTGATAGACTCAGTGAGAGTTAGTGAAAGGTAATAGAATTTCCACACACGTGAGATGATAGATTTGATATAGTGGCTGTCTCTGAAAGCGAAAAGAATTCTTCTCTCACTCACCTATCTTCTACAACAGTTGTTACAGCGTCAGACAGACTACACCAATATACATATTACGTATATTTCTATCACTCACAGGCACGCACATACACGTGACGACAGGTAAACACACAGACGTGGGAAAACTATAACAATGATATATATATTATCTAGAACGAGCTGACCAAACACGATTATTAAGTTCAAGAGCGATTTTATTATCAGGAAAAATCGGCTCACAACATCAAAGAAAGTACCTCAAGGAAAATACATATACACATAGTCATAAAAAATCAAGGAAATGTTGCAAGGATGATAGCCCCGTTATAGTGTTAACTCTAGGTTTAGCCCGGCCCCGTTAAGAGAACAGATGATGGCGCCCGAGTCACAGATACATAGAGTTTGAGTCTAAGAGTTGTCTTTGTTTTATCTCGTAATTATATGCACAGAGTTTGAAAAAAAAATCTGATTTAACCTAAGACAAAAACACAAGAACTCTAGCCTTAGCAACAAATTATGCAGATTGAAAAAAAAATTAGGACAGCAACAGGGTGTCAAAGATAAAATAGTGAAAAATATCACTCAAACCAGCGTACACTCATTCATTCCGCCATGGCTTCTCATACTTGTACTCACGACTTTGCTTGCTGCCTCTTGGAACACATTGATTTTAGATTTTCACACAGACTCAAAAAATGCAGTCTTCTGCCAAGAAGTCCCCAGTTCCAAAAGACGTATTTAACTTGGAGTCTCCGGGAACGACTACTTGGGTATGCAAATTTGTTCAAATGTCTGATTAAGTCACCTAACAATTATTCCAGGCGCGGGAGTTAGCAGAGCACAGTGTCAATAGCGTAGGTTTCTAAAAAATGATGAATGTCAGGTCGGTGCCTTCCCTCAGTATAGGATTCACTTTAGTCACACCACAGATTTGTCCACAAGATATAATCTAGTCGGGAAATGATTGTTAATATTCACGCCACCAGGCAGCAAATTATATAGAGTTTCTAGAAGAAATTAAGTGCTGGCTCCAAGGTCCAGTATTTATCATTACAGTCTTTGAAAACCCGTTATAGGGATATTAGTATTTCTGTCTAACTTGCACCGTCAGATCAGTGTTACTTGAGAAAACCCACGTGGTTCAAAATAAGGACTGTCTATTTCTTCACAAGTATGGAAACTACTACTAGGTGCTGGTAAAGTTAGGGTCACCCCAAAACTTTCACTGTGTGGAGGAAAAATAACACATATAATATAATAAACAGAATCTGTACTGGTTAAAACTTACATTTAAACTTGCAAGCAGAGAGCTTTGCTTATCATTTAAACTTCCCGTGACGTAAGTTATATTTAAAAATCAGCAATCCTAATAAATTAAGAACACGTGCGTATTCCGTCACCATTCATGAGGCTGGATTCTAGAGTTTATACGTTAGTTTAGAAAAATACACTCGACTGAGTATTAGCAGTTAAATTAAATTTATAAATAGCCACAATTGCCGTTATAAGCTAGAAATTTTAATTTTATTCTGCTTTCCACTGAATGCTTCCCTAGAAAATATAATAGCCTACCACTTTATTTCTCTTCTGCGCTAAAGAAATAGATTAAAATGAATTAAGCGATTTAACACTTTAACACTCACAAAATCTATATATCTATCATATTAATTACCTCAACCACAGAATTACAGGTAGTCGCACAACTTAAGAATAAAAATGCTGAAAATATTTCTGGAAGTCTAGAAGTTCGACAAATTGCCGAAACAAACTGAGATCTTCGCTAACAGCTATTCTGTTTTCGAGCGACCTATCTACTGTGGAGTCTATGAGCGAGAATGAAATTAAAGTTTCAAACTTGGCCAATATCTTAAAATCAGACAAAGGGCCCAAACTTACTTCGCCAAGCGAAATTATCTCCCCTACTCCCAACATTTACGTCCGCTTAACGCGTGTCGTAACTGTCACCTACTGACCACGATGTACGCGTGTCAGTTTCAAATCCCAGACAGCCTGACTCCATTTCAGGGCAGTTTTCACACTACAGCTGACCATGGCCCACCGTGAGCGCCGTGTCAGTTTGGGATTTTCCAGACAAATGTCTGGATACTGACCGGTGCAGATGTAAAGTATCACACCTCACCGGGACTAATGCCGAGAAGAAGCTCGCGCGCTCGGTGAGAATGTAGACGATTTGCTACGTCCTATGTTCAGCGAACCGACTTATCACGCCTTATGACGCCCTGCAGCCCTGACATCTACGTAATATCGTCCTAGCGCGATTCTCAGTTTAAGAGAAAGGAAAACAGGTAAAGTTTGCGAATTATATGAAAATAATATTCGCAAAACGAATGGATGAAAAATATACAGGAAAAATGAAATACAGAGATAATAAAAGAGAGAATTTTATGTGAAAGAATAGGAAGAAGATGTAGGAAATTAAATGAATATAAACCCTACGTGACAGAGCCTCCCCCCTTTAAGATATGGAAGCACTCCATGTCTACGTTATGGAGTTTAATTTCCTATAACCGTAGCTTCGGGGTGTCTGTCCTCTTCCCTCTCATCTTCCCCCCTCCATCTCTGTCCAATTCCTACTCAAGTCCACTCCTCAAAGTTTCCTTCCCCTGGAATGTCTCATATGCGCGCTTGAAAGAGCGTCGCCGCTTCTGACATTTTTGAAAGATTTCCTGTGATAGCGGTGGAATATCCCTGCCACTATCGTCATCTTCGTCAGTTTTGGCGATCGTCAGGAGATGGTCGGAGGTTGGCACTGGTTTTTCCAAGTATCTCTTTAAGAGATTTAAATGGAAAACCTTCTCCTTTCCTTCAATAGAGATCTGGTAGTTAGCCTTAGAAATCTTTTTCAGGACGGTAAACGGCCCTTGCCATCCGATCTTCAGTTGGTTGTTCTCAGTAGGGAGTAACACCAAAACTTTCTCTCCTGCTTCCAGTTCTCTCTCTTCCGCGACTTTCCTGTATCGGTTAGCGTGCTTTGTGCGAGCTCGCTTAAAGTTAGTCGTTGCTAGGTCCCACCCTAGTTTCAACCTTTCCTTTAAAACCGACACATATTTACTTGCTGAGACGACTGTCTCATCCGCCTTCTCGTCTGTCAGAGACTGAAGTAAGGCTTCAAGCGGGCCCTTAATGGGTCTGCCAAATAAGAGTGTAGCTGGCGGAAATCCTGTGGAAGTATGAGGAGATTCTCTGTAGCCAAATAATGCTGCAGGAATACAGAGATCCCAATCTTCAGGTTTCACTTGTGCCAGCTTACTTAGCATCATGGTGAGGTTTCCATTAGCACGTTCCACGAGCCCATTTCCGGCCGGAGTATATGGCTTAGTGTGGATGTGCTGGGTCCTCAAGATCTTAACGATCTCATCCATCAACAGGTTTCGGTATGGAGATCCATTATCCGTCAACACTTGCTGCGGGAATCCCAACCGAGTGAAAATCTGCACGAGGGCTTCTGCGACATGCTTGGCATCTGCGCATGTTAGCGGGATAGCTTCTGCCCATAAAGTGCATGTATCGACTAAGGTCAGGATAAACCTGTTCCTTCTTTTAGTCCTTTCGAAAGGCCCTAAAATGTCGATCACAACCCGTTCGAATGGTGTTCCCATTATTGGCATTTCACCCATGTGGACTGGGGGGTGCCCGTTGCTTGGGTGGCACACGTTGGCACTGGGCACAGGATTTGACATATCTGATAATATCAGTATTCACTCCTGGCCACCAATAATGAGTGGTTATACGTTGGTTTGTGGCGTTCTGTCCCATATGTCCGCTAAAGGGAAGAGAGTGCCCCATTTCTAGGATTTGGCTTCTGTACTGTTTCGGTACTAGGAGCTGGTTGTAACCTTGGTCAGGCTTGCCCGTTCTCCGATAAAGTACGCCATCCTCAGAAAAAATGTCCCCGTGCTGTTTGGGTTCCTTCGCCATGGGCAGTTTCCTAAAGCAGGGTGCCAAAGTAGGGTCCTTCTATTGCGCTTCTTTAAGTTCCATAGGTAACAAATTAGGCGCAGGCTCCCGTTCCTTCTTGGTTTGCCCTCTTGTAGTTACTGCTGCCACAATCGGCTCTTCCGGTTTCCCAATACACACGTATCTCCCGCCAAGTATGACTGGGTAGATGGGATCATCCATAACAGCCGCTTTGATCACACCTCTGACAAAGTCAGAGTGTATCTCCACCAATGCGATGGGAAGCGCTGTAGGTGCATCACTCTTACGAACTCCACAAAGTTTGACGGTCTCTCCTGTCTCTTGACCGGGTTTAACCAGGTTTCTGGCAACAATGCAATCGTAAGAAAGCCCCGTGTCAAATAAGCAAGAAGTTTGAGAACCGTTCAAAATAACAATACCTCGCGTTGAGGGTCTATCCCCAAGAGGTTGGGAATCACTGTCAATAATTCCGCCTTGCGAGACTGTTAATAAGCATCCGATGCGTTTAGGCTCGGTGTGCTCGGTCTGATCATATGTCCCGTGCTCAGGGGTTCTCCCTTTGCCACCTTGTCCTTTCTGGCTACGCTGCCATGTAGGGCGGTCGGGTTGATCAGACTGTTTGGGGTGGTTGGGGTACTTGTTCTTGTAGAACTTGGATTTTTCAGGAGGGGGGTTTTGAGGTCCAGTTTCTCTGTGGTTGTTTTGGTTAGAAGCCTGAGAAGATTGCTCTAGGTTATGTTTTCGAAAATGCTCCTCTGTCGGTTTCCGCTTTGTGGCCGGTAGTTCAGCCAGCGCATTGTGATAACGCTCAGACTTTTCCAAAATGTCTTCAAGTTTTTCTGCCCCCTGCTCAGCGAGAAATCTCCGGGTATCAGCAGACAAAGTGTTCTTTATTTGTTCAGTTAGAACAAGTTCCTCAAGACCTTCATAGGTAGAGGGGAGCTGCGAAAGCTCAAGGCACTTTGTTAGATATCCCTTAAGACGAGATGAGAACTGGTGAAAAGTTTCAGAATTCTCTTTCCGGCTGTTGCGAAACAGTTGCAAAAACTTGCGAGCGTTCATTTCAAAGCGCTCCAGTAACGCTTTCTTCAACACATCGTAGTCGTCTTGTTGGCTACTTTCCAGCTTAGAATAAACATCATAAGCAGAACCTTTTAGGGCCTGGGAAAGTTTCATATTCCAACGCGACCTCTCTAACCCGTACAGAGTTGCAATTTTCTCAAATTTTTCTAACCATGTGTCAATCTTCTCATTTGGACAAGGAAAAGATTCAAGAGTGAAAGACATAGCATTTAGTTGAAGAGATTGAGTGTTAGCAGGGTCAGTTAAGGAAGAATGAGGAGAAGACTCTCCATTGCTGGAGGTAGAGGCAGCACCACGACTTTGGAACTCAAGAGTTTTAAGCGCCAACTCGTGCTGTCTCTGTTCCCTCTCCTTCTCGTGCTGTCTCTCCTCCCTCTCCTTCTCTCATTCCTCATGCTGCATCCTGCGAATTTCCATTTCCTCGTCCATTTTCTTCTGCTGTAAAGCTTCGGCTGCTTCTTCTTTCCTCCTAGCTTCTTCTTTTTCCTCTTTAGCTTCAGCTGCTTTCCTCTCCGCATCATATCTCTCAAGTTCGTCTCTGACAAAAGCTTTCGCTTCCTCTCCTTCCAGTCCCTCCTCTCTCGCTTCGTCCCTGAGAAATTGTCTAAGCTTTGCCCTCTCGGCCATATTATGTCAGTGACTGAGACTAGTGGAGAACGAAATTAGGAAAAAGGATACACTGGTTCCTACCACTTACGAGAAAAAAAAAACCCAAAAATTCAAAAGATGATATCCTTAACCCTGGGATACCTCCTCCAAATTAAAATCTAACTATCGCTGCTATTATCGGCAATAAAGCACTCAATGCAAAACACGACTACGCCAAATAAATGGTAGTTAAGATTACAACTGAAAAATAAGTTGCTACAGTGGAAAAGCAAAAGAATATTGCAAAAATTAAAGAGAAAAATAATCCCTTAATTTTTAAAAATCCACTATAAGTTCGCCCCTGAAGTCAGATCGGGTAAGGGAGGGAATTAATCTGGACAAAAAGTCCGAAACACACTCCTTAACTTAGTTCAAACGCCGTTCTGCCTCAGTACCCAGTGAATGTTATACACTCACCACTTTACCAGCATTTAGTATTACAATCAGCAGTTAACATATATCCCGACAAAATCAACCTGTAACCAAAATGTATATTATTCAAAGATGCTGTGGAAAAAAAAAAACTTATTAGTTTGTGTGGTCAGCACGCCCGTAAACAGATCGCTAGTCTAGGGGGTAATTTTTTTTAAAAAGATACACAACTCACAAGACATCACACTCTTACTCTATTACAGAATAAGAATCTTAAATACAAAATCCAGATAGACGAGTCCACGTTTGTCGTACTCGTCTTCCTATTCTAAGTTCAAAGACCGGAAAACGAGCCCTCATTTGTCGTAGATTTCCGATAGGAGAATTAAGACTAGGTTTGGTCCCTTCTGAATAGGTTTGAATAGGTGATAGACTCAGTGAGAGTTAGTGAAAGGTAATAGAATTTCCACACACGTGAGATGATAGATTTGATATAGTGGCTGTCTCTGAAAGCGAAAAGAATTCTTCTCTCTCTCACCTATCTTCTACAACAGTTGTTACAGCGTCAGACAGACTACACCAATATACATATTACGTATATTTCTATCACTCACAGGCACGCACATACACGTGACGACAGGTAAACACACAGACGTGGGAAAACTATAACAATGATATATATATTATCTAGAACGAGCTGACCAAACACGATTATTAAGTTCAAGAGCGATTTTATTATCAGGAAAAAATCGGCTCACAACATCAAAGAAAGTACCTCAAGGAAAATACATATACACATAGTCATAAAAAATCAAGGAAATGTTGCAAGGATGATAGCCCCGTTATAGTGTTAACTCTAGGTTTAGCCCGGCCCCGTTAAGAGAACAGATGATGGCGCCCGAGTCACAGATACATAGAGTTTGAGTCTAAGAGTTGTCTTTGTTTTATCTCGTAATTATATGCACAGAGTTTGAAAAAAATCTGATTTAACCTAAGACAAAAACACAAGAACTCTAGCCTTAGCAACAAATTATGCAGATTGAAAAAAAATTAGGACAGCAACAGGGTGTCAAAGATAAAATAGTGAAAAATATCACTCAAACCAGCGTACACTCATTCATTCCGCCATGGCTTCTCATACTTGTACTCACGACTTTGCTTGCTGCCTCTTGGAACACATTGATTTTAGATTTTCACACAGACTCAAAAAATGCAGTCTTCTGCCAAGAAGTCCCCAGTTCCAAAAGACATATTTAACTTGGAGTCTCCGGGAACGACTACTTGGGTATGCAAATTTGTTCAAATGTCTGATTAAGTCACCTAACAATTATTCCAGGCGCGGGAGTTAGCAGAGCACAGTGTCAATAGCATAGGTTTCTAAAAAATGATGAATGTCAGGTCGGTGCCTTCCCTCAGTATAGGATTCACTTTAGTCACACCACAGATTTGTCCACAAGATATAATCTAGTCGGGAAATGATTGTTAATATTCACGCCACCAGGCAGCAAATTATATAGAGTTTCTAGAAGAAATTAAGTGCTGGCTCCAAGGTCCAGTATTTATCATTACAGTCTTTGAAAACCCGTTATAGGGATATTAGTATTTCTGTCTAACTTGCACCGTCAGATCAGTGTTACTTGAGAAAACCCACGTGGTTCAAAATAAGGACTGTCTATTTCTTCACAAGTATGGAAACTACTACTAGGTGCTGGTAAAGTTAGGGTCACCCCAAAACTTTCACTGTGTGGAGGAAAAATAACACATATAATATAATAAACAGAATCTGTACTGGTTAAAACTTACATTTAAACTTGCAAGCAGAGAGCTTTGCTTATCATTTAAACTACCCGTGACGTAAGTTATATTTAAAAATCAGCAATCCTAATGAATTAGGAACACGTGCGTATTCCGTCACCATTCATGAGGCTGGATTCTAGAGTTTATACGTTAGTTTAGAAAAATACACTCGACTGAGTATTAGCAGTTAAATTAAATTTATAAATAGCCACAATTGCCGTTATAAGCTAGAAATTTTAATTTTATTCTGCTTTCCACTGAATGCTTCCCTAGAAAATATAATAGCCTACCACTTTATTTCTCTTCTGCGCTAAAGAAATAGATTAAAATGAATTAAGCGATTTAACACTTTAACACTCACAAAATCTATATATCAATCATATTAATTACCTCAACCACAGAATTACAGGTAGTCGCACAACTTAAGAATAAAAATGCTGAAAATATTTCTGGAAGTCTAGAAGTTCGACAAATTGCCGAAACAAACTGAGATCTTCGCTAACAGCTATTCTGTTTTCGAGCGACCTATCTACTGTGGAGTCTATGAGCGAGAATGAAATTAAAGTTTCAAACTTGGCCAATATCTTAAAATCAGACAAAGGGCCCAAACTTACTTCGCCAAGCGAAATTATCTCCCCTACTCCCAACATTTACGTCCGCTTAACGCGTGTCGTAACTGTCACCTACTGACCACGATGTACGCGTGTCAGTTTCAAATCCCAGACAGCCTGACTCCATTTCAGGGCAGTTTTCACACTACAGCTGACCATGGCCCACCGTGAGCGTCGTGTCAGTTTGGGATTTTCCAGACAAATGTCTGGATACTGACCGGTGCAGATGTAAAGTATCACACCTCACCGGGACTAATGCCGAGAAGAAGCTCGCGCGCTCGGTGAGAATGTAGACGATTTGCTACGTCCTATGTTCAGCGAACCGACTTATCACGCCTTATGACGCCCTGCAGCCCTGACATCTACGTAATATCGTCCTAGCGCGATTCTCAGTTTAAGAGAAAGGAAAACAGGTAAAGTTTGCGAATTATATGAAAATAATATTCGCAAAACGAATGGATGAAAAATATACAGGAAAAATGAAATACAGAGATAATAAAAGAGAGAATTTATGTGAAAGAATAGGAAGAAGATGTAGGAAATTAAATGACTATAAACCCTACGTGACAGGAGCTTACATGTTGGAAAAGATGGTGACCATGAGAAAGTCGGTACCATCTGCCAAAAGATTGCTCGAAAATATTATTGGCCCGACGTAAATGTCGATGTTGAAAACTTTGTAGAAGCATGTGGCGTATTTCATGAGGGAACACCCACAAAGGGAAAATATGTGCAGGACCTAGAAACGCCACGGGGCAACTTTAGGCCTGAAAGGAAAACTAATTATACTCGGGTAGACAAAGTGGAATTGGAGCCCCCTTTTCACACCCAGTCTTCACTTGAATGGATTAACATGGCCACTATGGGAAGAGTACAAAGAAGAAATTTTACCCAGGATAAGATGACAATCCCTCGGTCAGACTTATATAAACTGGAGGAACAGACAAGAGAGCGAAGATCTCTCATAAGCAATCTAAAGTGGGGAGACAAACCCCAGAGAAAAATTGGTAGTGGTCGATTTGTGAGTGATGATTCTAGGAAGAAAAGTCCTCACTATAGGGCTTCTAATGGACGGGACCTGACGGGTTCCAGGAAAAATACGTATGATAAATTAAAGATCCAGATGTAACCCTATTAAGGACCTGGACAGATGAGAAGGCGGAAGAGACTGTTACCTCATCTTATCAATATGTGAACGAACTGACTAATCGTTTGAAAGCTGGATGGAAACTGGCAAATGATAATTTGAAGCAAGCCAGGAAGAAACATGCAGCATATTTTAATAGGAAGGCAAAGGACAGGGAACTGGCAGTCGGAGAGAAGGTGCTGCTTCTACTACCCGGAAGCCAGAATAAATTACAAATTGGTTGGCAAGGTCCATATACGGTTCTAGAGAAGGTGTCTAGAACAAACTATAAAATTGACAAAAAGGGGAAGGAAAAAGTTTATCATGTAAACCTGTTAAAGAAGTATCTGGACAGACCACTCCAGGAAAGCACCCCCCTTATTGACCTTGGCTATTGCAACCCAGATGCAAAAAGAACCACTCACCTCACATGAATACCCATTACATCCTTGTGAAACAGCAGCACAGGTAAAAGTCAGTAAGCACCTGACTAAAAACCAGAGGGAGAGAGTTCAAAAGGTTCTGGAGGAACATACAGATGTATTAACAGATAAACCAGGCCATACAAATTTGCTACAGTATGACATGAAACTGGTAGACTCAAACCCAATCTGTATGAGAGCCTATTCTATTCCGTTCGCGAAGGAGAAGGCATTGAAGGAAGAAATAGAGTATTTGTTGAAGGAGGGGATTATTTCGCACAGTGAATCATCTTTTAGTTCTAGTGTCGTTTTGTTGAGAAAACCGTCTGGGGAACACAGACTGTGCATAGATTACAGGAAAACTGAATGCTGTCACAGAAGGACAAGTGGATCCATTACCAGACACAAAACAGTTATTTGCCAGACTGAACAAGGCAAAATACTTTTCAAAGGTGGATCTTAGTAAAGGCTATTACCAGATCCCAGTGAAGCCTGAAGTGAGACCTTATTTGGCTTTTAGCACTTCGGAGGGACATTATGAATTCAATATGCTACCATTCGGACTGAAAAATGCTCCGAGTGTGTTTTCAAGGATGATGCGAAAATTGTTGGATCCCCTGAATAACCCATGTATCACGAATTTCATGGATGATATTCTCGTCGCCACCGAGACATTTGAAGAACACATTGAAGCTCTGGAGATGTTGTTTGATAGACTTCGGGAGGCGAATTTAACTGCTAGGCCAACAAAATGTTGTATTGGATGCAAAGAGTTGGAATTCTTGGGACACACTGTATATCAGGGTAATATGACCCCTGATCCTAAGAACTTGGAAAAACTGCAGAGAGCACCTAGGCCGCAAACAAAAAAGGACGTGCGATCATTTGTGTCGTTATGCGGATTTTATCAGAAATACATCAAAAAATTTTAACGCTATTTGTGCTCCTCTGACTGATCTGACTCGCAAGGGACTTCCAGATAAAATTATTTGGACTGCACAATGTGAACTAGCGTTCCAAGAGTTAAAGGAAAAACTCACTAGCAAGCCTATTCTCAAACTGCCTGATTTGACACAGGACTTTGTCTTAAGAACCGATGCAAGTAATGTAGGACTAGGAGGGGCTTTGTTGCAAAGATCATCTTCACCTGATGGGGAACTGAAACCAGTCGCTTATGCAAGCCGCAAATTGAATGTCGGTGCAGATTTCCTCAGTCGGCACCCCTGTGATCAAAATTAGAGTAGTGGCAGACGTGAGGAGTAATTTTACCTATGTGTATCGCTGGTTTTGGAACTTGCCATAGGCATGTTTTCAAGTGGGGAGATGTGTAGTGAAATTGACAGAGATACAACGGTAAAATATCTCCAAAGATAACATTTAAGGATAAAAACATAATGCGTAGGCTGCGAATAGTACATGATCGCCTAGACCGCGGGTCATCATCCTCCATAATAATTGACTTGCTAAACAGGAGGGGAACGGCGGATCAAAAAGGAAAAAAATATGACTGGAAAGATTGCGTGAGACTAGAAGGGCTAAGGAGACGCAATTGGGGGGGAACGGAGAAAAGTCACGTTTCCCAAGTTGACATAAAAAGTAAGCAGCTCGACAGAAGGGACCTTAGATATAATACGCCACAGTCATTTATTGGACGCTTTTGCAATACCAAGCCCTTGATTTGAATTCAGCGGCTAAACGCCGATGTTAGGAATATTACAAAAATTAAAAACTACTTTTTTCTTAATATTAATGTTAGGAATATAAAAATTAGCTGGCCGGATGGCCTATTCTGAGCAGTGAACTAATATGTTCTTACTTTTACAGACGGATAGATAATATTGAAGATAATGACAAAAGACAGTGTTGTTCACATCATCGACTGACTGTATTGAATCTAAAAGTGTCGCTAATTGCACAAAAAAACACGACCTCGAAACGCAGGTGTTCAAATCTACGTAGTATGGAAGAGAAGGGATATTTGTGGTGGCTGTGTCTAAAAATAACTTTTAACGACAAAATTTTGGAGGGGAGAGAAAGGTTGGTTCAAAAAAATCGAGTACATTTTGTAGAAACACAAGTAGAGACGGACAGACTAACAGATAACCATCCATACTTGACTGAAGCATGACTGAAATGACTTTAGTGGAGGAAATTTGAAATTTAAAATAAACCTAGGCAGTGATTGGCCACAGACAATCATATCATTAGCGCTCAGACGCGAAAGTGGGGCCATTCTTCAATAGTTGTTCAGTGATAGACACAGATTTTAAAGTGTGGTGATTTCCATATGAAAGAAAGTGTAATAAATTTAGGGACGCCATACTATAGCCAGCAGCTCAGCTGAGTTTTGCTAGCAGTTCTGTGTTATTTATTCATAATCTGGTAAGATTGAAATTATTTCCTTATATATTTTGAATATTGTTTCATGTTTGAGTGATTTGATACTGCCATATCGAAATCTAGCCTTACAAACAAGTAGGGATTTGCTCTAGACCCCCCGCCCTAGTCAGGGTCTAGGGACCAACAATGTACATAAACTCCGACAAGGATTATGCAAGACAGATCAAGTGTTGAGAATAATGAAACATATTACCTATCCTCTTTTAGAGCAGAAAACTAATAAATATTTTTCAGAACCTATAGTCTGGGAGGATCTATCTGATGTAAAACCACCATGGTAAATGTGCTGTTTGGTCAGAGAGATCTGACCTGTCTGTATGATGTGGTTGTTGTGTCAGTGTTGTGTCCAGACGTGGGTAGAGAATAGATTTTGACACATGGCCCATACTTTGATTGCAGAGCTGCGAGTTTCTGTTGTCAACCAAGCAGTGTCTATTCAGTTGGTGACTTACTCGAGTGTATCTGTGCAGTACTTGTGACAGAGACCACCATTATTGCCCGCCAGCACGGAGAGGTGGGATCATCAGTTTTCAGCACCAGAGCTGCAACGACAAGATGAGTGAGCCTCTGGTCTGCTTGACATTCACCAACCCCGTTTAGTTACTAATACCCTCATAAAAATTCCCACCATTTTCTGGACACTGTGTAGTCAATATAGACAGGTGTGATGAGGCCACCCCAACAGCACAAACATTAACTATCCTCCCAAGTAGATGACTACTAGAACATTTTAATAAAACTAACTAGTATAGTACATATATATGTACACTATTGCATTTATGATATAATATTCCATGCATTTCTTTCATAATCTCTAAATCCTTTTAAGTTCTGGGCAATCTAAAAAATTGATCCAGAACAAAATAAATGTAATATAATTCTATCAAGAAATTTTACACACGTGAGTTAGTTCAGTGTATTTTAACATTTAGTAATATTATTAGTCTTGTTAAATATCTGTGGGTATATCTATAACCTATTACACCACACTACATATCATAACCCTAGACATTTTACGTAGCCACATTCATTAAAAAAAAAAAATTAAGTGTGAGGTCGTAGTGGTAGCAAGAAAGGCCTTCTGACAATTCTCAACTACATTTTATCTCAGGAGCCTTCACAGCTGGCCTCATACAATTACATTTAGTAATATCAACATCATACAATACCATCAAACACCACTACAAAACCTCAGGGAAAGAGAGGCAGAGGTAGACCAAAAAACACATGGAGAAGAGAGCTGGTTACTGAGGTGAAAATAATGAGGAAAACATGGAAAGAACTTGAGCGGATGGAAAGTAACAGGAGAACTTGGCATGTGTTTGTTGAAGGCCTATGCTCCTTGGGGAGCTAAAGGGTCTTGATTGTGACATACTATAATAGAAGATGTCTAGCAATGTGGCTTTTGATAAAAAAAGTTTACACAGCCTGAGTATAGTTAGCCTTTAGTTTCCATGTTTGGCAATACTCAGGCAGTCTTCTTAGGTCTCCGTTTAGTCTCTGAGCTCCCTTTTCAACATTCTCATGCCTCTACCATATAGCCAGGTCATCTGCGTAAAGAGATTTTCCGGCTTTTGTCAGTTAAGTCATTGATATAGATGAGAAATACGGTGCAGCTTAATGATAAGCCTTGAGATGAGCCCTTCTCTAAGACTTCTTTAGATGAGATTACATCGTTTATCTCTGTCTGGAATGTTTGATCAATTAAAAAAATACTTTATCCAGTTGTATATTTTGCCATGATTTCCGTTACCAGTCGTCTTATCAGGAGGCCTTTTCTCCATACACGTTCATAGGCCTGCTGGATTTTAAAAAAGAAGGCCACAGTATTTTTCGTATTCTGAAAGACATCATTAATTATTTGCGTTAACCGAAACAAGCCGGTCTTCTGTGCAGCTGCTGGTTCTGAAGTCTGCTTGTTCATGATACAGAATACTGGAACTCCTAAGGAACCAATAGAGACATTATCATTCTTTCAGCAACTGTGCCCAGGCATTATGTTAGAGATATAGGATAATAGCTTTTGGGTTCAACTGGGGATTGTTGGTTTTTACAATGGGGACAATATGAGCATTTCTCCAGGATTTTGGAAGTTGCCTGATCTCCTTGTCTTATTAAGTAGCTCGAGGACTGCTTCTATTCAAGATGGGCCCAGGTGCAATAGCATTTCATAATGGCACGTGTTAGGCCGTGGAGACTTTCTAGGTTTTAATTTCTTTAAGGCTTGCTCTCTTTCAAAGTCTTCTTCGAAATAGGAGGTATTGACTTTTGAGGCTTTCTTTTGATTCCTTAACAGACATTAATTGTTTCCTGTCCAGCTCTGTGAATTTGCCTGCTCTAACCACAGAGTCAAAGCAGCGGTTGAAGTTTTCTGCTTTCATTTGGTTTTCAGTGATTGTTTTCCAACTGTATATCACTGACTTAGGATTCATGCTTCTACTTTCTCCAGAAATATTATTTACTAAATATTATTATATTAAATATACTGTTATATTATTAAAGCCCACGCTTTATTCCATTCTGCCTGAGATTTAAGTTGGAACATCTTTCTGTCCATTTATCTTTTTTATCCTTCTTAACTGTAAATTTTACTTTAGAACATGCTTGATTGTACTGAATCTTTGCTTCTTGTAAAAGTATGATCTCAAATGTTGATCCTTCTTTGCTTTATTAAGACATAGCTATTTGCATTTCTTTGTTTCACAATACTTTATAAGGCTTCCGGCTGCCCCGTGGGATGGACTGAGATGCTGCATTCGAGATTGATTTAGTCAGTTCTTCACTGAATGTTTCAACACACTTGGTATCAGTGTTTTCGAAGAGGCAATTAAATGGAAAAGTCTCCAATTCACGTTTTTGAAAATGCCAGCGAGTTCTCTGTTTGAAAAATGCTTTACTACGGGTGCGTATAGTGTTGGGGGTTGATTTGTGGTCACTTCCAGTGTCATCCAGAATCTGAAATTAACTGTTAGGTCAGATGAGAAGATGGTCAAGTCAAGTCGTCAGAATGAGAGATGGTTCATGTGCAGCAGCGTTGCTGGGGACTCTGTATCCTCTAATACAGATAGGTTAGTTGTTTCACAGATCTTTTCAACGTGCTTTCTTTATACTAGATGTAAAACTAATGAAGTCACTATGTGTATTCAGTCCTGCAGAAGTCCGAGTCTATACATTACGCGTTTTGCGTCTAATCGGAAAGAAGCTAGTAAAGCGTACGTCCGGATAGCAGAATTCAGATGATAGGACACCATACACTTCCTAAGTTACAAAGAATATTTCCACGCTCGCGTCTGTAAACGTCGGTAGCGCTGCATTTATTCACCTGTATCAAGTGCTCGCATATATATATATATATATATATATATATATAGATATATATATATATATATATATATATATATATATATATATATATATATATATATATATATATATATATATATATATACATATATATACACTATTTCCTCATAAGTTATCAAGAAGAACAACGTGGCATGCCCCAAAAACTGAGATACATGGCCAAATTGATTTTATTCTTGTATCCAAAAGATTCAAGTCTAGTATTAATAAAGCCAAGACTAGGACTTTTCCTGGCGCCGACATTGGTAGTGATCACGACATGGTATTGATGACGCTCAAGCTTAAACTTAAAAAGAACTATAATCAAAACAGATGTTCTCAGTTAAGATTCAATTTAGACAAACTGAAAGATCCAGAAATCGCGGGAATCTTTGAGGCAACTGTTGGAGGAAAATTCGCAGCTCTCAATTTTTTGGAGGATGATATCAACTCAATCACAGAGAACATGAAAGACGTGCTCATTGAATCAGCAACAGAAATACTTGGTAAAAGAAAGAAAATAAACAAACCATGGGTTACAGATGACATTCTGAAGTTATGTGATACACGGCGGGAAATGAAAAAGGTTAAGAAAGAGGTTCCTGAAGCAGCATGGCAATACAGTATGGTGAATAAAAATATTAGGAAGAAAATGAAACAGGCCAAAGAAAAATGGGTAGCTGATCAATGTGAGTCCATTAATACGGGGCTAATAAAAGGTAACAGCAAGGCAGCTTTTGACACATTAAGAAAACTATCAAAACCCCAACAGCCCAGGGTAACTGTCATAGAAGATAGCAATGGGGCTCTGCTCAATGAAAAAACAGCTGTAATGAGAAGGTGGACAGAATATTGTAAAGAATTATATAACTGTAAACTTGATACTGACTTAGGCATATTAAACAACATTAAGTGCGAAAACAGGGAACTCGGAAATGCAGCAATATTACGGGAAGAAGTGGAAGAGGCTATATGTTCGATGAAAGGAGGGAAGTCACCGGGTGTGGATAATATCCCAGCAGAGCTCTTGAAATATGGAGGACCAGATATAGTAAAAATCATGACAACAATTTGCCAGAAGATATGGAGTACAAAAAAATGGCCAAAAGAATGGACGCAGTCATTAGTAATACCGCTTCCAAAGAAAGGAAATCTAAAAATGTGCAAGAACTACAGAACCATTAGCCTTATTAGTCATCCAAGTAAGGTGATGTTAAGGATACTTTTGAACAGAATAAAACAGAAATCAGAAGAAATCTTGTCAGAGGAACAGGCTGGCTTTAGACCAAAAAGAAGTACCTCAGAACAAATCTTCAATATTAGAGTACTTATCGAAAAACATCTCCAACATCAACACGATTTATACCATAACTTCATCGATTTCACAAAAGCCTTCGATCGAGTCTGGCATGAAGGCTTATGGCAAGTAATGAGAAAATTCAATTTTGATACCAACATCATAGATATCATTGAAGCACTATACAAGGACGCAAGCAGTGCTGTTTTTGCAAGCAACGACATTGGAGAATTTTTCAAAACAACTGTAGGAGTTTGGCAGGGATGTATCCTGTCCCCAGTGCTCTTTAATATTTATCTAGAACATATTATGCAGGAGGCTCTCTACGATTATAAATCAACCATATCGATTGGAGGCCGACCTCTGTGCAACCTACGTTTTGCTGATGATATTGATCTGATAGCTGGATCAGAATCAGAACTTCAAGACCTTACCTCTAGACTGGAGAAAGTAACAAGAACGTATGGGATGGAAATTAATATAGAAAAAAGCAAGATATTGGTGAATAGCCATAAGAAACATGTTCCGACCAACATTACGTTAAATGGGCAAACGTTAGAAGAAGTTAACACCTTTAAATATCTCGGGTCCACTATATGTAGTGATGGAAGATCAAGTAAAGAAATCAAGACAAGACTTGAGATGGCCTCAGCTGCCATGACAAAGTTGAATGTGATCTGGAAAAGTAACATCAGTTTTCCTGTGAAGATCAAATTATACAAATCACTTGTATTATCTATTCTCTTGTATGGGTGTGAGAGCTGGACACTCACTGCAGATACGGAGCGAAGGATTCAGGCTTTCGAGCATAAATGTTATAGAAGAATTTTGCGCATTTGCTATAAAGAGCACAAAACAAATGTCTATGCTAGAGAGAAGATAAACACCTATGCAGGCCACCAAGAACCACTTTTGTCAATAGTGAAACATCGAAAGCTTGCCTGGTTTGGGCATGTAACTCGTCATGACTCCCTTTCGAAAACGATCCTTCAGGGGACAGTCGAAGGTAAACGGAGAAGAGGAAGGCAAAGAAAATCCTGGGCTGATAACATCAAAGAATGGGCAGGACACGGTTTTTCCACACTTGTACGCATTGCTGAGGATAGAGAGCAGTGGAGGACCCTGTCTGCTGATGCTTCCACCATGGCACCCCTACGACCCATGACGGGTTACGGGCTGAGATGATGATGATATATATATACATATAATATATATATATATATATATATATATATATATATATATATATATATATATATATATATATATATATATATAAATGAAATGCTACAGAAGGATGTTGAGAATACCCTGGACAGAAAAAAAGACCAACAGAGAAGTACTGCACTCACTAAACATACAGGAACATTGGCTCCTAAAATACCATCGCAATAAGAAGCTGAAATTTTTTCGGTCATATAAAAAGACCTGGAAAAAACAGTGATGGAATACTAGGGGTCACCTACGTACTTGTCTTTGGCTGATGCAGGTCGACTTATATATATGTTGTTTAACGAAGGCCGCTCTATTGCAGCCAATACCAAGTTGAAGACTCTTTGGTATTATTTACACTGTAGATCTACGCTTTTCCTGTGGCTTTTCTGCCATTCCGACATGTTCTGAGTTAAAGTCATGAACTTCAGTTTCTCCAGCTTGATATGCATTTAAAGGATTGTCACATATGGTCCCAAGCTAGGAGTAAGAAGCGCATGGCATACTGTGCATTTCCCGCCATCCAAGGGGGCTCTCCAACTTTTCAGAGCTAAAAATACTGTACTCTGATTCTAGGCTCTCCCTAGGAATTATCACTTCCTACACAGAGCCACTTCTCAGCTCCCATGCCTATCACTGGGTCCACAGTGAGATCCTCCTGTATTCAGTTAACCAGATCACAGCCAAAGAATGACGTCTAGGGCTCAAGTGACTTCTCCAAACTGTGTGCAATGCAGTGTGCAATGCTGTGTTCTCAAAAGGTTTCACCATAGGATGAATTATTCGAAGTGTGTAGATGATTTCAAGAGCCAAAGGGGGTGTAATTGTAGCATTGTACATAGCTGGTGCTCATATAAAGATGACTTCAGATATGCCTCCATGCATATGTATATATACATTGAATTCGAATAACTCGGAAGCTGATAGCTTGAACCAAGTTTAATTGCTCATTGAGCCAGTGCATGAAGTGCATTCATCTGTTATAATCGTGGATTATACGAGGTACATTCATTCAAACAAGCTTCATTGTATGAAACACACCTGTTACCAGAAGGTCATTTCGTGTGAAGATCTTCAGTCTAGTCAGTGCCTTTTCAAGATCATAAAGAAACATTTTCCTGAGACAAATGTCAACTATTTGTCTCCGCCAGTGAGATTCCCAAGCGTTGAGAGACAGTATATCTTCCAATTTCTCACTATAACATGTCCTAAAGATTTCATCAATAAGTCCTCGTCTTGGAGATAACCAATACGGCCTAAAATACATCTGCATTAGACAATCAGTGCATAACTGTGCATAATCATACAGCGGAAGAAATTTGAAATACTCGTATACAGTGTAGAGTGCTCATCAGTATAGTAACACTTAATATATCACATCATCTTTTTCACTATTTACATAAGTTCATTCTCATATTTAAGTAACTACATTTTTTTGCACTTCATCTGTGTGTGTGAATTGCCTATCACTATCATCCTTGTTACTTTCTACTAACCCTGTATGTGTATATATTTAACCAATAAACGGTTTAGCCGCGTTGATCTTTACCTAGTTATTTAATGTATCACTTATGCTGTCTATGTTAAGTGTCTACATGTAGGTAAAATTCTTCATTTAGGAGGTTGTGGGCTTTTTCTGTATCGAGATCTGAGGGCAGAAGCTGAAGTCGTAGGGAAATAGAATCTTTTCCATGATTTATTATGAAATCACTATCTAATTGAAAGGATTCGCCTTCTCTTTTTCTTGTCCTTATCTAGAATAGATCTTTTTTCTATTTGTAGCCAATTTTTAGAGACCTTCCTGACAACATTCCATAGGCGATCCCCATCATGCTGTAGATGGTCCAACAATGGCCAAAACCTAGAGTATCTCATGTGGGTCTTCAAAGGTGTCTACCTTCGCACAAGATTACTCTTGGCAGACATACATGTCACGTGTTGCCTCCCCTTGACTCTGCTGTAGTGGTCCAACAGTGGCCACAACCTAGAGTATCAAATCTGGGTCTTCAAAGGTGTCTACCTTCGCACAATATTACTTTTGTCAGAGTTGTAGATAGAAGAAAAATGACGCTTCTACCTCGAGGGAGCGTTCACAAGATATTTCAGAAGTCAAGAACTATGCCGAAAGAGTCTGAGCACGTTAAGTTTGTATCTGACCCGCCGCCTTTTGTGAAGATGGGTTATGTGATTCAATTTAGCTCGTACAAGCCCCCCGCTGATTTAATTCAGCGAAATATTCATTTAGTAACTCTGTTTTAAGTGTATTTAAGAAGACTGAGGCATACGGATGCAGTACATTCAAAATGATTAAAAAGGTAAAGGATCCCGTTACACGTCTATTGAGTCATATTGGGATTACGGTGTTAGGCCCGTATTTTCTTGACCATCGGCACACTAGGGGTAATGTGGTCAGCATCACGCCGGCCGCCTTAACCTTCCAAGAGTTGTTCTGGTACGCAATTCATGAGGCTGGGTCGACCCCGAAGCCGTTTGCTGTCTAAAAAATCCCACCTCATCTGGGGATCGAACCATAGACCACCGAGCTAGGAAGTGCACTAACCACTGCGCTACCGCTTAAATGATTAAGCCAACATTAAATTTGTATTTACAGAAATAAAAAATTTAATATTCAATTATGTTTAACAGTTTAAAAATGAATAAAGCGTTTAAAAGAGGTAATCATCACAGGGTGCCGTTATGAATTTGGAGGAAATCGTCTGACAGTTCACTTGGCAGCTTTTGTTTTTATACATAGCTGCCAATAAATTTGATTGTTTCTGCTCCAGCTGATGTTTGGTTCTTTGCAGATAGATGACTGGCTCAATCGTCACTGGTCAATTCTGAAAGTTGGGACACGTTCCAAGAAGTATCAGGGAGTAATCACAAAGCTCACCCAGCGTCTCTAAGACCCGTCTGATGATGGTGTATGTCGTAGATTTTCGATAGGGGAATTAAGACATAGTTTGGTCCCTTTTGAAGTAGAACTAGGCAGGTGATGACTCAGTGAGAGATAAGATAAGAAATGGATTTTCACGAGTAAAATGGTGGAAAAATAGGTAGAGTCTGTCTCTGGACTCGAGAAGATCCTCTCGTTCAGCCTATCTCTACAACAGAACTTTGTTAGTCAGACAGTATACCTAAATATATATATATATATATATATATATATATATATATATATATATATATATATATATATATAAACCACTCACATACACCCACACATAAGTGACGACAGTTAGACGCACAGACGTGATAAATTATATTAATGGAATAGGGATATTTTGGGACGAGCTGACCAACACATGTAAATAAAGTTTTTTTATGTAAATTTTATTTACTAAAAAGAAACTCGACAACAACAATATTATGAATATCAATCAAATACAAATAAACATAAGTTAATGAAATTAATAAAGAAATAGACTCATAGGTGTAATCCTCCCTCCCTCTATTGAGACAAGATCCCGTTAGAAGAAAGTTATTAACCCTCAAAGAGTCAAAGATTTATACGCTATGGTCTAGGATTTCCCTCTACAGTAAAGAACAGAGTTCATACGTTAATCTATTCCGTATAAAAAAGGGAGTAACCACGAAGCCAGACAGGTTTACATTGAAGACCCAGATACTAAGTAAAAATGTTCTTTTGTAAGGTTATTCTCAGATTTATATGGAAGCCGCTGGTAAGGTTTTTGGGTTTGACCCAGTACTGTGGTATAGGAAGAAAAAGTACAAAATACTTAACCATAATATAGTATTCTTAATCCTATCCTTAACCCGCGTAACATATAATATATTCATACACTCAGTTATTTAACTTTAAATAGAACTACATGTGTATCTCATATTGAATCGTTTAATAAAAGTCTCCGTAAAATAAGCGCTAGTCATTTATATTTTTAACCATCATGAATTAGAAATAAATATATATTTCGTCAGTACTCATAATAAATAGTGCATTTACCAGTCGATTAAATATCTTTTGCTGGTTAAATCAGTTAGTTAGACTAACAGAACAATTTAGCTCTAGATTATATTTAGTTCGCAAGTCAATTAACACACAATAAAATCCTAGTGGAATATAATTGACGGACTCAACAGTTAAATCACTCTACACAGAAAAATCTTAGTGAAATAAAATACGTACTTAACAATTAATCACTCAAACTTCTAGTATAGTATTTACCACAAACACAGAAATAAACGATCTCCAACCAAAAAACTAAGTAATTCCACTGTTATAAGAGATCTTAGAATTCGAAGCTAGATGTTCTCTGAAATTCTGTCGGTACTGGATAAATTGAGTTTAAAAGCAGAGATATACACATTAAATTTGCCGAACTTCGCTCAGACTTGTTACTTTTAACGCCTTCGCTCAGATTTCGGGTTTGTCCTCGGTCGATCTGCGAATCAGAGGGAAAATTCACGCTTTTACCGCTTGCAGACTCTGGCAATCGAGCGAAACCCGTCCGTTGATCTTGCGATTCTCATCGTGTTTAATTACCTTCCAAACGAACGGATTCAGGGGGGAGTAGCTGTGATTATCTGCCCTTGGTTCCAAATTATCTACTCCTTCTACTCAAATTATTTCCCCTGATCACTGTCTAACGAAAAATTCGTTTCAACTACATTAGCTTATCTTCCGCTGAGCCAAAATTACGACTCTTTTGAAATAGTCGCCCCTTTCTACGCGTTCCGTCTCTCCCTGTTTGATCCTATTACGACGATTTCCAATCGCTGGCTTTGTAATTACAGGTAACCGGCTCAATGTTAGCTAAATAGGTCTGTTGGTAAACATTCCTAAGGTAATAGAGAACAGGAAGTAAAATAGGAGTGTTAAATTAAGAAAGAGATAGATATCTGAGTGTAGGAGGGTTTTACGTTAACCAACCGTGCATGGCTTATAAGGAAGCCGGTGAAGACAGGTGAAAGAAAATGTAGATATATGAAATCTATTTTCATAATATCCTTTGCCACAGTGTCAAGCGTCGACTTTAGGCCACTTATACTCTCACTTGTTCCAGAGATAGTACATTCAATTGGTACCACCGATTAGTGCACAAAAGAAGAGGACAAATACCCACCTGAGTATTGAGTTTTCCTGACACACACTCATGTGGCGCCCTCTTTCATTCCACCATCCCGTCTACCTCAGAACTTTGCACTCTCTGAGAATTAATCTTAATCACAATGAGCGGAAAACTTTCATTACATTTAGATTGAATAGGTTTACATTTACCTCTACATTGGTTGAAAAGGTTAACAATATAATAAGTATGTAAATAATTTCTCTGATCATTCACTCCCCACTCCATATGGAACTTGGGATTACCTCTGCTTTTGGTTCTCTATAAGAAATTCTCATAAAGCAGTCACCAACCGTTGCAGTGCTGGTTCATGAAATCATCATACTCTATGCTGAGGTTGCTAGCGTCGTACGACTTGGACATCCACTAGCAATTTTGACATATTAATATTCACATGTCAATATATACATATTATTTGACGTATATAAAGAATGCAAAATAGAGAATTATAAATGTACAACTCACCCCAAATTGTTTTTGGGATCACAGACTTCTGGCTTAGAGAAATAGTTACGGCATCTTGTTTAAGATGCCTCTTAAAATTTTAGGTAATTTGGTAAATCTTTCACATTTTACATGACAGAACACCTTCATACTTGCAAACGTTCTTTCGCTATAAATACTGCTCATATTTTATACGTGGCAACCTACTTCTGGACCTTGCAAAACTTCGAACTGACCTCTTGCGAAGTTGTTTTAGTTATGCAGGTGCTTTAACATGGAATGCTTTACCAAAGTCTGTAAAAACTGATATTTACACCACATTCAAAAGACATCTGCATTCACTTGTCATAAAGTCTTGTACACACATTTAACGACAATGCTGTTTCAGGTATTTTAACGTTTGCATGAGCATTTACTTGTCAATGTAATATTTTCAATTTTAATTTGAACTTTAAATATAAAGTAGCTTTATTGCTTGACCTCTCTCTATCTCTCTCTCTCTCTCTTTCTCTCTCTCTCTCTCTCTCTCTCTCTCTCTCTGAGTAAATGTATTTGTGTGTGCTCAGTTACCGAATGTGATGATGATATTAATTAATTGTGATTGAAATTCTTAATATTTTTATTTTTATTTGTAATGACATTGAGAATTGTATTGCAGAGCAGAAATGTAATAAGGCAATTATGCCTATTTATTTTACCCTAATGAAATAAAGATGTCGTTGGTTCGTTCATTCTTCCTCGTGTTCTGGGGTGTTACTTTACAATGAGCTCCCACTCTGACTTCGTTTCAGATTCCTATGATTCCGGTGTTCTGTGTTAATAAAGGTCGCGTTTCCATGGGATATAAGTCCTCAAGATGCTCAAACAAGGTCCGGTCCGATAAATGGAATTCTGATCCTAATCTTTACTCTGGCTGTCTGGCTGGTCTCTTGACAAGGTGAATTTTCGCAGTGCTTTTTCCGGCGAAAGCGTCAGGTTATATTACAACTTTCGTCCCACACCACGCACGTTGTTGTTTACTATTAGATCAGGCTGCAATCAGAAATGTTGTTATGTTTACATCTCGAATGCCGGCCAATATTTTCAATCATATGTGTTATGATGGGGTTGATTCAAAAAATTTCCTCATAGGAAAATTCTGAGTGTTATTTAAAAGGTCACTTTCCAAATATGGAATCGTTATATTTTGTCGATTCGCAGTGATGATTGCAACTACGCTCATACAACTCCCTACATTATCACAAATAAAGTCTTCGTAACAATTCTGTCCTGAAGCTATTACAACATTCCGTCTTTCAGGTGCATGTCTGTAATATGTCCGCAGACGGATAATTCATCTCCCCGTACGTGTGCAAACACCGACCCTCGTTTGACCATTTGGGGTGTGACTCTTCACGACAGTAATTAGAAGGTCACACTAGCTATATCAGCGATAAGCAAGCTCGCCTGGCCATTTCCGCGTGAATCCTGCGCACAATGTCTGATACACGAGAATTTTACCAACATGACTGTCGGTCAAGATTGCATTATCCATCTATTCTTTCGGCAGGGCTGAACAGGTAAACAGACAAGACGAATTATTACAGGCAGAAGTGCAAACAATGACTCTAAAATACCAATTACCTGTCTGAATTTAGGGGAAGAAAATGTACCGACCATCAAACAGTGCACACAATTCGCACGCCCCATAAAGGTAGCTAAATACTGCTGGAGAGGACAAGAGATAGACCAAAATTATGTGACAATACAGATAGAAGGATGATGATACTTCTATCTCGAGGATACTTCTACCTCTTCACAAGATATTTCAGAAGTCAAGAACAACGCTGAATGTGTCTTAGCAATGTTAACGTTTATCTGCCCGACAACTTTTGTGAAGAAGTATTATTTAATTTGGCTCGTACCAGCCCCTAACTGAATTAACAGCAAAATTGTTCTTCTTCTTCTTATTATTATTGGCCCTATATGTTTAAATATATATATTAAATATATGGATTCATACGTGTGCACTCCTGTCTATAATAAATGAATCAACTAGTAATTTGTATGCAGGGGGTAGCCTTTCCTGCTGTCAGTGCTGAGTATCTTCACAGGCCCGTCAGATGTAGCCGTCTAGTGTAGACAATCAGTTTTCTGAATCACAGACTCGTAGCACGAATGGTCTTATAGATTCAAACCACGAACTGGTCTTGTACCACAAAATTAGAAGAAATGAAAAGAACAAATACCTCTGCTCAGTATATTGTGGTCGGAAGATTAATCAGGCGCCTTTCCGGCTGTTCGTCCGCCAGTTTCTCTATCTCTTTGAAGTTTTATCCTCCCTGAGTATATACAGCATAACAAAGGGAATATGATGAGAAATCACCATTACTTTTTTAGTAAATTTAATGGGGAAAATGTGACTGGACAGCACGATTGCAATGGCTTGTGCCTGGAATAACATTATAAAGTTACATATATCTCACAAAATGATAATATACGCACTATGCACACGTGATGTAATCATCACTCACTCACTGCTCCATTCAGAGTCTGGGGTTACCTCTGCTTTTGATTCTCTGTATGAACTAGCATGAAGCCATCGCCAGCGTTTGCTGTGATGGTTTATGAATATACTCTTTTCATATACTGAGGTTACCAGCCTCGTTTGGACCTTTACAACCACTACCAAGTACAAACATATCACATTCAAAGAATAAAATACGTGTTACAACTTACCCCAAACTAGTTGGGACCTCTAGTCTTCTTGTTCAGTTTGAATAGTCTCGGCAACTTGATACAGATGCCTCAAACATACGTCTGGGGTATGATTTCTATTTATAGTCTCTCTATGGCTTTTTGAGTAGGTTCTGTAGGAGTCCGGCTTCCATATTAACAGGTAAATCTTCCTTGCTGTAGTGTTCAGAGGGAGTTCTGATACGTATTTTGCCCGGTCCTATAAGGTCAGAATCTTAACTCTATTCTTTCCTCACTTCAGTCTGAGCTGCCTCTTTGACGACTCTGGAATGCAGTGTGCTTTAGCCTCCGAATTTGCTAGGTTATATTTCTATTTTCTTCCAAGCCTTCACATGGCGTTTTCCGACAAAACTTCCAATCGAAACGAATGTTTATTTCCTGTTCTCAATTGATCCCATCATAACCATATATGGCTATGTTCTTTCCGTTTACTCTTGTGGCCTGGTTACTCTGGTAAAGTCTGATAAAAGGGAATCTAATCAAAGGTTGAGCAAACACTCGTTAAAAGGGAAGTAACGTAGAGAAACATAGACGGGTGAATAGTAGAGATACGTATTACGTCCCTTTAGGTTATAAAATAAATAAAAATTTGTTGATCTTGTAAAGTGGGTGAGTAGGCGAGATACACGTGAGCTGGGTGAACTCTATTTATGAACGGGAAGAAAAGGAGTTCTAGGTTGTTCGAGGAAAGTTTTCTTGTTAAATTAGAAATTAAGATTTAATCAGTTCGTTTTGTAACGTGACAGAGTGCGAATCTTATCAAGAGTTAGTCCTTGAGTTAGTAGAAACAGCCTGGTTGGTTGTACATCTGTGTCAACAGATTTTACCACTCGAAATGCTCTTTTGCCACTCATGTGATGTGACATGTTCAGTAAGGAGAAAAATATTAGAGATTTGTTCTTTGTGAGGACTGGACATTTCCGAACACCATACATGTGTTGTAAAAGCCTGTAGTTTGAAGTTTCGAGTAAAATAAACTGTTGATGAACAGAACAGTAGCAAGAAATAGAATAAAAACTTGGTAGATGTACATCCCTGGCGGTAGGCCAGTGTCACTCTGATACATCAAGACGACATTTATGAAGTAACTTTGAAAAAGAGAAGGTTGTTAGTGAACGAAAGGACAGTAAAGAGAAAAATGTAAAATTTGAAGTACGAGTGAACGACAGCAGATGTTTGATTATACAAGGTAGCCAGCAAGTATTGGAAGGCTGGTTACGTGAAATTTACCATTTGTGTCTAGTTCTTCTGTTGTAAATAAACTTAATAAAAAAACTTGAGGTGCTTTTGGACTTTGCCGTTCACATCAAATATGTTGAGTCAAGTGTCGTGAGGTCGTCTGATTCACAACAAGTTATTCTAAGTAACTCTAACCAAACCACGCGCCATACTTTGTAAGAACTGCTTGATACACGGACCAATCAGAAGGTACCTTTATGCCTTGTTTACTAAAGAATTGTACAGTCAAAATGGCCAGGACTAATCTGTGCAAACGAGTGGAGGATGACAATTAATTACAGACTTAGGAAAGAAGTACCACATGGAAGAGGTCACTAATACGATATTGGAGATGTTGCTCCACACGTCTGTGCAGAGACTTTTACGACCAGTAGTATATTAAGAGAGAAATCTCTGGTTGAATGCATCGAAGCCTCAGGTTAGTCCATAATTTTGCTGTTTAGAGTACGCATAGAATAAAATGCACTTAGGAAAGTAAAAGACTATTAGCTAGGAAGATGTAGAATAAGACAGGGCGTGGTTTAAGCTTGAGATGAAGAAAATCGCTCCAGGAATAACGTAGATAAATACAATCTTAGTTTTCCTGATTTGTACACATAGACAGATCTTACATACATTTTCGGAACGCAAAATACTAGTGAGCAGGAAATCCCTTCGGGCGTCCGACCTTGGACTATATATAGCGTGTGTTCTAAACGGAAATAGGCCAGTCATATTTTGAAAATTACAGCGAGCGCAACAAGTGTTAGTGAATAGTGTATTTGCCTTTTGTAACTGAGAGCAGACCATTACAACCATTAACAGCTCGAATGTATGTGCCTGAGGGTAAGAAAGAATATATATATATATATATATATATATATATATATATATATATATATATATATATATATATATATATATATATATATATATATATATATATATATATTTATTTCTATTGATTAATTCACTTGTGCGTTGGGAAGTGTGTAGATGTGTTAGAACCATTGTGAAATTTCTGGAGGCAAAACACTGGCAAGATATATATTCAAATAATTGAGAATGGTGGTAAAAGTGTGTCTGTAGGTTTAGAAAAGACTTTAAAGAATTATTTCTTGATGGAATGGACACACACACCAGGAACGTAAGGAAGATTGAAAGCGATTGTTTTACTGGATTGTTTAAGCTATTACTTAGTATTTTATACAAGACTTAATCATTGTATGGAGGCGGATCATGGACAACTGGCTCTAACTAAGGATGTAGAGGGAAACTGTAGTTACATTGAACTGGATTTGGTTGTTGCTTCTCTACTGTGTCCTGTGCATCTGCTAGCACACTGTCTGAAACTGTCTATCATCCCCAACCTTTGTGATAGTGGGATAGTGATGGAAAATATAGGGGTTAACTAATTCGTTTCAGGTTGTATCCCGTAAACCCAACTACACATAATAAAGTCATCCACTACTGAGGGAACTCCTGATGCAAGTGCCTTTTGAGTTCAGAGGGCCAATCAGCTAGTACCTACTGCCTAGAGGAAGATCATTAACTTTGCTCACAGGAACAAAGTGGAACCAGCTTCATTCTACAGATGAGTGAAAAACAAGGCCACTGTAGAGTATACCAGTCACTCCGAGATTATAGACAGTAATCAAATGATGACCCATTTTGGGGCATAGTTATAGCCAGTGATAACTTAAAATAAAAGGACAGTGAAAGAACAGTAATATAAAGATGTAGCCTAGAGATTCTACAAGAGTGATGCCAATCCAGTGATAACCTCCTTCTTATTCAGAGACCTATGAAACATTTTGTTGAACAATTTTCAAGTGCATATTTATTTAATTTTGTAATTGAAGCTTTTTTTTTTTTTCGTTAAAGATTTTCAAGAAAAGAAAATAAGATCTGTAAGAATACATTGTAAATATTTACCAGCAGACTTACTTAATTATTTAAGTTGAGTTCAAGTTCTTGTTGGTAGATGATTTAGTTAATACCCCTAGCAGAGTCAACAAGAATAATAATAATAATAATAATAATAATAATAATATAATCATAGGAGGATTTTGAGAGGGAGCGCATAGGAATCTAGGAACATATAATATCATCATACCTAGAAACTTATACAGCTTGTTCCTACCTGTGACGATGAAACTCAGCCGACCCTGAAGTATTAGATGATATGGTAGAACCCTTATAACATCTGTACCCTCGAATATTGTTGTAATTTTATCGTCAACGGGAATTCTTTCACCTGGGCTCTTTAGCAATGCCCAACATAAACGTGGAATTCCACCTGGGCTCATTAATATGCGTCAGAGCAGAGTGGACTCGCCAACACGTTTGCTAATTAATATGTAGACAGTTTATCTTCTGTGTATTCTGGACATTGCTTTGTCTAAAGGGGAGGTAAAACCAAGCCTACTGAAACCTCTAGAGCGAACATAAGCAAGCATTTCGCCACACCTTTCTTTCGTACCTGCCTTAAAGTCGTTGCCTAAATCAAACAAAGAAAGCGGCACACGATCTGAGACAATGACGATCTCAAAGCGAACGATGAAGTTTCCTGCCACTAGGTAACACGGCAGTGTGAATCAGAGGAGAGCGCTGGAACGGCTCGAAAGACGGAACGAACGGGAAAGACGAAGCGGCCAGAGAATTGAATAATCACGGGGGACGGGCGGCATAGGATCTCGAATTCTTCCTGAGTTCAAGAAAGGTGTTAGATTCTAACATGTCCCCCCGATCTGTCATTCCATTTCATATATATAGAGACCCTGTAAAATACCATTTTATCACTCGTTTGCCAGAGATTTACAGAAGCACTAGCAATAGTAAAATCTTGTTAGATTTCCCCTGGATTTTTGGCTATATTTGAAGTGAATTCTATTCTGTGCTAAACGGTATAATATATATTAGTTTCGAGTGATCAGGGGTCTAGTTCATTCATTGTTATTTCCCTGGATTTTGTGTTGATTTAAATCTATTAAATTAAACCTATCTCTAAAGTGTCCAGTTGAAAATTTAATGATATATCTATTACATTATTTCCAAAGATAATAGATGCTTAAACACTTAAATTAACTTTTAAAGTCGCGAAGGAATTTATAACTAATCTAATTACGTTAAGTCCTATATATAGATGTGTGTTTTAACCATTAGACTCGCGAAGTGTTTTCTTAATATTGTAGCGAGATTTGGTAAACACTTGCTTGGTTGTAGCGCGACACGCCCACGCGACACCCACACACACCAGCGCAAGGTCAGCGCTGCGGTCTTTCTTTGAAGTTGGTAGACAGCGGAAATGTGACTTACGGTTAAAAGCCATACAGTATTACTGAAGAATGAGGAAATAGCTATATAGGAATGTATGGCCGACTTTAAAAGTTTGCATTTACTGGCAAGTACATAAGTGACTTGACATCCATAAGTGGAAGGCAAAGGTTATATCGTACCCATGTATCATAACATGTGATTTATTCATGTATATTATTAATTCTGCACCTTATACATTATCTTATCATGCTATCTCTGTAATATACTACCATGATTCATTCATTTACATACAAACACTGAAGACATGGTCGCATCATGAACAGCAGAGGGTGGTGAGATTGTTAGAACAATGGCCACCTATTACTTCTTGTTCCAGGTTTTTATGATCAATGTTTATGATCATTCCTGATCGAGAAACTAAAGACTTGAAGAAGTTGATCCAGCTCACTGAAGCCTAGAGGTCAACCAAACTTCAACACCTTAGTCCCCCGTAGTTATAGGGCGGGCTGAAGGAAAGTCTTCCGTACTCCAGTGTGTCGGAGGAACCTCGAGCAGACGTGGATAAAGTTGAGTTTATATATTTCCATCCAACAAATCCTGTGAGCAGTTCTAAAACGACTTTCTAATGATGAAAACTAGATGGCAAGAGATAATGTGACAAACTTGTTTTATAAATTCAGTGGAAGATAAATCCAAGACTTTTTTCTATTAGTTATTTTAATTTGTAACTGTAAAAATAATCATACATTTTACCATCTTCCAACACCCATTTATCATTACAAGAATATATAGATGTACATAATAAATTGGATAATTGTACTCATTTGACTTGTTAAATTTTTAACTGTTAAATTTTGAGTTACTTTTTCTAATTTAATTATAATATCACATAGGGTTACGATAGCGAAGTAGCATCTTATACTTCTGAAGCCTAAATCTATTGTCCAGCTCAGAGTATTCACAGCTGTAACTCACTTGTGATACCAGTGTACTTCTCGGGCACTGGAACTTCATACTTTCTGGAGAGAGATTCTACTTCTGCTCTACCACTACTATCATACTAGGAAAACCTTTCGCTACATTGGGGGCTCTTTCGCGGGATATTATTTTGTATCCTGGGCCACTATCTATGTATTCTTCTATCTTGAGCCACAAATAGTTTGTAAAAATAAATTTTTTTTTTTTTGGAAAAAATTCTAAAAACTTAGAAATTTGTTTGTAATAGTAGTACCATTGAGTACGAAGTAAATAGGAAACGCTCACAAGGTTTTAAGGATTTGTCTTGTTCAAAGTAATTAATTGATTTTAATTAAGTTAGTTTGTTAGTGAAGATAAAATTATATACCCTCTGGTAAGTAAGCATCATGGCTGAATTGGTGAAGTTTAGAGCTGCGATTATGCAGGAAGGAAAAGACTTGGGTATGACAGGAGATGCTCTAATTCGATATATCACAACTGAAGTGGATAAATATTTAGATAGAGAGACCAAAAGAATGGAAGTTGAGGCTGAAGCTAAGAAATTAGAGGCAGAAAGAGAGACCAAAAGAATGGAAGTTGAGGCTGAAGCTAAGAAATTAGAGGCAGAAAGAGAGACTAAAAGAATGGGAAGTTGAGACTGAAGCTAAGAAATTAGAAGCAGAGAGAGAAGCCAAAAGACTGGAAAGAGAAGAAAAGAGACTAATTTTGGAAGCTGAAGAAAGAAGGTTACAAAGAGCGCATGAGTTAAGTTTAAAGGAACTTGAACTCCAGGGAGCAGCTAGCAATCATGGTGCTAGCTCACCTCACTCTGAGAGTAGCTCCAACCATAGCGCGGCAAATGGAGCCATGAGTTTCCACCTGGATCCATTTATTGAAAAAGAGGACGCCATTGAGTCGTACCTGGATAGATATGAGAGACTGGCCTCTACCTATGGATTGGAAAAGGAAAAATGGAGCCTTAAGCTATCTCAGGGGTTGAGGGGAGTTTCATACGATGTTTATTTAAAACTCTCAAAAGAAGACCAGGAAGATTATGAAATCTTAAAACAAGCTTTACTGGTCAGGTACGAAAAGAATTCTGAATCTTATAGAAAGAGATTCCGAACTGCTAAGCTACTTCCAGGAGAAAACTATCACCAGTTTTCTGCCAGATTGGAAACTTATCTGACAAAATGGATTAGCTTAGGAAAGTGTCAAGATATAAAAGAAATGGTCATGATGGAGCAACTGAGAGAATCCATGCCTCAAGAAATGAGAAAATTTCTTATGGAACAAGGAGCTGAGAGATTGGAAGATATTTTAACCATGGCTGAAAGATATCAAGCAGCTCAGTCAGAAGTATCAGGAAATAAGAAGAAGCAGGGTGAGAACTTCAAACCTTCACAAAACTTTACCAACTATGAACACAGGGACAATTCCAACAAGAACAAACACAGAACTGATTATAAAGACAAAAACCCTCTAGGATCAGAAAAGAAACCTCCAAGAAAGGAAGGAAAGTGGTGTAAATCTTGCCAAATGAGTAACCACAATACTGCGGAATGCAGACGGAAAAACCCTCCTCATCACGCTGCATGCCTTACAACAGAGAACAAGGGAAGGAAGGACCTGGCAGATAGTCAGAATGACCTCCATCATCCCCCTGTCTGTGAGGAAGTGACCTTGAATGGCACCCAAGTACTGTGCTTATATGATACAGGCTTGGACTTTGACTCAGTAGTGTGCTCTTCTCTGGTGAGTCCGGAACAGATAACCACAGAAACAGTGGAAATCAGAGGACCAGTCAAGGGAGCAGGAACCATGACACTGCCCATAGCCCGAATCAACATAAGATCTCGCTATGTGGAAGGAGAGATCAAAGCAGCAGTGATGGACAACCCTATCTACCCATTAATACTGGGATGTAGATATGTCTTTCTAGGAGAACCTATAAGACCCATAGTGATGGCAACAGTCCAGACCAGGGCAAGCTCTAAGAAAGAGGAGGACACTATCATCAATACTCATCCAGAAGAGATGAGAAAGGCTCAAACTGCTGACAGTACATTGAAGCCTTGCTTTGGCAAATTACCTAAAAGCCATAACCCTCCAGAGAAAGGAGACTTATATATGAAAAAAGGCCTACTATATAGAAAAGCTGGAACAGGACCAAAAGGACATGGACAGCTTGTAGTGCCAAAATCATACAGGGAGCAGGTTATGAAGCTAGGACATGCTATACCCTTCAGTGGACATATGGGAATAGGGGCCACTGGACAACGGATAGCCTGTCACTACTTTTGGCCAGGGATCACAGAGGACATAAAGAGGTATGTGAGATCCTGTCCAGAATGCCAAAGAGTAGCTCCTAAACATAGGACTGCACCAGCAACACTGGGAGAAATGCCCATCATGGGAACGCCCTTCGAACGTGTTGCCGTGGATATTGTTGGACCCCTCAGTAGGACCAAGAAGAGAAATGCATATATCTTAACCTTGGTCGATACTTGCTCTATGTGGGGAGAGGCAGTAGCAATGTCATCGATAGATTCGAAACATGTGGCAGAGGCACTGTTAACAATATTCACCCGATTAGGTTTCCCACATCAAATATTGACTGACAATGGTTCTCAGTTTAGGGGAAAGCTAACACAAGAAGTATTCAGGTTATTTCAAGCTAGACATTATCACTGTAGCCCGTACCACGCCCAAGGGAATGGTCAAGTAGAGCGGTTCAATGGCACGCTCATTTCAATCCTTAGAAAGTTGGCTAGTGAGAAACCTGAAACTTGGGACACATACTTACCCTCAGCACTATTTGCCTATAGGGAAGTCCCACATAACTCCACAGGATTGGCTCCAGCTACATTGTTGTTTGGACGACCAATCAAAGGTCCACTGGAAGCATTGTTGCGGACATGGACTGATGAAAAAGCAGAAGAAACCGTGACTTCTTCATACCAATACGTCAACGAGTTGACATCTCGATTGAAAACAAGTTGGAAACTGGCAAATGATAACTTGAGACAGGCCAGGAGGAAGCAGGCTGCTTACTACAATAAAACAGCAAAAGATAGGGAACTTGAGGTGGGAGAAAAGGTTCTGTTACTGTTGCCCAGCAGCAATAATAAATTGCAAATTGGATGGCAGGGACCCTACGTCATATTGGAAAAACTTTCCCGGACCAACTATAAGATTGACAAGAAAGGAAAGGAGAAGGTGTATCATGTCAACCTTCTTAAAAAGTATTATGACAGGGAAGCATCAGAAGTTGCCCATATCATGACCCTGGCCATTGCAACAGAAATGCAGGATGAACCAATTTCCTCCATGGAATACCCCCTATCAACTACGGAAAGCTATGCTCAGGTTAATGTGAGTGAACATTTAACTCTTGAGCAGAGGAAAAAGGTTCAGGAGGTGTTAGAAATCCATGCTGATGTACTCACAGATAAGCCGGGGTGTACTAATCTGTTAGAGTATGACATGACGATTACTGACCCTACACCAGTTTGTATGCGGACATACCCTATACCTTATGCTAAAGGACAGGCACTCAAGGATGAGATTGATTATCTCTTAAAAGAGAAAATTATTTCAAAGTCTGAATCTCCCTACAGCTCAAGTGTGGTGCTATTAAGGAAGCCTAGTGGTGAACACAGGTTATGCATTGATTATAGGAAACTAAATGCTATCACTGAATCTCAGGTAGACCCATTACCTGACACCAATCAGTTGTTTGCTACATTGAGTAAGGCTCGGTATTTTTCAAAAGTAGATCTAAGCAAGGGATACTACCAAATACCAGTGAAACCAGAAGTTAGGAAACTGTTAGCCTTTAGTACACCGGATGGACATTACGAGTTCAATGTACTCCCATTTGGTTTAAAGAATGCTCCAAGTATCTTCACCAGAATGATGAGGAAATTGTTGGAACCATTACAAAATCCTCATATCACCAACTTCATGGATGATATTCTGATTGCTACCACTACATTCGAGGAACACGTAGTAGCACTCTCCATGTTGTTAGGTAGATTAAGAGAAACGGGATTGACAGCACGCCCAACTAAGTGTCATATTGGATGTGAGACATTGGAATTTTTAGGTCACACTATCTCTACAGGGCAAATGTATCCGGACCCAAAGAATGTAGAGAAAATGAGAAAAGCACCAAGACCACAAACTAAGAAGGATGTAAGATCCTTTGTGTCACTGTGCGGGTTTTATCAGAAATATATCCCCCATTTTAACTCATTGTGCGCGCCATTAACCGACTTAACCAAAAAAGGTCAGCCGGATAAAATACAATGGACTGTGGAGTGTGAACAGGCTTATACAGAGTTGAAAAAATAAGCTGACAAATAAACCTATCCTTGCCCTTCCCGATCTCACACAAGAATTCGTACTAAGAACGGATGCTAGCAATGTAGGCATCGGAGCAACATTACTACAGCGGGCAGACACACCGCCACATATGCTATTACCAGTAGCTTTTGCCAGTAGAAAGTTAAATACAGCTGAGAGAAATTATTCTACCGTTGAACGTGAATGCCTCGCTTTGGTCTGGTCGATCAACAAATTCGCCCCTTTTCTTTACGGGAAACACTTCATTGTGGAAAGTGATCACCAGCCTTTGATGTTTTTAGCAGTGTCTAAAAAATTAAATTCACGACTTTTAAGGTGGAGTTTACTGTTATCTCCATATTCGTTCAATGTGAGATACATACCAGGACGGGACAATCTTGGACCCGATTTTTTAAGTAGGCATCCTATCAAAGGAGATATAGAGAAACAGAAAATTAAGGAGGAACTGCAGCATGTGTTACCAAAAAGTTAACCGTGCAGGCACTGTTTTAAAGAAGAGGGCTCTGTAGCGAGATTTGGTAAACACTTGCTTGGTTGTAGCGCGACACGCCCACGCGACACCCGCACACACCAGCGCAAGGTCAGCGCTGCGGTCTTTCTTTGAAGTTGGTAGACAGCGGAAATGTGACTTACGGTTAAAAGCCATACAGTATTACTGAAGAATGAGGAAATAGCTATATAGGAATGTATGGCCGACTTTAAAAGTTTGCATTTACTGGACATTAAATTATTCACTACAGGAGAACGCATGGTTGGAATAATATTAAATAAATATAACTCAACAAAGGAGATAGGCTAGGAATTATATCCAAAAGGATATTATTCAAATATAAATAGTTTTAAAGATAATTAATATTTTTCACCTTCATCACATCGGCTAAAAGTTAGCTAATAATCTTTAAAAATTTATTACACTAACAAGCCTCAACGGAATTGTATAAAACTTATATGTAATGAAAGCCCCATATGGGGAAAAGGAAATGATATATAGGAAGGAAGGAAGGAGATAAGTGTGTGAGTGACAGAGGAGAAAAACGAGGACAGGGGAAGCAGAGATTGCATCAAATAGCTTCAAAACAGGAGATGAAACTAAAATCTTTTGGGGAATTTGGGAGCTGCTTTCTCGTACGCGCGAGAGACTGAAATATAAGGACAGAGCGGCGCATTGTAAATCACACACCAAATCCAGAAGCCAGAGTGAGAAACTGGAGGACAGCCTCTGCAAGAAAAGTTCTATTTTCACGCTGCATGCAGGGCAGATTAAGTTAAGCCAATACAGTCTCACCGTGAGCTTATTAATCCTAAGAGGGTATGTAAGTTTATTAAAAATATATATGTATTACTAATATCATTTTATTTCAGATTTTATTTCTGATTGATTGTAGCAGATATAATAAAAAAGGGAATGACGCTAACCAGAGATAACCTTCACCGGCATTGTCAGGAAGCATAACCATTAATTGGTTAGCCAAATATATTATGGCTAATTCTTGCCTGGAAGCTTACGACATACCAGCAAGTACATAAGTGACTTGACATCCATAAGTGGAAGGCAAAGGTTATATCGTACCCATGTATCATAACATGTGATTTATTCATGTATATTGTTAATTCTGCACCTTATACATTATCTTATCATGCTATCTCTGTAATATACTACCATGATTCATTCATTTACATACAAACACTGAAGACATGGTCGCATCATGAACAGCAGAGGGTGGTGAGATTGTTAGAACAATGGCCACCTATTACTTCTTGTTCCAGGTTTTTATGATCAATGTTTATGATCATTCCTGATCGAGAAACTAAAGACTTGAAGAAGTTGATCCAGCTCACTGAAGCCTAGAGGTCAACCAAACTTCAACACCTTAGTCCCCCGTAGTTATAGGGCGGGCTGAAGGAAAGTCTTCCGTACTCCAGTGTGTCGGAGGAACCTCGAGCAGACGTGGATAAAGTTGAGTTTATATATTTCCATCCAACAAATCCTGTGAGCAGTTCTAAAACGACTTTCTAATGATGAAAACTAGATGGCAAGAGATAATGTGACAAACTTGTTTTATAAATTCAGTGGAAGATAAATCCAAGACTTTTTCTATTAGTTATTTTAATTTGTAACTGTAAATAATCATACATTTTACCATCTTCCAACACCCATTTATCATTACAAGAATATATAGATGTACATAATAAATTGGATAATTGTACTCATTTGACTTGTTAAATTTTTAACTGTTAAATTTTGAGTTACTTTTTCTAATTTAATTATAATATCACATAGGGTTACGATAGCGAAGTAGCATCTTATACTTCTGAAGCCTAAATCTATTGTCCAGCTCAGAGTATTCACAGCTGTAACTCACTTGTGATACCAGTGTACTTCTCGGGCACTGGAACTTCATACTTTCTGGAGAGAGATTCTACTTCTGCTCTACCACTACTATCATACTAGGAAAACCTTTCGCTACAAATATATATAATTAAATACGCGAGTGTATATAATAGCCTTAACAGTAAATTTATCGCGCTTTAGAATGTTATTTGATTTTTCGGTATGATTACATGTTTTCTATCTTTCATATAGGGTGATTGTGGCGCTGGCTTTGCACGCCACCTGCCAGAGGATAAATAGGATTTTGGTGCTGATGAGCGCTGCACGATAGTGATTTGTCGATATGTGTATTGCGCACATGACGTGAGCAGTTTGGAGGAAAAATGGACAGAGTTTGTGTTTACCCCAAAGGGGCAACTTGTGTATGGATCGTGTTCTAGTAGGAACCCATTTTAATGAAGTGTTAAGTGTTAATCAATCTCAGGGATGGAAGAGGAATTGAGGAATTGGATAATATTGATTATGACAATTGAGGAATTGGATAATATTGATTATGACTCACTGATTATGAACACTGCTGAATTAACCTAACTTGTCATGCCTTGTAATAAATGTCCGTGTCATGTGATTAAATGTGGAAAAGTTAACGGAGTTTAAAGTTCATATAATTCCCGTTGATTTGGGGTAATTGAAATTCTTGTTACGGAGTTATTGTGGCTGTCCTGAATCCTGAGGGCCTTAAATATATAAACCCTGGACACAGTGTGAAAACGAGCACAATATTTGATTGAATATTATAAACTTACAACGCCCCAGATATGGGAGGCTCAGTCCGTTGGCGATGAATTAATTGTTTGAAGTGTATACAAGGCCGTACTGTGGAAAGTACGCAAGATATCAAGCACACGAATTTGTGGAATCAATGGAAATTGCAGTTGTTTTTTGTTGCGAGGTCATGCCAAGACCTGGGACTGTTTTGAAGACATTAATGCCAAACAACATACACAGCATATTCGAGTGAAGTCTCTGATCATGCATTTGACTGCCAACGTATAGATACCAAAGTTTGACACAATATATTGCGGTCACATGTTATTATGAAGAACGTTGTCACCTCGAGGCCATTTTACGTTGAATCGCTGTCAAAAACCGTTACATCAAGGTCACCTTAACGGACTTTTACATCTTAAAGTAAACTTACTAGTGGACAGTTGTTATACGAATAATAACTATAATAAGATGAATCGGGAGGATCGTGACGGTATCCAGAACCAGTCTGTCAAGTCTTTCAAGTCTGACAAGTCTTTCAATCTGATGTCCGAGAAATCATTTCGTTTGTCTGCAATGGTCAGGAAGGATGATTTAATCTTTTACGTACATCATCAAACAGATTTGCTGACCACTTCGATTTCTTAATCAGGAACGGGGAACGTCTTGAACAGTACGCTCATACGTGTTTTGGAACTCGACTTTACATTCTGTCATTGACCATGGTGTATTGCATAGATTCAAAGCTACAGCGCGAGGTTGAATGCTCTTGTCTACAGCGAGGATTGGCGGTCGTGGATTTTTTTAATTCAGATAAGTGAATATATGTTGTGTAATGGCATGGTCTCCAGTCCTAACAATGTCAGGCACATCTTGTTTTGTGTATCTTTTGTGTTTTATGTTTTTGTGTGGGCGACACTCAATTATATCTTAGGATGAATTTAGTGTCGTCGTTCTATAGATTTTGATTGTATTGATCTCTTTCAGGGATTCAGCATTTAGTGCTGTCGTATTTCTGCTCTGACTGAGATTAATATTTTCTTATTTGTTTAGCTGTGCTGTCAAGTAACATGCTGTCGTGTATTTCTTATTTAGTTCAGTAGGGTTACGTTTGTACCCGTAGTTCTCATCTGACTTTCTTTTTATAATTTATAGCAGTTCTATGTGATTGTATCTCGTCCTGTACTGTTCATTGGCGGTGGAAACGGTTGTTTTATTATATTGCATAATTTTATGACTTTTTACACTGTTGTCTTTTCCTTATTTGTTTCCAGCGTTGTCTTTTAGTCTTTTGTCTAATGTGATGTTATGGCATGCTTTTACATAGGTATTAATGGCGATATTTAGTATTTGAAGATGATTATATTATATTGTTAATTGCTGATATGTTAATATATACTTTTATTACAGATACTCTGTGATAGTAGTGGATAAGCATCAAATACTTCAGAGACAAGTATATCACACAAAACGAATAAATACTGTACATACAGTTGGTTTTGAAACAGGTTTGAATTACCTTACGACTAAGTATAGTCATTTAACTACAAGTGGGATAGATATTCATTTTGCATCTATATCCCATTACTCTTTGATTCCATTACAGCTGACTTTGTAAAAGTTAAGGCAGGATTTATACAAAATGGGAAGGACTGTGGTTTCTCGGGTGATGATTTGATATCTTATGTAGATAAAGAAATTGCAGAATACAAAGTAAGAGAAGAAAGAGAGAGAGAAGAAAAAAGAGAAAGAGAAGAAAGAGAGAGAGAAGGAAAAAAAAGAAAGAGATAGAGAAGAAAAAAGAGAAAGAGAAAAAAGAGAAAGAGAAGAAAGAGAGAGAGAAGAAAAAAGAGAAGAAAGAGAGAGAGAAGAAAAAAGAGAAGAACGAAATAGAGAAGAGAGGGAACATGAGAGAATGGAAAGAATTCGTTTAGCAAAAATTGCTGCAGAACAAGCGAAATTTGAAAGAGAAAAAATTTTTTGAGTTAGAAAAATTGCGTTTACAATCTTCGTGTTCTAGGGAATCATCTGGTACAGGATCGTCTAAGATCATTAATTTAAAATTACCAAATTTTTCTTCATTACATGACGATATAGGATTCTTTCTTTTGAGATTTGAATCAAGAGTTACGGCTTTAAATTTACCGAAGGCCTCATGGGCTGAACATTTTGTCGGGTTACTTACTGGGGAAAGTTTACAGACTTTTTCTAACATAGCCGATGACAAAAGAAATGACTATGAATCCATAAAAGCAATATTTCTTCGGAAATATTGTTTAGACGAAGAAGGATATCGTCTGAAATTTAAATCTATGGGTCCTCTGGAAGGTAAGGATTTCGAAGACTTTGTGTCTTCAGTGAAGATGTGTCTAAACAGATGGATTGAACTGTCTAATATTACGAAATCTTTTGAAAGTCTTTATGATCTTGTCTTAAGAGACAAAATTTTATCTTCGGTAAATACTGAAATTTTCTCATTTCTTCAAGAAAGGAAGCCTACCGATATAGGAGAAATGGAAAAATTAGCTCAACAATTTTCGGTCGCACACCCAAACTTGCCTTTAGGTAAGACGAAGGTCCTAGAAACTTCGCCAGCTTGTGCGGTCACTCATGATAGATCACGCACTCGCAGCATGGACCGACGGTATAGGGAAGACTATCAAAACTCATACAGAGGTGGATACAATTTCCATCATAATCGCTCGCCCTCACGGGGGGAGAGAGGCGAAACTTTAACCATAATAGTAATTCATGGCATAAAAATAAACAATATGCATATAATAATTACAATAACAAACATCACGTCTCACCACCATCTCGTGATGATTCTTCTCGCACGGACAAAAAGGGGTACTATCGGTCTGACCGTCCAGTGGATCGGAGAGGAACACATTTTGCTAGAGGTCACAGTAGAGCGAATTCACAAGCTCACACTTGTCAGATTAATGTTGGTAATGATAATATTTCCAATAATGAGAATAATACTCAAACCAATGCATGTAGTTTTGATCTTGAAAATAGTGGTAATTGCACAGAATGTATGACTCTATTTCAACCTGGATCTACTCCACGTCTGAGATGTGGACATGCTCTGCCAGTTTTGTCTTTAAATGATCGGGTTGGCTCCCTCGTGATCCATGGAGGTTTTGTTTTTGACACACCCGTTTCTATTTTACGTGACAGTGGATGCTCCACCATTGGACTAAGGAAGGCACTAATTCCTCCTTATTGTTTCACGGGTACTTCAGTGAAGTGCGTGACTTTCGGTGGAACTATTGAATCTTATCCGCTGGCAGATGTGGAAATAGATACTCCTTTCTTTTCAGGAAAGGTTAGAGTGTGTGGTCTCGATAGACCCTGTTGTGATTTAATTGTTGGTAACATAAAGGGTGTTAAAGAGTGTTCTAAACATAATATTCTTAAGTGGGAGAGATATCACCCGTCTTTGGCTAACGCTAGAACACAACAAGCTGCAGAAACAAGTAAATTAAATTATTCTATTCACACACAAGCCAGTGCAACTTGTCAGTACATTGACAAAAAATATATCTATTTCTCACCAACAATAAGATTCCTCTTTGGGACATTTATTTCCATTAGCGAATGCTAGAAAGTATGTCAATAAATATACACAAGATAACAAAAGGAAAGTCTCTTTTCGAAGGAGATATAATTTCCATCCATCCAGTGCTTCTTATCGTAAGCATGGTTTTTCTGATGGTTCATGGAGGCAACATGCCAGTGACATTGATATTGATTTGTCAGATCATTATATATCTGTTGAGAAAAAAGAGTTATTTGATCAACCTGATCACTATAAAGTATGCCATAAAAAGATAGAGAGATGTGATGGGGATGACACACATTTGACTAACAATAATGAGGTTAATTCTTCTTTTAATGAGGTAGTGCAGGCTGAGCCTATTGTTCGATTGGGTACAACATGCCCAAAGACTGCATGCTCTGGTAATATTCAGGATATTGAAGATCAACATGCACGTCAGTCCAACACAACACATAATGAAATGACTGAGAACAATTCTACTCAGTCCAATATAACCAAGAACAACTTTTGTTTCCCACTTCGCTCTTGCCGAAGTTTGTCTTGTGGTGAAAGACTACACAAAACCGCACCGTGTAGATGCGACATTTACAATCTGATGCGTACGTGCATATTTCCTGCACACGGCTGATGTTCTGTATACGCATCATTTTCCTGTGCATAATTCTATGCGCATTTATTTTCCTTTGTCTTAATATCGATGCGCACGAAGCTACTGGTCTTCCAAATTGATCTTTGTGTTTGTATTACTGCCTAGATGCCAGATTGGTGCACGATTTACCACCGCGCGTCTGGTTTCATTCTTCCGGAAGTTGACTTCATTTGTTCAGATATATATTCTGGAAAGTCAAATTTATTATTTTTTCGGTAAGTTGGTACTTTCTTATTCATTTGGTTCATTTCAACCTTTAGATTGGTGTGGTCTTTGCAATTGTTGTTATTTCTTTCACACTTCGTGGTATTTGCATAGTTGTATCTGTCTATTACAATTGCAGTAGTAAGTACTGATAAGCAAGTATGAAACTTGCTGTGGCTTGTACCTTCTATCTTAAGTGTATAGTTCTCTTTTTTTACTTATATCCTATACGCTGTAAGATATGCCTGACAAAATAGATAGAACGAAACGATAAAATGACCATGTTTTACATAACATAATATCACAAAATTTTATATTACGATTGCGACAACCAGACCTACGACAACCTTTTCTCGTTGCAGATTCCATTACCATCCGATTTTTACTGGACAGAACATTATCTGATGCTGAGTCCAGGTACTCTTTGGTTCGGAGGAGAGTTGTCTAACAGTGGTATGGACTTTAAATAGTTGACAGAAATACCGGGTATGTACTTATTACACTTTACATACAGACCAACAATCACTCACATATTTACAGACTTTTACGACCAATGCACGTCTCACCCGATGGTTTTTACAAATTCAAGGAGACGTTCTCCCGATAGCGGGAAGGACAATGCCAACGCTTTATCTAGGATAATGTATGGACTCACATTTGGTTTGTATTTAAAGTGGACCAATTGAGATAGTGCGTAGTGTTTCGTTACAAAAGGTACTGTAGGAAGTGTAGTTCACATAACCACGGTGTTTAATATGGACAGTTGGATCACTATGCAAACACAGACCAGATTGTTTAACTGTGATGATCACACTTATGAGACAATAATTACTCATTTATTCATGTTCTTATTACTGACATTATTTTTTATTAAACATCTTGTTGGCAATTTAGATAGATATCATTTAATTGTTTGATAGGTAATCATAAGGCATTAGTGATAATCTGAATGATTTAATCTCGCGTCACATTATAATTGCCTGACTGAAAACTATGTTTTCAGTTGTTCGAGGGGAGGGGGGTGGGGGGTGATGTGGCGCTGGCTTTGCACGCCACCTGCCAGAGGATAAATAGGATTTTGGTGCTGATGAGCGCTGCACGATAGTGATTTGTCGATATGTGTATTGCGCACATGACGTGAGCAGTTTGGAGGAAAAATGGACAGAGTTTGTGTTTACCCCAAAGGGGCAACTTGTGTATGGATCGTGTTCTAATAGGAACCCATTTTAATGAAGTGTTAAGTGTTAATCAATCTCAGGGATGGAAGAGGAATTGAGGAATTGGATAATATTGATTATGACAATTGAGGAATTGGATAATATTGATTATGACTCACTGATTATGAACACTGCTGAATTAATCTAACTTGTCATGCCTTGTAATAAATGTCCGTGTCATGTGATTAAATGTGGAAAAGTTAACGGAGTTTAAAGTTCATATAATTCCCGTTGATTTGGGGTAATTAAAATTCTTGTTACGGAGTTATTGTGGCTGTCCTGAATCCTGAGGACCTTAAATATATAAACCCTGGACACAGTGTGAAAACGAGCACAATATTCGATTGAATATTATAAACTTATAACGCCACAGTGATCATAACCTTTGCGTCCCAGCAAAAACATTGTATAGATTCCTCCAGACAACATCATCAATACAATTTAATCTGTAGAGTTTAACTGGAGAAGAACAGTGCCAGAGCTATATTTAGATTATTAATCCTGCTCTACTGCGAAAGAAAATAGAAATCTCCAGAACACTGACTGTGCATATTTTCTTCACTGGATTTTAAAACCCTCGAAGTAAACCATTCCTCACCGGTCAGTTGTTGTCATCACGCATTAAGAAGTTTTCACCATCAGCGGCGAAATCACTGAGACCACCCCATTTTCACCACCTGTATCCGTGACCGTGCCATCCCATAGAACTTTCCTTGTAACATAACAAAAACAAAGAACACTTAGGCTTCACCATCCAGCGATTTCGAAACTGTACTAACGCATAAACCTGATAATCTGGGGCTGGACACAGAAGAAAAAGACACTACCTATGTCGAGTGTTTATTTGATGTTTGTGTATTTTTCTATGGAGTGCCAGATTCTACGATCGGTAAGTGTGTGTGAGTAAATGAGTGTTGGCCATCACGAGCACGCATGAATGACATGAGATTTATTTTGCAACCACTTTTAATTTGCCTACCTGGTACATACTTTTACTGTATTCCCTGTATTGTTCCTTTTAAGTGGGATTTTATAACTCTGTTTATTCCCCACCCCCTTACATTTGCTTAGGAAAAGGGAAAACAATTGAGAATAACAGGACTTTTTCTACCACCCATACCTAGTACTGTAACACCTCTTTTTTCAGAGTAATTAAATTTACTGTTGGGTTACATTATCTATTTTTTTCTAATAACTACCTATCTTTGGACTGGGTTTATCTTTTATCTATTACCAGTGGGAATGGCAAATTGGATACCACTCTTCATATTCCCCCCCCCCCAGCCTTGTTATTTGTATTTTCTGTATCTATGATAATTTTCTGTTATCTGATAAATGTTGGGACTGATTTTTTAATGATAAATAAACATCATAAAACTTTTAGTACTGTGTTGGAAGACCCAAGCCCAAATTACCCATATTTGTTTACCATAGTTTGTATTCACGTAACGTCCGTGTGTTTGAAACACCAAATTGGTGTGAGCGCATGTGTGTTTGGAAACTGGCAAATAATTGTTTAGCCAGGAGAGTTTAAGGAGTAGATTGAGAGAAAAGGATTGTCGTAAAAGAGTCTGTCCTTACTCTTCCCAACACTCTGTGAAGCAACTACTTACTTTCTAACCCTTTCTATCATAGAGCCTTCATCATCATTCTTCACTCTAAACGGGACCACTATTTCTAAGACTTCTCTCAAAATAAATTTACGACACTACCATTGATGTCGATACACCCTTATTCTTTTCAGAAAAGGTGGCATTTCTTATAAGACCAGTCTCTTATCTGGCACTATCCTGGTATCACCTGATACAACTGTTTTGTCCAGGATATCTTATAATTTAAATAATAATCAACCCTCTCGTGACATCAAGTGAGTCTTGTTATAGAAACATGATTCTAGAGCTAACACGACAGGGCAGTTACACGAATCTACATTATACGGTTAGCAACTACAATATAGTTGGTTTGTAGCACGCGCCAGATAGTAGGGAAGAACAGTGGACACATGCGTCAACGGCCACACTCTTATACACACTGGCGAACCCATCTGCAAACGTATCCATCAAATCTTGCCATCGGTAATCTGTGTCCCTATACTGGCTTTAATCTAGAATTATCATTACCAAAATCGGGGCGGAAATGCTTAAACAATTCTCACCTGCCCTGATTTCAATCACCAGACAGATAAATTAGCGACATATCACTGACCACAGACATTTTTTACAGACAAACAATCTGGTCTTCCTTTGTAGTCTAACTCAGTATTGTCGAGATAAACATTTACCGCCGCATGTGTTCTCTACGTCTGGGTAGGGCAGAAATAGTTACGTGAAAAGGCCACAGTCATTTTCCAGTTGACCGTTTGAAGCAAAATCTAGTTCAACAACTTAAGCGATTACAATTAATCCTTATGTGTTAAAGTTTAGAACGGAACGCCAGCTTCGTTCCTGCTATATTGGCTTTGTGCGGTAATGTGCGATGACAGCATGAACCGGATGTTGTCGACATGACCCGTTAACTGCCAGACGTTCTTACACCGTTGATGCTGGGTGACAGTTCAGCTGGGAACAGACGTTCCTTATCATGTTTGTAATCGTGTACCTATTCGTCTTGTCTGTCAACATGTGTGTTCTATTTGAGTTAATAAATGGTCGTTCTTTATACAACGCCTTATTTATTATGCTGTGAATGGAATGCACAACACTGACAACAAGGTACACACACACACACAACACTGGCGACGAGGATAACGAACTGCTGTGGGAATATTTCGTCACGAAATCCTAATCTACGTAAGTGTTCATACACACAAGCTTCTAGTAACAAGAACGTTGTAGCACGGACATTTTCCAGGTTGCAGTATTTTATCCTTATGTTCACATTTTCCCCGCCAATTCAAGCTTCACTGTTTCAAAGTTAATACTGGTTCTCCATATTAAGCAATTTCACAGTATGGCAGAGCAAGCATCAGAAATGACCCTGTTGCTTAAAATGTTCATGGAACAAATGAAACAGCAAAGTGAAGACCAAAGAAAAATATTGGATCTCCTGTTGCAGAGGCAAACCACTAGCAGCAGCTCAGATGGAGCATTGGCACCACATTCTACACCAATCAAAGAACATATTCCTGCATTCCCTGAATTTAAGCTAGAACAGGATAAATGGGACATTTATCTTAAACGACTAAATCATCATTTTGATGCTCATCAGCAAACAGATGACCTGATAAAAAGGCACTATTTCCTTTCTTGGATTGGCTCATCTTTATATCAGCTAACGCAGAAGATATGTGGAACAGAAGACCTATCCAAATTTACATTCACAGAACTGACATCTAAGCTGACAATACACTTCCGTCATTCAACACATCTGATCATTGCTCGTCATAAATTTTGGCAATCCAGGAAGAAACCAGATCAGTCATATGCACAGTGGATTGCTGAACTTCGTGGTCTATCGACTGACTGTAGATTTTTATGCCCAAAGAACGGTTGTGGACAGTCACTAGTAGAAGAACATATTAGAGACATGGTTCTTCAATTCACGCCGCATGAATTTATAAGAAAATCTGCATTGTCAGAAGAAAATCCATCCCTTGAGAAGATAGCTCAGATAGCAGCATTATATGAAACAACTTTGGCTGCAAGTGAAACTTTAAGAGGAGATGAGAAACCTGTATCTTCAGACATTAATGTTATGAAACCTTTTTATAAACAAAAGCGTGCCATGTCATTGGATAGAAAAGCTACAGACAGAAGCAAGTCACAGAGCTTGAGATTAAACAAACTGAAGTCTTGTCCTTCATGTCATAGCAAACACGAACGATCAGATTGCAAGTACAGACAGTCTCGATGCAATCTTTGTGGAAAAATTGGACACATTTCATCCGTCTGTGCTTCAGTGAAAACTACAGGCACTACACTTGTAAACAACTCACGTCGTAGTGCTAGTCTAGACAAGTTTACTAGTAGGTCAAGGAAGGGTCAGTCTGAAGACGTAAACACTGTCAGCATTGAAGAACAGAAGAATAAATTTTACATCAATGTTCTGGTGAATAACCACACAGTGAAATTTCTGCTTGACACAGGATGCACTTGTGGCATGGTAGGCTTGAAGGGTTATGAGCAGATAGGTATGCCAAGATTACAGCCCGTTAACTCACAAGTCAAGGGTTATGGCGCTGTGAACATACCACTGAAGGGTTGGACAAACGTAGAAGTGAGATTAGGAGATAAAGTTCGAACACTTCGATTATTGGTGGCTGATACACAAGAAGGCATGAATCTGTTTGGCGCCCCGTGGTTCAAGGCATTTGGTTTTAAAATCACAGAGGACAATAGTCTGCCACCTGAAATTGTCAAAATGGTGGAACCTGTCCATGCATCAGAAGCATTATCTAAGGTGAACCATCTTTGTTCTAGATTTCCTAAGGTATTTTCAGATGGACTAGGCACATGCAAGACTTTTAAGGCACATTTACAGCTACGTCAAGGGGCAATCCCAAGGTTCCACAAGCCTAGACCAGTTCCTTTTGCTCAGAAGGATGCAGTAAAGAAAGAAATACAAAGATTGGAGGAGCTTGGTATCATTAAACCAATTCAGACAAGCAATTGGGCTGCACCGATAGTGGTAGTTCCAAAGTCTAACGGCACTGTTCGAATCTGTGGAGACTTTAAAGTTACTATCAATTCCCATCTTCAAGTTGAACAGTATCCTTTACCAAGACCAGAAGAGTTATTTCATAAACTTCAAAATGGAAAATAGTTTTCCAAATTAGATCTGTCTGATGCTTACCTTCAAATTGAACTGGATGAAGAATCTAAGAATCTAGCTGTTATCAATACGCAGCATGGACTGTACCAGTACCAAAGACTTGCATTTGGCATCTCGAGCGCTCCTGCTATTTTTCCGCGCTTTATAGAACAGATAACCACAGATCTCAATGGTTGTGCTAACTATCTGGACGATATCATCATAACAGGAAGGTCAGATGATGAACATTTGAAAACACTTGAAGAACTTTTCACGCGGTTAGAACAGCATGGACTTCAGTGTAATTGGTCCAAATGTGAATTCTTCAAATCTGAGGTTGAGTACCTAGGTAACATTATTTCTGATGAAGGAATACGACCATCAGACTCTGGCATCGAAGCTATCAAACAGCTACCCCGCCCAGAAAACTTAACACAACTCCAGTCCTTCTTGGGAAAAATAAATTATTATCATAAGTACATTGATAATTATTCAGAACTTTCTGCTTCACTAAATAAGTTAAGAAAGAAGGACACGCCATTTTTCTGGTCCACAGATCAGGAAAGAGCTTTTCAAGCTCTTAAGAAAGCTATCATAACTGCAACTAGATTGGTACATTTTGATCCAAACCTGCCTATTATACTTGCAACAGACGCATCTTCATATGGAATAGGAGCAGTGTTATCACATCGTTACCAAGATGGTTCTGAGAGACCAATAGCTTTTGCTTCCAAGACCATGAGCGAAGCAGAAAAAACTATAGCCAAATTGAAAAGGAAGGCTTGTCAATAATTTTTGGAGTACGGAAATTTCACCAGTATCTCTATGGCCTGACAAAACCTTTTGATTTGCAGACAGACCACAAGCCTCTTTTGTCTATTTTCTCGCCTGATCACAAATTGCCTGTGTTATCCATGCAGCGATTGCAGCGATGGGCCATTCTATTGATGTCCTACAACTTTGTCATCAAACATAGGCCAACAACGAAACATGCTAATGCGGACGCGCTGTCAAGATTACCTATGGGACCAGATCCTGCATTTGACAAGTCTGAAGCATCATGCTATAATGTCAGCATGGAAAATGATGATGCCATAGCTGATATTCCGCTGGACTCTGCTTTGGTAGAATCTGAAACTGCTAAAGATAAGATTCTTCATAAAGTCAAACATTTTGTGCTCAGTGGGTGGCCAGAATCACTGTCACAAAATAACAGCGACGTAAAACCTTATTTTGATAGGCGCTTTAATTTATCAATTCACAAAGGCATTCTGTTATGGCAGGCTGAGTCTAACCGAGTGATTGTACCCACTTCTCTTCGTGAAAAAGTCCTTCATTTACTACATCAAGGACACTTCGGCATAATCCGAATGAAACAACTGGCTCGACGGCATTGTTGGTGGCCCACCATTAACAAGGACATACAATCGTTATCAGTAAACTGTAATGCATGTAGAGCAAACCAGAGTAAACCGCATCAACATTATCAGTCATGGCCAATAGCTGAAAGTCCGTGGGAGAGAATCCAGATCGATTTCGCAGGTCCTTTTATGGATGAACAATGGCTGGTAGTTGTCGATGCATATTCTAAATATCCATATATTGTTGCGATGAATTCCTTGACAACTGAGGCAACAATAAAACCTCTAGCTAAGATCTTCCTTCATGAAGGTTTTCCTGGCACAATTGTTTCAGATAATGGAACACAGTTTACTTCGGTCAAGTTTCAACAATTCTGTTCACTACATGGAATTGAGCATCTCATGACGGCTCCATTTCATCCAGCTTCAAATGGAGAGGCAGAACGCTTTGTCCGCACCTTCAAAACCTCAATGGCAAAGATTTGCTGGGGAGGGAAAACACGACATCGAGCTCTGGATGAACTACTGTTCGCTTACAGGACAACACCAAATTCTTTGACTGGCAAGTTCCCTGTCGAGTTGTTACATGGCCGTCAGCCAAGAACACAATTGTCATTGCTAATGCCTCAGCAAGAACGAAGACGTGAAACAGCTGGAGTTAAAGGATCAAGATTCAGAATTGGAGACCCTGTGTGGGTAAGGAACTATTCCTCAAAAGGTGATCCTTGGGTGCATGGTCACATTATAAGAACTATCGGTCGTATGATGTATACAGTTCATCTAAGTAGCAACGTGAATGTACGGAAGCATCAGAACCAGTTAAGACCGGGAAGTCTCATGAAGATCAGACCACCCTCCGACGATAGCTATGATGACTTTTTACTCAACAAAACCATCATGGATCAAGTTACCAAGGCAGCACCTGATATACAGCTTGACGCCCCAGAGCCTGTTATAGAAGACAGAAGTGTGGTGGATGCTGCAGTACCTCCACGAAGATCTCAAAGACAACGAAAACCAGTTGTCAGATTCGATCCTAGCTCTTAATTGCTGGGGAGGAACTGTTAAAGTTTAGAACGGAACGCCAGCTTCGTTCCTGCTATATTGGCTTTGTGCGGTAATGTGCGATGACCGCATGAACCGGATGTTGTCGACATGACCCGTTAACTGCCAGACGTTCTTACACCGTTGATGCTGGGTGACAGTTCAGCTGGGAACAGACGTTCCTTATCATGTTTGTAATCGTGTACCTATTCGTCTTGTCTGTCAACATGTGTGTTCTATATGAGTTAATAAATGGTCGTTCTTTATACAACGCCTTATTTATTATGCTGTGAATGGAATGCACAACACTGACAACAAGGTACACACACACACACACAACATTATGGATGATAAATTAGCCGGGAAATAACACTATCGCAGTATGAACAGAGGTTAACCGATGATTGAGGGCTGACGGGGCGCAGGTTTATGTGCGTTAAATTAAGAAAGAAATGTAGAGAAAGAAAGAGGAAGAAGAGAAATAAAAGAAGACAACCAAAATATCGTCACAAAACCATGTATATGACAGTCCCCTAGTACCATTTATCAATTCTGTTGTTTACTGCTTTCCATGTAATGATGTCAAATGGTCAGTATCTTCTCACTTGTTATACTCTGTCACTTTTTCTTTCCGCGTTTGCTGTTATAACAACGTATATCAGCTTTACATTTCTCATAACAGGTCCACAGAAAGTGCATTGCTTTCTTCTAACCTGAGGAATAAGCTTCCTTTTCGCATTGATCTCATTGCGGACACCCTCACTTCTCATGTTAGATATACATGGAATTTAAATATTATTATGAGAAACCACATCTCTAGAGCTGCTAGTGATGCTCCTACTTGTTTACTAATTATCCAGTATTCACTTCCGTACGTCAGGATTGGTTCTATAGAAGAATGAGCAACTCTTTCTTTTATTTCCATTGACAAAGATTTGTTGCATACAATACTTTTCATTTTGTTGAATGTTGCTTTTGCCTGAGCTATTAAACTCTTCACCTCTGAGATGCATCTTATACCGGATGTTATTACCAGGTGTTACGGTATATGATATTAACGCCGTCTGCTAAAGGTTACCAGACGTGCAATTGTAAAGGTTAAGACATTTAATATATTGCGATAGATGTTTCAATTACTGAACGCTTCATACACGATCGATTATGACGTGTATAGCGTTGTTTAGGACACAGTCGGTAACTAAGAAACGTGACCCTTTGTTACTTGACCGCCAAGCTGAATAGCTGCGTTTTTCTAACCTTCCAATTTAATGGCAGGATATAGCCATTTTATGTGCATTTTTGATGGATCAGGGTCAGTCCTAGAACTCTATATGAGAGGGAAATATATGGAGGTTAGTATTTAACTAGAATTCTCAGAAGGAGAAGAATAATCGTCAAATTCGTATGAATATATTCAGACTCGCAGTCTCACTGTCGGCAGGTAGCCATGTCTATCTGCTCGTGCATATAGCTGTGACGTTCTGACGACAATACTACATTGTATCCTCATAACGGACATTGACACATAACCAGCAGTCTACGTTGTTGATTAATTTATGCATGACTTATATGGACTTACGCTCTACCCCTATTGGAATTGATCATCATGTATGTATCACTGTGAATAAATGTATGGACTCAATGAACCGACTTATCACGTCAATGGAATTACAAGTTCAATATAATTGCAACTTTCAAATGTTTGCTCACACGTTTTTCTACCCCACCCCGCATTCGCGTAAAGCAACACCAATTGACACGATGAAAATCTTGAATGAAACCATATAAGAACTCAACTAACATGGCCAGAATTTATAACCACTTTATTGACATTATATGGAACATTGTTGTCAAATTGAATGTTCCAGAACAACAGAGAAGATTCGCCTTCAACAGATGGTGTCCATTGATTGGGGATCGAAAAAAAAATTCGGAAATTAACAATTGTTTACATTTGAAGGACGATCACATGATGTGCTGAATTATGACCTATGACGCATAGTTACCACAACTTACGTCACCAAAGTTCGTGTACATGCCATACAAGTTGACAGCAGCAAGCCTCGTTTCTACGGAGGAAAAAAATAACAAAGTCAACGAATAAACCCTGTATATGCATCAAGAGCAAACAGTCAGACATACTTCTACACCGTTGGTGCATACCGTCATCGACAGGAGTCAGAACTGAGCACAAAAGATAAGTCATTTAAGTGTGACCTTTGTCGGTCGATAAATAACAGTGCTGAGTCCATTTTGCTTTGATCAGGCATGTCTATGTATTTTCATGTATATATGTTAAATTTGTTTTCCATCGTATGTATTTGTTGTTAATTCGTGGGAGGTAGGGAGGATGAACTGAAATTAAATTCTGCGGCTCTCACGATGCCTGAATTAATTTCGGTCGGTTCTTAGGGCAGTTAAACGATTGCACCTTTGGAAACCCCATTGAGGTTTGACATTGGACTTGTTGTCCAAATCTGCTATCGTTTGACGATTTGCGTTAGCTGTACTGTCCCGTAGATAATTGGTGTATTTTATTCGTACTCAGTTAATAATTTTATTCAGTTCTGTACCATGTTCGTTACTATTCGTCCAGTCTCCTCTGACTATCATTTATTTTATGATTGTTAAATTTTCGTCCGTTATGAGTCCTGTGACGTCATCATTTTTCGCAGTCATTTTTTTTTGTGTGTACTTTGAATATTCAGTTGACCTCGGGTCAGACCTTGACCCTTCATTTGGTCTGTGACATTTCCGCTTGTTTTATTTAGTTCATAAATTCATTTTTAATTGTGAAAATGTCTTGTTTGCGTCTTAACATTGTTTGTACCCCTTAGTTGCATCATTGTTTTGTTTGTCCTCATAATATATATTAATACTACATTAATAATATGATATTATAGGCAATAATACACTTGTAATTTAATTTAATTAATTTTGTCTGATATTTAAGGTTAATATGGGACATTGCATAATTATGCAGTGATAGTCCAAGAAAGTAGCACTACAATTTATAATAGATGCCTAGGGCATAATAATATAATATATATATTGACAAAATAAAATAATCTTATAGCTACCTTTGAGGTAATAGACCCATTGTATATTATTTAATATACTTTTCTGGTACTAAGAGAGTGACTTAGTACATTGAACAATATAATTACTAGGAATTATACCCAACATTATTGGATAATGAGATTAATTGTGTGATATAATTACATTATATTTAACAGATATCATAACTATTTATGATATAGTATTATTTAGATACAATATTGTTACAAAATATTGTCTATTAGTTGAACTTAGACATTAAGTTCAGTACTATTGTGATTACTTATATTGAATATTTCTAAGTTGAGTAAGTATAATAATTACTCTGAAGCTACTATTGACTATTTTAATCAGTAATTATCAATAATTACTTACAGATAAAAGTCAAAATGCTTACTATAGACCATTTCGTTAAAATTGGTCGGGAATATGGTTATAAATCTCAAGAACTTCGCCAGTTTGCTGAATCAGAACTGGAAAAATATGAAAGAAAAGAAGAAGAGAAAAAAGCTGCATTAAAGAAAGAGAAAGAGGAACAAAAGGCTGCATTAAAGAAAGAGGAAGAGGAACAAAAGGCCGCATTAAAGAAAGAGGAAGCAGAACGTGAGATGAAGCAAATTGACAAGGAAAAAAAAAAAATAGACTGAGAGAGATTGCTCAACGTGAAAGAGAAGAGCAAAGAACAATCGCCAGACAGGAAGAAGAGAATAAATTGAAACGAGAGGAAATTATTTTACAACAAGAAATGGAATTGGCGCGTATTAAATTGGAGACAGCAAGATTACAAGCACAAAATGCTGATGCAAACCAGAATAATAACGCACAAAATGGATCATCATCCAGCCAACCTAAACATTTCTACAACTTTAAATTACCCATTTTCAACTTGAACGTCGACGACCTTTCATCGTTCCTGTCACGTTTTGAACAGACTTGCAAAACAAACCATTTGCCTGAAGAGTCATGGGTACTCAAGTTAAATGAATCTTGGTTGGAGAACCATTGACGGCTTCTCAAAATGCTGACCCATTAATAGCAAATAACTACGGTGCTATTAAGTCCTTGCTTTTACGAAGGTTTCACCTGGACGAGGAACACTGTAGGTTGAAATTTAAGGGAATTTTACCTGAATCTCCAAAGGATTTTGCAGGATTCATTGCGAACATACGCAATACATTTAATAGATGGGTTGAACTGGCAGAAGTCAACAAATCATACGACAAATTAGTTGATTTACTACTACGGGATAAGATATTATCTTCGGTTAGCCAGCCATTTTTTGCATATTTGCAGGAGCGTAACCCAGGTACCATGGACGAGTTAGAAAAAATTTCTTTAAACTACTGTTCGGCACACCCGAATGCAACCATTTCTAACTCCTCATTAAGAGAACCTCTACCTGTGGCGTCTAATATGGCCTACAATCACAATAACAAACAAAGACATCACAGTGTAGACAGAAGCAGGTTCCAAAGAAATCACAATGTTAACTTTCAGAAGGGACATAATAATGATTTCAACAATAAAAATGAGTTCAACAGAGGTAGATCACGAGATAGAAAGTATTCACCTCAAACAAACTACCACAATGGTCAACATAACACTAATTATAATCGATCACATACTCCCAATAATAATAATAACTGGAATGGTAATAATCATGGCTCGAGACATCGAGATAATAGTTACTATAGAGGGCGACGAGATAATTTTAACAATTATACTCGGAATCGATCTCATTCTCGGGGATCATCTCATTACAACCATAATACAGGGGCGGCAGTTACAAATAATACTACCCCTATAGCTCAGGTCCCACTTGACAATAATACAACACAGTCTTCTGCTGCATGTTTTGCTATTAATTATAATGTGGCAAATAGTTGCCAGCAATGCAATCTTATTTTTCAGAAGGCGAAAGAAACAGTGCTTAACTGCGGACATATTACACCAGAGGTAGGTCTTGCAGTCAACGATGGAACAGGCCTATTAATTTTTAACAGGGGATTAGTTAATGGATCCGTCGTCTCAGTGCTGAGGGATTCGGGATCCACAACGATTGGTGTACGACAGTCGCTGGTACATCCTAGCTGTGCAACGGGGGAATATGTCCGTTGCATGACTTTTGGTGGAACAATAGAGTTTTACCCCACAGCTATTATTCATGTTAACACACCTTTCTTCACAGGGAACGTAAAAGTATGTATGCTAAAAAGCCTATAGCTGATTTGATGGTTGGTCGTATACACGGCAGTAAAGATTGTACTCCAGATGAGATTATAGAATGGGAGAAACATAACCTATGCACTGGAAACGCCGTGACGACTAGAGCGCAGACTCAACTCATGGAGAAAGTTGATGATAATAAAATGGATGCAGACAACCAAGAGGAATTTGTAGTCAATTCACCTATTGACAGGGAAACATTTGCAACCAAACAAAAAAGAGGATAAATCTTTAAAAAATTTTTTAAGTTGGTTGATAAAGTTGACAATCTATCCTCAGGTAATAATAACAAACATTGTTTTGTTATTAAAAATGACATATTGATTAGATGTTTTAATGACAAATCACAAATGAAACAACAAGTTATGGTCCCGTATACTTTTAGACGGTACATTCTTCAACATGCACATGACTCACATTGTGCTGGACATATGGGATATACTCGAACACGATCTCGAGTACTGTCTTCATTCTTTTGGCCAGGGGTGTCAAGAGATATTTCGCAGTATGTACGTTCCTGTACTACATGCCAAGAAGTGAAAGCACGTGGAGCTTTTCACACGGCGCCTATTCAGGCTTGCGATATCTCGGTAAGACCTTTTGACAAGATGGCAATAGACATTATTGGTCCATTGCTACCATCGGCCAGAGGACATAGATTCGTCCTTACGTGCATTGATTTGTGCACACGATGGCCAGAAGCTATCCCATTAAAGACCACCACTACCACAGATGTAGCTGATGCACTACATCTCATCTTTTCTAGAATAGGGTTCCCTAGAAAACTTTTATCAGACCATGGGTCACAGTTTATATCTGACACCATGAAGGAAGTCATGAAAACTTGGGACATTGATAGGAATTTAAGTAGTATTTATCATTCGATGAGTAATGGTGCGGTTGAAAGACTTAACCGTACACTTAAACAACTACTACATAAGGTTACTGCTAAGCACCCTCATGACTGGGACAGAGCACTCCCAGCTGTTCTATTTGCTTATCGGGAGGTACCGCATGAACAAACTGGCTTCTCTCCCTTTGAATTAGTTTTTGGTGCTCCCCCAAGAGGTCCTATGGGACTAATAAAAAACTTATTAATTGACGAGGAGATGACTCAGGACACTCAGTCATCTTACGAGTACGTAATTAATCTTCGGAAGAACATTATTGAGTCTTGCCAGTTGGCAACAGCTTCTTCTGAGGCTGCAAAAGCTAAGGCTCGATCTCTACAAAATAGGTCTCGACGATTACGCCAATTATTCCCAGGCGACGAAGCTTATGTGTTACTTCCTCACAATAACAATAAATTATTGATATCTTGGAATGGTCCTTACAAAGTCATTGATAAAATTTCCGACGTTGATTACGTCTTAGATATCAGGGGACACAAAAAGATATTTCATATTAACATGCTCAAGCAATTTCATACACGTCCTGAACACTTACAGTCAATTTTTCATGAACTAGATGACAACACAGTATCCACTTGTCATTATTCTAACTTATCTGTCATCCAGGAAGAAGAATCTTCTTTTCCTGAGGTACAGTTACCGTTACCTGTACCAGTAGTTCAACCTACTGAATCTTGGCGGGATGTAACCATCTCTTCAACGGTTACACCGCAACAGCGTCTACAGATTGCTAATCTATTACAATCTTATCCAGATGTATTGACCGACGTCCCGGATCGCACATCGGCTATCAGTCATGACATTACTCTCAATGACGATACACCTATTCGTGTACATCCCTATTCTGTTCCTTTACATTTCCTTGCTAAAACTACTAAGGAACTTGAACAGATGTTGTCTCTGGGAATCATTGAGACTAGTAATTCGCCATTCTCTTCTCCATTAGTGATTGTCCGGAAGAAGGACAATAACATCAGACTATGTGTTGATTATAGAAAATTAAATGCTAAGACTATAGTTGACAGCGAACCACATCCACTTATTGACGACTTACTACCACGTCTATCCAACGCAACTATATTTAGTAAGATAGACTTAACTAAAGGTTATTGGCAGATACCACTGACCGAAAAGGCTAAGTACTACACCGCATTTTCCACTCCACAAGGTCTATACCAGTGGATGTGATGCCTTTTGGGCTTGTTAATGCGCCAGCTACCTTCATTCGCCTGATGCGACAAATTTTATCAGGTAGACCAGACGTTATTACATATATTGACGACATATGCTTGTTTAGTTCGTCGTTTGAGGAACATGTTTCGGGACTTAGATATGTTTTTGACACTCTAAGGAATTATCATCTAACTGCTAACCTACAAAGGTGCAAATCGCGTGTAATGAGATAACCTTTTTGGGACATATCATTGGATCGGGATATATCCGAACGTTACCTAGTACAGTCTCCAAAATTCTAAACATAGCAGTTCCTCAGACGAAGAAACAGGTCAGGAGTTTGTTAGGACTTGTTCAATATTACAGTAGATTCATACCAAACTTGTCATCCATCACGGCTGTATTGTCTTCATTGTTAAAAAAAGATATTCCGGTGAAGGTGACATGGACTGGTACATGCAATGAAACTTTCAACAAAATTATAAATTTGTTCTCGCATGAACCAATTTTAAGACTTCCCGATGCTTCCAAAAGATGTTTCTTACGAACAGATGCTAGTAACTACGGCATTGGTGCATGCCTGCTCCAGAACCATGATGGCATTCTACATCCTACCTTATACATATCAAGAAAGCTGCAGCCGGCAGAAACAAAGTATTCAACAGTCGACAAGGAACTTTTATCTGTGATCTGGGCAATAACCAAACTTGAAAAATTCTTGCTCGGCGCTCCCTTCACCATACAGACGGACCAACGTGCTGTAGCATCCTTGCGTCGATCGAATCATAAAAGCCAGAAACTCGCCAGATATTCAATCATCCTACAGCCATTTGAATTCTCCATTGAACATATTCCTGGCACTGAAAATTGTGTGGCAGATGCATTGTCACGTAATCCTATTGCCGACGAATAATCAACATTGACACTCTTAAACTATTTCAATCAGCACTACATTGGATTGAACGGAGTATCAACTATAAAGGAACTAACCTTGCCTTCAATTTAAACTTTATATACACTATATGCATCACAGAATTGAACTACAAGACAATCAAGGTATATATACTGACATTCGAACTTCGTCTAATGTCCATACACGATATACGAATATCATTGATCAATCATGGAACAATATCTGACGACAAGTCGAACTTATTATTCTATGTGCACTTAATTCTTGGATGCTAGGATAAATGACATTTCTTTCCAACGTAAACGTTTGAACATTTTTGCCTAAAAGAATTCATCAGGATCAAGACTACGGATGGATGATCATATCCTATACTAATTAATTAGTTAACTTAACTTCTTAATTGAATTATTATCAATAAAATGAAATGTGAGAAAAAAATGAAATGAAAGAACAAAAAAAGAGAACGAAATATAAAAAGAAGAAATTATGAAAAGAGAAAATAAATCTCACACAAGTATTAGATTAATAATTTTTTTTAATGTACCTATACATTATTTAGTTAGTTAAATTAGATAGTTATTATTCACTAACACTTAACACACACAATTAAGTTAAAACTTATATTCGAATTTCTTTCTATTTCTTCTCACTTATTTTGTCTTTTTCTTCTCTCATAACATCGCGTTACATTAGAACCTTAATAATTTAACTCTTAATTTAATTTAATTAATTTAAATGGATCTCCAACGTCTTCTGTCTCTTGTCTTGGTGGTACACTCTGATAGACTCTTTCCCGTCCATCTCTTGATGTTATCTTCCCACTTATAGCGCTGTCTTCCCCTTGCACGTTTACCTTCAACTCTCCCTTCTGTTATGGTCTTCTGCAAGGTGTTATGCCTTTTTATGTGGCCAAAGTATTTTAGCTGCCGAACTTTGACCTCTCTCATTAGTTCTCTTTTCATACCTAGATTTTCTAGGACCTCCTTATTTGTTTTCATCTCTTTCCATGAGATACGCCCCATTCTTCTATATATCCACATTTCAAGAGCCTCAATTTTTTCTTCCAAATGCTTATTCATCGTCCATGTTTCTGCACCATACAGAAATGCAGAATATATATAACACTTTATGATTCTCAGTTTTAATTTATGAGATAACTGTTTGGATGTCAGTATATGTTTCATGTTGTTGAATGTAGCTTTGGCCATTCCTATTCTCTTCTTGATTTCTGTTTCACATCTGCCATCTTCTATTATTATATGACCAAGATATACGTAGCTCTTGACTTGTTCCAGGATTTTCCCATTTACGCTTATCTTTAATGTGGGTTTATCATCTGTTTTGCTAATTATCATAGTTTTAGTTTTCTCAATATTAATGTCGAGTCCATATTCATGACTTATACTGTTCACTTGCTTCACTAGTTCTTGTAACTCCTGTTCGCTTTCAGCTAACAACACGGTATCATCTGCATATCTAAGGTTGTTTATTGATCTTCCACTGATGTTCAGTCCTGGAATTTCCTGTATCTGTTTTGAAAATTTTTTCGGTGTATAAATTAAATAGGCAGGGGGACAGCACACAACCTTGTCTGACACCTCTTTTTATGTCTATGTATGGTGAATAATTCCTTCCCGATCTTACTGTGGCAGTTTGCTCCCAATAAAGGTTACTGAGTATTCTTATATCTTTTCCATCAATACCTATGTCTTTGAGGCATTCAATTATTTTCTCATGATGGATTCTGTCAAAAGCCTTCTTATAGTCAATGAAGCACATATACATACTTTTTTGGACCTCTGTATATTTTTCTGCTAATCTTCTTAGGCAAAATATTGCCTCTCTTGTTCCACTGTTCCGTCTAAAACCAAACTGTTCTTCTTGGATTTCGCTGTCTACTTTACTTTTTTATTCTTTCCTGTATGATTTTGAGCAGTATCTTAATTGCATGACTCATCAGGCTGATTGTTCTGAAGTCTGAACATTCTGTTGCATTTGGTTTTTTTGGGCAATGTTATAAAAACTGATGTCTTCATGTCGTGTGGTAAATATCCTGTATTGTATATATCATTGCATATTTCTGTGATTGTATCTATACCAAAGCTCTCCAGAGCTTCTATCATTTCAATGTTTATGTTATCCATGCCTGCTGATCTTCCTTTTTGTATCATATGAATGGCATTCTCTACTTCTGATCTGAGAATGTGTGGGCCTTCATTAGAATCTGGTGATGGTTTTTTACCTCTGTTGTCCTCGAATAGTTCTTTTACGTATTCTGCCCATCTGTTTGGTATGTCTTTCTCGTCAAGAAATGTTACACCATTTTTGTTCTTGATACAGCTTCCTCCTTGTGCAAACCGCGACCGATTTGATAATTTCTTTATTTCTTCATGCATATCTCTTGTCATGTGCTTCGCTTCCAAGTCTTCTATTTCCTTACATTTTGTTTCTATCCACCGTTCTTTTGCTTCTCTACACATAGTACGTATGTCATTGTCTATTGTTTTATATTCTGGAGTATTTTTTGCTTTCTTTCTTTCTGCCATTTTATTCAAGATGTCATCTGTCATCCAAATTTGATTTTTCTTAGACTCCTTTTTAGGTAAATTTGCATTTGCTGATTGTATGCTTGTTTTTAAGCATTCCCATTTTGCGGTTGCTTTTTCTTCTGGGTTTTCTCTTCTATACTGCTCCATGCTTTCTGTCAATAACTGTTGGTATTTATTTTTGACTTCGATTAAATATTTCTGTTTTATATCTGGTTGTTTCAGCGCTGATATTTCTATCTGGGGTTCCTCCTGTCTTCTGTTTCCTGCTCTTTTCAGCTTTATATTTACTTTGATGACAACTGGATTGTGATCTGAATTTATGTCGGCGCCAGGATGTGTCTTTGCACTTGTGACACTGTTCTTAAATCTATGTTTTATCATGATATAGTCGATTTGATTACGTGTTACATCTCCTGGGCTTTTCCATGTGTATAATTTCCTTGGGTGATGTTCAAAAAAGGTGTTACATATGACCAGCTGGTTTTCTTCACAGAACTGGATAAGTCTGTCTCCTCTATCCTTTCTTGTCCCTAATCCATACTGTCCTACTATTTTCTTGTATTTTCCTTTTCCTACTTTTGCATTCATATCACCCATTACTATCAACACATCTGTAGATTTGACTGGTTTAAGTGTGTGTTGTAGCTCTTCATAGTATTCTTCTATTTCTTCCTCGCTGTAATCTTTAGTTGGTGCATAAGTTTGTAAGATTGATATGTCGAATGGCTTTGCTCTCATCTTTAGTAACATCATTCTGTCATTGTGTGTCCAGTATCCACATACGTATTTTTCTAACTCCTTCTTTATCAACATTCCTACCCCTCTTTCGTGTTTTTCTCCTCCTGAGTGTATAAGCGTGTACTGGTCTCTTGTTATGTAGCCTGTATCCAAAAGTCTTGCCTCTGCAACTCCCAGTATATCGAGTTTCATGTCGGTTGCCTCTAATATAAGATTGTCCAGCTTTCCTTCTCCGTTTAAAGTTCTAACATTCCATGTTCCTATTTTTAGGCTTCTCCTACTAGTTTTTAGGTGGTCTTTCTCAGAATTATTTAGTTGATATAATAATATGTATAATATTGATATATAATGTGATTTATGTTAGATGACTATGACAAATAGTTAGTTGACATGACCGCAACACGGTTCTACTCAGAACATCGTCGGCCATATGTCACAATTGTGTTAAATTTTTTTGAAAAATTGTTAAGTCGGATAGATATTGAAAAAAAATCTATCGATTTTTTTTTCCCCGGTGTACAGGGAATTGTTACGGTATATGATATTAACGCCGTCTGCTAAAGGTTACCAGACGTGCAATTGTAAAGGTTAAGACATTTAATATATTGCGATAGATGTTTCAATTACTGAACGCTTCATACACGATCGATTATGACGTGTATAGCGTTGTTTAGGACACAGTCGGTAACTAAGAAACGTGACCCTTTGTTACTTGACCGCCAAGCTGAATAGCTGCGTTTTTCTAACCTTCCAATTTAATGGCAGGATATAGCCATTTTATGTGCATTTTTGATGGATCAGGGTCAGTCCTAGAACTCTATATGAGAGGGAAATATATGGAGGTTAGTATTTAACTAGAATTCTCAGAAGGAGAAGAATAATCGTCAAATTCGTATGAATATATTCAGACTCGCAGTCTCACTGTCGGCAGGTAGCCATGTCTATCTGCTCGTGCATATAGCTGTGACGTTCTGACGACAATACTACATTGTATCCTCATAACGGACATTGACACATAACCAGCAGTCTACGTTGTTGATTAATTTATGCATGACTTATATGGACTTACGCTCTACCCCTATTGGAATTGATCATCATGTATGTATCACTGTGAATAAATGTATGGACTCAATGAACCGACTTATCACGTCAATGGAATTACAAGTTCAATATAATTGCAACTTTCAAATGTTTGCTCACACGTTTTTCTACCCCACCCCGCATTCGCGTAAAGCAACACCAATTGACACGATGAAAATCTTGAATGAAACCATATAAGAACTCAACTAACATGGCCAGAATTTATAACCACTTTATTGACATTATATGGAACATTGTTGTCAAATTGAATGTTCCAGAACAACAGAGAAGATTCGCCTTCAACACCAGGCCTCATATTTTATTTACAAATTCTCTGTCAGTACAACCGAATTGGTTTCTCCTTCACTATTTCAACAACTCGAAACATTAATGAGTCTAAGATTATAGTGTAGTGTTATTCAGTGTGAACTTTTATCAGTTATTTTTGTTTACCCATTCTGTTACAGCAGAACAGGGAGGTTACTACTTCTGTGATTACATTTGTTCATTTCTGAATTGCTGTCGTTGCTAGAGAGGTTCTACGTTGTGCTTTATTTTCTCCTTTATATTTAATGTTACAGTATATTATGTCATTTAGTTTGACTGACTTTTCTTCTTTTTCGTTCCTCAGTGCCTAGTGGAGAATAGGCCAAACCCTCTTGTCCACCACCATCAGTTCAAATCCTGGTCATTGTGGCGTTAAAAGTTTATATTCTTCAGTTGATTGTTTGTGCTCGTTTTCACACTGTGTCTAGGTTTATATAGCATAGGTCCACAAGATTCAGGACAGCCACAATCGAGACGTCCTTCCTGTGTTGTCGTAACAAAGATTAATAAATAGGAAATCAGCCCAACAAACAAAGTTTGAGGGCGACCGAAAATGGTGTTATGAAAAGAGTCATAACAACTACTCTGAAAAGGACCCGCTACAGTCATATCTTTATACTTCTTATGTCTGTCTTAAATTCTTTTGTCTTTATGTTTTGAGACTCTTTTAAGGTTCGTTAGGAGCAGATCAGAGAACTTTATTCCTGCAGATAAAATATTTCTGCCACTACTAAATCACATCGCCACACTGAAGCTGATAAAAAAGAAAAAATTGGGGGCCCTAGAGAACTTAGCAGATGTGTATGGGCCAGTGCTCCAAGGATATACAAGTAGTTCAATAAGTAACATCCAAATATGCAAAGTAAAAAAAAAAAAGATTAAAAAACATAGCAATTCCACCAGGTCCCAAATGCGTCCCATAGTTTGCAAATGAGATGTCTTGAGTTCTTCAAATTATCCACAAAGTATTAAAGAATGGTATAAACATTTACACAGTAGTAAAGAACAAATTAAAAAAAAAAAAAGTGTACGTCCCAAAGGAAATACAATCCACAATTCTAGTCTTCTCATGGCAAAATCATTACTCGGAGGGAATGTGAGAAATATTTTTTCTCAAAGATCGTAAAAGGAACCACTTTATTTTCTGGTAAACGGATACATTGACACGTTCACTTACAAAAGGTGGATTCTCGTGGTCCATAGGGTGTTTAGAATACAAATTATTCATGAGACACAAGACACTGAATCAAAATATCGAAATCAAAGAAGATAGACACTCGTAAAATCTGCTTTATGAAACCTAAATATATGGATATAACCCACTCCGGCTGTTGTCTGACGGCCTATAACCACGGGATATCCTGTCATTTCTTGAGCTTTGTTTGATAAGATTTGTTGTCACTGTTCTTTACTAGCAAGTAACGATTAATTGGATTGATATTCAAGTGGAGAATGCTATGGGACCTGCTTATCCACCTATTCTGTTTGTCCGGGTCCGATCAGACCGACAACTTTCAAAACAGCAGCGGTAGATGTAAAAATTTCGATCTTAAGCAAACTATGTCCCATGCCGCCATTTAAGACATTCAAATGACAGTTCTGATACCAAGTGAACTTTCATCCTAAGCGAATGCCCAAACTTGTGCATGAATTGACTAGAGTCTCGTGTTAAAAACGTCAGAAAACCTGTCAGCCAAGGAGTGGATGGCACCTGAAGTACCGCGTAATATATCAAAATAACGGTGTGAAATATCTCAGAGAATTGATAATATAACATTGGAAAATGCATATTTTAAACATCGATTAATATAGACTGCATCTAAACGATTACCGATGAGAGCTAATACATCTGTATAGTGCTCCATTGTACTCTCTTTCAAGTTATTTGTGGAAGAATACGAAGCAGGAAAGGCAAGATTAGCATTGATACTGTGCGAATCAACAGATGAAATAGTGAAGGCCCTACACTCAACACTAAATACTGGAAGGAAATGGACAGTAAACGAAGCGATAGGAAGCTCACGAAACACTCAAGCCTAAATAATTTAATAGAATACGCCTAGACCAATAGACGGGGGTTTAATCACTGTAAATTCCGTTGGCGGTCAAAAGCATCAAACAAGAAACGCAAAGATAATGCAGTTCGGGAAATCGAAGAAGCAGATGATGATACAAGGATGCAAAATAAAGTACACAAAGCATCACAAGTCTCAAGGGCCACGTGAGAAGATACTCTGCAGAGGTCGTTGACATGGGATGATATATGGCATATAACACATTCAAGAACCGACTTCATTATCAGACCAGTGTATGATCTTCTACCATCATCCACTAACCTTGTGAAATGGAGAAAAATTCGATGATGCTCATTGCCAGGAGAATCAAACTCTGGAATGTGTCAACGCGCAAGGTGTACTATGACTAAGGCGATATACATGTCGACACAAAAGGAACTATCTGCTACAACAGACTTGGCAAGCTTGAAGGCTAACAGCTAAATCAAGCCTTTTAGTACAAATACACACTTCCTAAGGGCATGAAAGTTAGCATATCTCTATCCAAATATTATTTTACCAATTATTCTCATAGTTGGTTCAAGTTATTGGGAAATGGCAGTAGACCTAAAGTGGGAGTGACAAATCAAGAAGTCATTAGAAAGCCTCCAAGACTACCAGATATAGGGCTGAACCCCTGGTCGTCGCATCAAATTATAATGATTGGACTAACAGTGTCATCTGAGTTCATAGTAGATGAGCAGCGCGCATCCAAGATGACCACATTTAATGATATGTCACGGAGTTCAGACATGGGGGGGGGGGGGGGGGAGGGGGGGGGGGGGGCGGGGCGCAAAGAGTGTTAATGGTAAGTGTCTTGCTGTAGTATTAAATGCAAGAGGTCAATTGGTCATCTCGGTGAATGATGAATTGGAACAGCTGGATTAATTTGGACAGTCAAGAATAAGGGCTCTTAGAATGCTCGGTGAAAATGTGGAAAAAGCATCGTGCTGGGTAAAGAACATCCGTAACAGGCTTTGGAATTCAGGACAGTAATGTATTTACAATCTCCTTCTTCTTCGTTCGTCCTGAAAAGGACGCTGGTTGCGTTGTGTCTGTTTACAGCGAAGCTGCGATATTTGCGCCTTTCGGCCGACACATCCGACTTCAGCACGGCATTTTTGGGACCAGGTTAGCCTTCCCTCTTCGATCCCTACTCACTCAGCCAGACTGCAGGGATGCAGCCTGTATCCAGGAACCAGCACTTGGAGGTGGAGAAGGGTTTTGGTCAGCTCTAGTTCGCTGACCCTGACGCAAGCAGTCTAGCTATGGGTTGCTAACTGCATTCCTCACTGTTGACGCGTCTTAGGTCCCGTATTTACAATGAACGCATTACTTTTACAACTGCTTTTTTTTCTACTTTGGCCCAACCTTCCAAATTAACTTCTGTGTTTATCCATTCTGCCAATTTTAAGCAGTTGTAAAAGTAATATATTTACATTGAACGCATTACTCTTACAACTGCTTAAAATTGGCAGAATGTATAAACACAGAAGTTAATTTGAAAGGTTGGGCCAAAGTAGATTGAGTTTGATTCCCATCACAGGCGGAAAACAATGAACTAGGAGGCTCACAATTGAAAGTCAATAATCATGTGGATTCGGCTCCCTTAGAGTGTAAAGAAGGTAAACGGGCCTACACTCTAGCCTAATTGGGGGAATCCCTCCGCTCTTAATGCTCTGTATAGAGCTAGCTATCATCTATTTTATGATATTGTGCCTCCTGGTCACATTGCTTACTAAAGTGTGATGGCCGCAATCGGTTTGTGACATAAACATCACAAATTTGACAGAAGGAAATATTGTCAAGGATGTGATAAGAAGTGCCAACTGGATTGTCACATTTCGTAATGCAGTTCAGGAAAATCAAGTTCATATTCGCTGCTACCAGAGGTATTTAGACGCAAAATATGGAATACTGCCAATTAGTTCCGCGAACCTGAGAACTAAAACCGTCTTCACCTCAATAGACACTTTACAAGATGATAAAGTGGCCAAGCAGAATTATATCGGATGCCTAAAGCCACCAAAAAGTGCAATAATATACGAAATCCAAGTAATACTAGTAATATTCAGAATGTTAGAAGATTAGAGATGTACTAACGCAAGCACCTACAAGGCTAGTGGATCAGATTAGCTGACATCTTCACGTCGAAGGTCGGCATCATTGAATCTATAGCGTCTTCTGTCTCTTATCTTGATCGCGCATTGTGACAGACTGTCCTGTCCATTTCTTTATGTTCTTTGTTCGCTTAAATCTATGTATCCCCCTTAAACGTTTGTATTTAAATCTTCCTTCTATTATGGTTTTCAGCAAGGTGTTGTGTTTTTTTATTGGACTAAAATATCTTAACTGTTTATTTTTCATTACGTTTATTTAGCTCTTTTCATTCAAAGCTTTTCAATGCGTATTTATTTGTTTTCTTCTCTTTCAATGAGGTGCCATATTCTTTTATATTTTCTTTTTTAAATGGCTTTAGTTCTGTCTTCTGCTTATTTGTAGTTCACGTTTCTGAACAATACAGTAATAAAGAGTATATACACTTTTTTAAATTTGGAGTTATTTGTTTGGATGTTAATATTTGCCTTATGCTGTTGAATACAGATACGGGTATTTCTACTCAGTTCTTGATTTCTGTTTCTCATGTGCCAATGTATATGTATGCCTTATGCCACATAACTCATTCACTAGTACATATAATTGTTGTTCGTCTTCAGCGAACAATACTGTATCATCTGCATACCTAAGTTTCTTTATAAGCGCCGCTTAAGGGCCAATGTCGGAGTTCGCGGATATCGATGGAAAGATAAACACTTCCGCTTCGTTGAGTTCCTTTGATCAGTTGCGAAGTAAATGCATGTTATGTGGTCAACATAGTCTAAATATATTTAGGGCCAGGAGGCACAAATAAATAGTTGGCTCGCACGACTGAACTCCTAGAGCTGGACATTGCCTGAAAAGTCATAGAAATTCAAAGTTCGCATTGCTTATATAATCGTACTTGAGCTTGTGTTATCTTTTTATTCTAGTTGCCAAATTATATAACCTTAAGCACTGGACATAAATCCAGCAACCTGGTTTTAAGGAATATCTTCATTGCACACGGACAACTCCATCAATGCTCCGATCGCCTCTCTTAGATCGCACAAGGGGACCTAAGACGCGTCAACAGTGAGGAATGCAGTTAGCGACCCATAGCTAGACTGCTTGCGTCAGGGTCAGCGAACCGGAGCTGACCAAGACCCTACTCCACCTCCAAGTGGTGGTCCTGGAAACAGGCTGCATCACTGCAGTCTGGCTGAGTTAGTAGGGATCGAAGAGGGAAGGCTAACCCAGTCCCAAAAATGCCGTGCTGAAGTCGGATGTGTCGGCTGAAAGGCGCAAATATTGCAGCTTCACTGTAAACGGACACAACGCAACCAACGTCCTTTTCAGGACGAACAAAGAAGAAGAAGATCGCACAAGGAGGATCTCAGCACAGCGCACGAACTCGTAGCCCCGGAGAGAATCCCGATGTGTGTAAATAGCAACCACACATTCTATAAATATTTTTGTTGTGGGTAGGTTTCTAATTTTTAAATTTTGCCAGTGCGGCGGTCTGATAGTCCTACCGTTCACGATTTCCAACTTCCACGTAATTTGTTATGTACGCAACTTGCACACGGGACCTCCAATTTTTTCGCCCTTATCCGAGAACGCTAGGCATCCGATCTAGGCGACCAGAGGGGAGGATGACATCATTTGGACCACTGGTTCTGAAAAATTTTTGTTACAGAAATTATATTTACTCAATTGGGAATCGAACCCGGTACCTGTAGAGTTCGAGGCGGACGCCATATCTCTTAGCCACTTCGACCCCGATGTCATAGTGAGTTATTACAAACATATGTTATGAACTATTCTCATGTCTTAGCTGAGGATATGTAACCTTTATAGGATTTTGGTAAAATCTTTAATACTTTACTTTAGCAAGAATTATAGTGTATTCTATCAAGCCCGTTTACGACTAAAGTTAAATGTTTTTAGAAAACGAACCATGCATCTCAGATACCACATTCAGTTTCGAGTTTTATCTTACGTCTTACTCCTGTTGTGCTAATTCTAAATCAGTGTTTGTATCATGCGGCTCGAATGGGTTAACACACTGTGATTCGATGGTCCTTGTTTTTGTTATTAATATTATTTTTTGTTAGAAACGACACAAGTATGAATTTTCGTCGATTATTGGGGTTATATTTCTATGGCAGATGTCATTCATAGTTTTCTTATCATTTTTTTTTCAAAGTCATCCAGAACCCCATTCTATTCTTGTGTTATATTATCTACGCCAAGTCATTTTGGTAGTGTCATGTGATGAATAGCTAACTCAACGTCTGCAGAAAATTATATGTACGCTCACTGCTGTCTTTTATATTAAATTACTTTTTTTCTGATTTAAGTTATCCTATGTAGGTAGAAATGTTGAAAACATACTAAAAGCCTGCCCTAATAGTATCGATATTTTATTGTTAACAGCGTTAGTATTGTCATGATTTTTTAGTTTCGCTAACGTTCTCTTTCCCACAATCCTTAAAGACAATTTAAGCGAGTTCCTCGCACCGGCTGGCTAGGGCATAATCGATTTCTAAAATCGTTTTAAAATCGCAGTGGTCATGAGATAAAATGCTGATAAAAGTCTGTCGAAGGTCTCTGCATCTCGAAAATGTCTGTCCGTCAAGTAAAAAAAGAAAAGTAAGTTTCTGCAAGTGTGACAAAATCATCCTCGATCTTTGTTTCACTCCGGCAGGATCGGCACATTTGTGGTACTGATTTTATTGTGTGCTTTCATTTGTCGCACTTTCTTTCTTTTTTTTCTGCTGTGCGAATCATATATTATGTATTTTCCTTCTTACGCCCTTTTCAGGGATAAGTAGACATGTCTGGTTGTTATCCATTTCTCCATGCGTTGCAAGGAGTTGCAGTGACCTAACCATATTGGCTAACGTGGGCGCAGCGATATCAGTATACAGATTAACTATCTTGTACTTACTATAGAAACTAGGAATATGTGTAGGTACCTGGATGTTTTAGAATATGATCTACAGAAAGATATACGATCAATCAAAATAGATATAAACTTTTTTTTCACTGAAAGCCTTGGTGATACCATTGAAATTATCTCTTCTCTTCAGAATAAGAATAATGAGCAATGCTTGTTAATTACGTTTATTTGAATTAAGTTATTAGTTATAACTGGAGGATAACGCATCGATAAGACCATGTAACATCTGATTTTTAGACTTTTCTCATTTATTTAAAAGCAAAATTAAGGATGACACATTGCAGTAATGACTTCAATGGGCATGCAATCTTTGAATGTTACGGAACACAAGGTCCACATATCTGAATGCAGATTATGCTATTGGGTGCCTCGTGTCTTATTTTCGTGAAACAAATGGGTAAAGTCTGTCGAAGGTCCCTGCATCTCGAAAATGTCTGTCCGTCAAGTTAAAAAAAGAAAAGTAAGTATCGGTACATTTGTGGTACTGATTTTATTGTGTGCTTTCATTTGTCGCACTTTCTTTCTTTCTTTTTCTGCTGTGCGAAGCAAATATTATGTATTTTCCTTCTTACACCCTTCTCAGGGATAAGTAGACATGTGTGGTTGTTATCCATTTCTCCCGGCGTTGCAAGGCGTGGCAGCGACCTAACCATATTGGCTATCGTGGGCGCAGCGATATCAGTATACAGATTAACACGTGAATCGCCTCAGCGCAGTACTTAATCACTGATAAGACGCGGGTACGCGCATTACCAAAGCTTGGAATACGGGGAGACAACTGATGGACAGACACAGATAAGATTACTTTCTGATAAAAGTAATGTTTGAAATTTTGCATTAGCTGAGTCGTGCAACGTATTCAAATCAGACTGGCTGATCCTGTGAGGCGCGGATAACAAATCCATGGGAAGGCAGCGAATATAATCTGACCATTTTCTCAAGCTATTTCACTTGAGAAATTTCTCGCCAAGATACCAGACTTTGCTACAGTGAAGAATTAGAATTCAGAATTCCTTCTTAACATACCGGACACCTTTTATTGGAGAATTTGGACGGACTTTCATAGCCCAGGAAATCTATTTCATATTAAATAAGGAAACCGGGACTGAGGAAACTGAAGGACCACACACGAAGTCAGAGACGGAACTTATTAAATTAACGACACCCCAGACGCGTGTAAGAGGCCGATTTAAGTCTCTTTTATTCATATGAGCAAAAAGTATGTGAGCCAGGATTGGCTTATTGGTGGTATCAGCAGAAAGTACTATCTCTGGGATAAGAAGGGAACAGTGGCCTAAGCTTTAATACTAAGGACCCAGATGGTGGACTCTCCTTGACATTTCTGGGAAACGAGCTATACCCGATAACCTTGATCAGGGACGAGCGTGAGCAGTGTAAAAAGAACCAACCCATAAGAAGGAGCAGAACCGTAATTGGCAGCTTAGTTCAAATCTATGCTGCCACTTGAATTTCTTATAACATTTCACAATCCATAACGACCATGATGATAACTTTTCTTGATCCATAACTATTCAAATTATTTTTCAACTGTTAAAACTTAGCTTACTTACTTACTTAGTCGTTCCCCTTCTACCGTGAAGTGTAGAGGTTTGGAAGAGAGAGCGCCAGACTATCCTATCGGCTGTATTCCTCTTGGCCTGATTCTATTCTAGTCATCGGTCCTTCAAAGATTGACTAATGTTATCCTCACTGTGGACTCTGGGTTGTCCTGGTGATCTGGATCCCTGGCTCTTTGTTTCCCATGCTTGTCATGGTAGCCGATCTTCTCCCATTCTGCAGACATGGCCAAACCATCTTAGTTGGGACTGCTCTACTTGGGTCTGCAGGGGTAGGATTTTAGGCCTTGACGTATCGTATAGTTGCGGACCATGTCTCTTACTGTTACTTCGACCACCTTCCTCAGATACCTCATTTATGAGGTTTGGATCTGGCTTTTGTGGGCTGTAGTCATTGCCCATGACTCGCATCCATATGTCAAGACTGGGACATAGGTGGAGCGGTATACAGCCATCTTCGTTTTCTTACCAACCTCTCTCTTGCTGAGGAATCCTCGATTTATTGCCTGAAAAGTCTCCCAGCTGCTTCTTTCCGAGTTGTCAACTCTTCTTTGATGCCCCCCTTTCGATCTATAACAGCTCCAAGGTATTTAAAGTGGTCGACTTGCTCCAGGACCTGTTCTCCTAGCTTAATCTGATGTCTTCTTTCTTCTGGTGATATCACCATGGATTTTGTTTTAGAGCTGCATATGGCCATCCCTCTCTTCTCCAGCTCTTCCTTCTAGACCTGCCGGTTGGATTGAAGATGTGCCTCTGATTTAGCAATCAGGGCAACATCATCAGCAAATGCCAGCTCTGAAATACAGAGCTGTCTCATCTTCCAGTACCCCACTGAATACTTTCATGTTCTCTCCTTACATGCTTTGAAGACATCGTCCATGAGGAGTATGAAAAGATAAGGTGACAGGATATCACCTTGTCTTACACCAGTGGTGGTCCTGAACTGTTCTGACTTATAGTTTGCTGTCCTCACATAATTTCTGCAAGACTTATAGAAGCTCTGTATAGCATGAATCAGAGGTGCTGAAATGTTCTTCCTTGCCAAACAGTCCCAAAGTTTGCTCCAGGGGACCCTATCAAACGCCTTTTCCAGATCTATGAAATAAAGATGGATCTCACTCTTATACTCAAGGGCCTTTTCACTAAGCTGTCTGAGTGTGAAGATTATGTTTTGAGTACTTCGGTTTGCCAAGAATACGCACTGGGCTGCATCCAATTTTGGCTCAGCTAGGCGTCGGAATCTCTGCTCTAGGATTCTAGAGCAGATTTTACCAGGGACGCTGAGAAGGGATATGCCTCTATGGTTTCCACATTGTCGATTGTCACCCATTTTGAAAATCGGTGTTATGATGGCAGTCTCCCAATCCTTTGGTATGGTCTTGTTGCACCACGCTGCCTGTAGGACCCTTAAGAGTAATAGGTCGCTTGATGTTCCCATGTACTTAAACATTTCTGGTGTTATACCATCATGCCCTGCTGCTTTGCCCGTCTTGATTTTCTCCAGTGCTGCCTTTAGTTCTTCCATCTTTATGTCATCTTCATCACCACTGGTTTTCTCTTCTGTGCTAGTGGTTATCATTTCTGATGCTTGACCTTGTTCACCATCAAGGAGGTCTGAGAAATATTCTTTCCATCTTTCCATTACTTCCTTCGGGGAAGTAAGCAATTTGCCTTGCTTGTCCTTTATAAATTTGAGAGGGCTTTGTTGTTCCTTCCTCATGTTCTTTAGGGTCTTACAGAACAATTTCTGGTTTTCTTGTTAAAACTTAAGTGATTATTAAATTTTGTTATTTGTAATTATACAAATTTAACTTCGATTTAATCATTGTAAAGTTACTGCATGTTTGTCTCAGTCAATTTACTACACACTCTAAACAGAGCTATACTAGAATAAAAGAATTCCACTGAGTAAATAAGAGGTGGGGGCTTAAACGAGCTGAAATTAATAAGTGCCGAAATCCTTCACAACAGCGTCGGCAGAATTACAGAGTTAACATACTCAGCTAAAGCAGTATTGTTCTTGCTTATTCTGAATATCTTGTGAAGACTCTCTGTTTCTTCTATTTACATATCTGCCAAGAGTAATCTTGTGGAAAGGTAGATACCTTTGAAGCCCATATTAGATACTCTTGAGTTTTGGCCATTGTTACTGCAAAGCAGGCGAGGCAATACCGTCACAGCAAGTAGAAAATGTGTGCTTATCTCTAAAAGTAGAAAATGTCTGTTTAGCGCCTGTACAATTTGAAAATGTATGTTTGGTGTCTGTAAAATTTAATAATGTTTGGCGTCTCTAAAAGTAAACATGCTGCTGTGCCTAAACGTATAAAGTATATGTTAAATATCCCTAAAAGTTAATTTTGTCTTTTCACTGTCATGGTAAGTAGGACACGCCTATTTAATATCTTTGGCGAAAAAAAAAATTCGTTGCCTATTTAGCATTCACATCTTGTTGAGTGTTCTCATAACCAATGGCCTGTCATTTCAAGACAGAATAGTGCAAGATTTCATCGATAGCGCTGACAGATCAAAGCAATCATAAACCTCTTAAGTCTTTAGGAACAAAATTTACCGGTTGTTACAATTTAAATATCAGGTACAGATATGTGGTTATTTCAGAAGAATGTTACGCGGTATATCATCATGATGTTCCTTTTGCCACCACTGAAACGACGATTGCACCAACAAATTCATATGCTCTTTGCTATGGTAGTTTCAGTAGCAGTTCTTTTACATAAAGAGGTTGTCAGCAGAATGCATAGCTTCATATTAGTGTCCTAGTGTCCTCATACGACATGCACGAGGGAGCTTTAGTTATATTCTTTCTTTCTGTCCTCAGAGACCCCGGGTGACATGGGTTTTACACTTACATTGAAGCAAAGAAAAGTGAAGAGGTTACATGAGAAACAACTTAAACAGTCGTAGCTCACACGTTAGGGCCGAAACGAACTATCAAATATGTTATTAACTCTTTGCTAACATTGTCTTCGCTACTTTAGCATCGGGACTCACAGACGCGAGATATGAAGATCATCCCGTGCTAGATAATGTATTAAAACGGTTGTTCACTGCAAGAAACATAATGAGAAAGGCGTATTCGAGCTTATGAGTGCCTGCTGTTTATCTACATTTGTTTAGTTATTTGCTACTCACAGGGATCTTTCATTATTTAGATATTCCCGCCAGCATTTTAAAAACGCTGTATTCTAAGGATTAAAAGTATTTTTTTTGCACATTGCCTGTGAAATTCACGAGTTAGTTAACAAAAATTCACGGTAAACGTGACCTACATGAGAAAGGAACGATATCTTTTATGTGAAATGAAGTTAACATTCAGTAAAATAGAATTTAGTTTGAAACTGTTACTGCTTATTTGATAAAATTGCAGGTAGTAGATCGTCCGGCAGATCTAAAGTTACAGATACTCTACCTTTATTCCAAATTTCAAATACACTGAAACCTAAAAACAAATATTGATTTCATCAAGGTAGATCTTTAGAGAGATTAGTGATTCTAAAGTAGATCTCCGCAGCTCCCGAGTGGCCTTACGCGGCTCTACATAGTTAGCTCATGATGATTTATAAACCAAGTTCCTTGTATGTGCCTTTCTCACTCTTAAATGTCAGTAGCTTTACAATCCTTTTTATGTCCCTCCGTTACCTTGCGATCTTCGAAATTACCGCTTGTAGTCTACCAGTAGATCAATATCTACTTTATGTCGACCTCTGATGTAGAGAAAGATATTACTATTGAATCACTATGTTAGTATAAAACCTCATTTAAAAAGCTTATGTCACATGTTATAAGAGCCTGCATTACAGCACGTAGAAATCCCATAGAAAGGATCCCGTTACCGCGCATTGAGGCATATTGGGAACATGTTGTTAGGCCCATATTTTCTTGACCGTCGGCACACTAGGGGTGATGTGGTTGTGATAAAGTACATTGATACAGCGATAAAATTATTAATTACAAAGTAAATTATTAATTATAAGTATAAAAGTTAAAATAATGTGAGTAGAAATAGAAATAGTAAAGTTGTAACGCGTCTTCTTTCCCCGCGCCAGTCATCGCATTGAGATAAGAACGTAGTGTGAAACCTTATTGCCGCGCCAGTGGTATTGGATTTTATAACTCGCCCGTCAAGGGTTAACGGTAAAAATTTTGAAAACGACAAGCTTAGTTGTTCCAAGAAAGATAGTAAGAATAAAACAGGGGAAGCATAAACTAACGCATAAAAGTGTGTGAGAGAGAGAGAGAGAGAGAGAGAGAGAGAGAGAGCGAAAACATGCCACAAATTGTCAAGCGTTAGATTCTTGGACTAGCTACCCAAGACGACAGTGCGAGACGATACCGTGGCAGGTGTTCGGTAACGTGTCGCAAGCTTTGTAGAATTTTAAAAAATACCCCGCAAAACCCAATACTTTTTCAGACTATAGGCACACGGAGAAAATATATAAACACACAGACAGTGCTTTCGCTGCAAAAGAGTCCATATTATGACGTAACAGACTAGTAGTTTCAGTTTTGGACAACGCGGGAAAGGAGAAAAGATGGCGTAATTTATATGATAGTGGAAATTGAAACTAACTCTGAAAAAAATATGGATTTCTTTATTAATGATTTTAGGATCATAAAACCTAGTTAGTTTGATGGCTTATCTTCTCCTGATAAATAATATGTTTAAAAATACAAAATTCCCCAGTAGATAAAAAAGTTATTGACAAAAGACTGTATTTGTTCGTGCAGACAAACGGACAGACTGGCGGTTTTGAATTCATTTTGCATTCACTAACGATTACAATTTTGAACGCGTTGTTGGAAATGAGACAAGCAAGCATGTATTCTGTTGGAGGAGGGGTAGACAAGGGGAGAGAAATTATGGGATGGCTTAACACAAAATATATTTTAGCAGTAGAAATCTAAGAATGAGTGCGGAAAAAACTTGTTAGGTCCAAAAATCAAGTCTGTTTTTGCTTTTATTTTCAAATTCAAAAGTAGTCGTTCGCTCATTGGCCAACGCCTTTTATAATATTGAAAAAATTCAAAGTCTCGACGCCATTTGTATAATACAGTCCCTCGAACAGGACGTTTGAAATTCTGGGAAGTGTGACTTGCCTTATTAAAATAAATATATATAACTAAAACAATAATAGGCATCATAGTCCAGCCAGCAGGACATCTCAAGTCTGCTAATCAACGTACCTGTGTTTATTCATTGAATTTATGGTAAGGCAGAAATTATTCATATATATATTGTTTAAAAATGTGAGTGAGAGATACTGCCATTACGACTGTAAGTAATTAGGTCCCTAGCTGATATATGCAGGGCCTAGATGTAGAGTTATGCTAGAACACATTGCCAGTTTTGTAAAATGCACATGTTTTGTGAAATAAAAATGTTTTCTTAGGTGGCCAGAGGGACACAGCTCACCTATCCTATTGTATGGAAGAAAAGAAAGATTAATATTATTATTGCAGATGTAGGGCCGCCTTGAGAGGAGAGACATGTGAACAACACTGGTACACTTTGTAATGGATGCGCTGGGTTGGTCAATTAGATATGACCCAGATCTTTATTTCTCATGTATTATAATTTGTAGAAATAACAGTTTAAGTATGATATCAACAAGGAGGCATTATTTCATTGTTACAGGGTTTTTATCTGGCACTAGCCCGGTGCCAGATGTCTGTGAAAAGCAGTTGAGAAGTCTTTTCATTTCCAGTAGTGACAGGGGTCTACAGAGTCCACCCTGTTACTTTTGGGCCAGTACCAAAGTGATCGTTTTACAGCAAGAATACGGACAGTTCACGTTGTGCCAGATAAGTAAAATATCTGGCACCCGACTTTTCATCAGCATCAAAGACTAGTGCACCCCTGTGTAACATAATAAAAATATTCCCCAAAGAATAAAACATTGACAGTTGTGTATTAAAGAACTGGGGATGATTAAAGAATCCCAAACAGCCATCCAGTGTTAGAATCCAGTAACATTAAAAAATTTAGTAACACTAATAGTATATTTTAACAGTATATGTTTGGACTAACTGTCCCTTTGGGTTGAAAAGTTGCTTTTATGTATATACCTTTAGTTCTTTTAATTTGGAAAGTCATGACCAGAAGAATACTCGGTTCAGGACCAATAAAATTGTATAGAAAATATTTACCCATCAAAATTTAACCCATGTGTTAGTTCATTTGATCATAGACTTTCCTAGTTGTTTATATGTGTGTGTGTTAGTGTCAAATTACCATCACACCACACTTGCATAACCCTAGACATTAGACGTAGCTATCATACATACTAGTCAAGAATAGGTCTGATTAAGGTCATAAGGTGGTAGCAGAAAGGTACCCTGATAACTCAACCCAAAATTTGTTATAATCAGGGACCTTCACAGCTGACCTCATTCAGTACAATAGTAATAAAGAACAACAACATTGCATAACATCAAAAACCACCACAGTGGTCATCACTATGGATGAGAGATACAACGAAATCATGGAAGAAAATGGAATGACTAAAACTATGGCCGCACAGTACACAAGAAAGGTAATCATTTGATACCATTTAGAGTGACAGGAAATGTGGAAAATAAAATAATGTAAGGAACGCTAAAGTATAATATGAAAATGGCCGTTCTCTGTATTTCATCACGGTCAATCATCTTTAATCCTCCCAAAGGGTCATAGACCTTTAACAAATGTATTCCAAGTCATTTTGTCCTGTTCCATCCGCACAAGATATTTATGTGCTCTTTATCAGTTTTATTTATTCTGAAGTAGACGTCTGAGAGTGTACGAAGTAGAAGAAGAATAAGAAGAAGGAGAAGAAGAAGACAGGCGATTTGTGACTCCAGTTCTCTTCTCCATGTCACTTTTGGTCTCCGTCCTCCTTTTTTACACTGGGAACTCCAAAACAAGGACTGTCTTGTGAGGATAAATACAGATTTCCTCAATGAATGTTCTATCCATAGCCAGCGTTTTTTTCTCATCTCCCGTTCCACTGGCACCTGTCTGGTTCGTGTCGTTAGTTCCACATAGGTAACTCTGTCACATCATTACAAAGCCTCTATTCTACGCAAGCGATTATTCATGAACCTATGTAACTTTGTTGTGGTTTTTCTTGCTCTCCATGCTTCACAGCCATACAATAAAGGCGACTTGACACTTGAGCTACAGATTCTACGTTTTGTGTTGGACTTGATTTTCTGCCATTTCCATACATTTCCAAAAGGAACGAAATCTCTTGACTTTTCCTTATTATTTTGATATGATTGTCAGACACTCCAACCCTGCCTGCTTTGCTGCCACTTAACATGAATGATTCGTACATCTTGTGATAGTGTTGCGTAAAGTGCAGCGCTGGTTCAGGCTTAGCATCTCCACCTCCACAGTTCTCCGCCAAGTGGCCATTGGCTGTCCTTACTTTCGCTTTCCTTCTGGAGTCCATAGAATTGCAGTTCTGGTGATCGTGTCAAGGTCTCTTCTGAGGATGTAGTCAACCTAATTCCAGTGTCCACCCGCTATGCTGGTGCTCATGTCCTCTTGGAGGCTCCGAGTAAGCAGTTCTTGGTTAGTGATGGTGTTTGGCCAAAAAAAACGACGAATTTTCCTTAGGCTGGTTGATTGGAAGGAAGACAATTTGAACATTTTCTTTTCTGTTACTCTTCTATTATGTCTATTTAGTCTTGCATCTAATCCCGGTTACTGGGCAGAAGATTCAGGTCCTCGGCTTAATAAAGATCATTACAGTTACGGTAGTTAACAGGAACGAAATTAAAGTGACGGATAAACAAACCAAAGAGATACATATTATATATAAATTGAGGAAGAGAAAAAGATGTAAATTAATATTGTCAAGTATGTGAAAAAAAAAGACAAAAGTGCAAAAAAAAAGATATTAGAATTTTCCAGTGAAAGTGCACTATGATTAGTGCCACCAAGTACGAGTTAAATTACCTAAACCTATATAGCGTGCAGACTATTTCATAACTAGTGTAAAAGCCCGTCATAAGACGGGAGTTAAATTCAAAAGCACCAATACCTAACGGCAATTTTACTTATTCAAAAGTATTAACTCTTTGACTCCGCAATTATTGTCCACCCTGTGCCGTAATCTTATTTCGTGATAGACTAAAAACAACGCTCAGAGAGTTGTTTTGGCACGGGTGTCAAATCTGACCAACGCTCTAATCGTTGTTCCGGAGTCAAAGAGTTAACCACAGTACACGAACTACGTAGCAGCTGCGAGGATCCCAATGTGTGTATACGGGATCACACATTCTATAAATATATTTTTGTGCACACCGTCATTTGCACATTCTTCTTTGGTAAGTTTTACTATTTTCGGAAGAGTACATATAAGGGAAACAATACAATTAATGTCTACCTTCCCTTAGCGTTACGTACTGACAGAAAAAGGCTGGGATTTTATATGAAACAAATATAAAGGTATGTTATCAGGCACTCACAGGAAATAAAGAAGTAGAACACCAGACAACAGAAAAACAACAGACATGAGTGGCTTACCCAGGATTTGAACACTGGACCTTCCGTGCGACAACCCCGCCTAGCCATGCAAGCGAATCGCACTATCCGCCCTGCCATCTACGCATCATCAAAAAATGATGTTTCAATGGCAGGTCAATAGTGCGAACCACAATACACGACACCAGAAGTCCTCCATGGGCAGTTCAGCCTATTAATGACGCAATCACTTCTGTTGTATTTCTATCAAGCAGTATAGGCCGAATCCAACAAGACCCTTAGGACCTTAATACTGTGTCCAGTAAATGATAGTAGACTAGAACAGTGAGAACAGGATAGTGGGTAGGTTTGGTATTGTACAAACATTTATTACAAATAAGGGAGGGAAACCTGAGGCCTGTAAACAGTAAATTAATATGAAACAAATATAAAGGTATGTTATCCGGCACTCACAGGAAATAAAGAAGTAGAACACCAGACAACAGAAAAACAACAGACATGAGTGGCTTACCCAGGATTTGAACACTGGACCTTCCGTGCGACAACCCCGCCTAGCCATGCAAGCGAATCGCACTATCCGCTGTGCCATCTACGCATCATCAAAAAATGATGTTTCAATGGCAGATCAATAGTGCGAACCACAATACACGACACCAGAAGTCCTCCATGGGCAGTTCAGCCTATTAATGACGCAATCACTTCTGTTGTATTTCTATCAAGCAGTATAGGCCGAATCCAACAAGACCCTTAGGACCTTAATACTGTGTCCAGTAAATGATAGTAGACTAGAACAGTGAGAACAGGATAGTGGGTAGGTTTGGTATGCCATGCAAGCGAATCGCACTATCCGCTCTGCCATCTACGCATCATCAAAAAATGATGTTTCAATGGCAGGTCAATAGTGCGAACCACAATACACGACACCAGAAGTCCTCCATGGGCAGTTCAGCCTATTAATGACGCAATCACTTCTGTTGTATTTCTATCAAGCAGTATAGGCCGAATCCAACAAGACCCTTAGGGACCTTAATACTGTGTCCAGTAAATGATAGTAGACTAGAACAGTGAGAACAGGATAGTGGGTAGGTTTGGTATTGTACAAACATTTATTACAAATAAGGGAGGGAAACCTGAGGCCTGTAAACAGTAAATTAATATGAAACAAATATAAAGGTATGTTATCAGGCACTCACAGGAAATAAAGAAGTAGAACACCAGACAACAGAAAAACAACAGACATGAGTGGCTTACCCAGGATTTGAACACTGGACCTTCCGTGCGACAACCCCGCCTAGCCATGCAAGCGAATCGCACTATCCGCTCTGCCATCTACGCATCATCAAAAAATGATGTTTCAATGGCAGGTCAATAGTGCGAACCACAATACACGACACCAGAAGTCCTCCATGGGCAGTTCAGCCTATTAATGACGCAATCACTTCTGTTGTATTTCTATCAAGCAGTATAGGCCGAATCCAACAAGACCCTTAGGACCTTAATACAGTGTCCAGTAAATGATAGTAGACTAGAACAGTGAGAACAGGCTCCTGACCGATCCACACATGTGTAAACATTATACATTCCCCAGGTCAGACACTACTTTGTCCAGGAGCCTAACTTAGTGACATCACGCAATATTGAAGGAATAAGTCCGGCAAAGGAGGACCTGCACAAATTGTCTATTGTCGGTTGTACCTTTCATACTTACTTTTACTTTTGTCCAGCCCACTCTTGCCGTAGCTTAATTACTTACTTACTTAGTCGTTCCCCTTCTACCGTGAGGTGTAGAGGTTTGGAAGAGAGAGCGCCAGACTATCCTATCGGCTGTCTTCCTCCCGGCCTGGCTCCACTCCAGCCCTCGGTTCTTCAAAGATTGTCTAATGTTGTCCTCCCAGCGGACTCTGGGTCGTCCTCGGGGTCTGGATCCTTGGCTCTTTGTTTCCCATGCTTGTCGTGGTATCCGATCTTCTCCCATTCTGCAGACATGGCCAAACCATCTTAATTGGGACTGTTCTACTTGGGTCTGCAGGGGGGTAGGATTTAAGGCCTTGACGTATCGTCTGATTGCGTACCATGTCTCTTCTTGTTACTTCAACCACCTTCCTCAGATACCTCATTTCTGAGGTTTGGATCTGGCTTTTATGGGTTGTAGTCATTGCCCATGACTCGCTTCCATATGTCAAATTTGCGTTCTTGGGACAAGTTTGTCGCATTGGGTGCTGTGAGCTGCTTGTGTTGTTGAAGGATTTCTGTGATGTTGTCTGACCATCTGTTTCTTGGTCTTCTCCGTGCTTTGAAACCAGACCTCTTACTGTTGTAGAGACGTAGTGTAGTACCTTGTCATACTGCTATACGTAGTCTACACCAGAGTTTCTCAAAACTGTTTGGTCTCTTGACTCCTTTACACTCTGAAAAATTATTGAGGACACCAAAGAGCTTTTGTTTATGAGAGTTATATCTAACAATATTTATCGTATTAGACATTGCAACGGAGAAATTTTTCAATATTTCTTTATTAGTTCATTTTAAAAATAACAGAAACAAATCCATTACATGTTTACATAAATGACATATTTTTATGAAAAATAACCAAAATTTTCAACACACACACAAAAATGCAAAGTCTGGCATGATTTACATTTTTACTTATTAGAAGACAGCTGGATTATTATTTCTTTTTCTGTACACTAGTGACAGAATGAGAGTGACAATGGCAAATAACACCTTAGATTATTATGATAATACTGTGTACTTCGCGGACGTTAAGCGTGGAGGCATGTCTGGAGTCATCCTTATATGACCACCAACTATGCACAATTCTATAGTATATAGATTTGCATGTGCACCTCTATGAGGCTAATTACACCCTTATTGACTCTTGAAAACATCCACACACTTCTAGTGGTTCACATTTGTTGTGAGACATTCTTAATCCACATATATAAATTAAAAAGTAAATGTAAAGCCTAACGAATTAATTCAATAAAAGGAAAGAAGAATGGTAAAAGAACAGTGCTGTCACCATGGCGTACAAAAATCCCCCTTTTTCTACTTCGTCTGCATAATTGTAACGCTTTCACGTTTACTAGTAAAGCCTACTGCATCAACTACACGCGTTTCAAAAAAAAAAAATAATAATAATAAAACCGGTACTGTGTTTCTTAGAAAACCTTGAGATACGCACACTGCTTAATGACCTAGATAAATACTAGCATTAATGTCATTATATACACTGCGTAATGAAAAGACAGACGGACTTAGAGAGAGAGAGAGAGAGAGAGAGAGAGAGGGCTGAACGGAGGAACGCATGCAATACTACCACAGTCTCGCGATATAAAATTAATGCCATCACGCGCGAAAGGCATGAAGCACTGATTTTTTTTCAAATAGACAGTGATAAAAAACACTACCAATACACGGTTAGGTTTTAAAAACATGGTTAATGCTTATTAGGAAACATGACCCAATACTGTTTTACGTCCGAAATCCTGACTTTAGCCTGACAGTACAGAAGACACCCCATAGTATGGAAGTGAGGAGGTGGTAACAGCACGACTATCCTAGAAGAAAATACATATTTTGAACGCAGCGACTTAGCTCCATTAAATTTATATATTTGGGTTCCTTAGGACTTGCTGACAAAGAATATGTTAAGTGTTACGCAAATAGTCTAGAATTAACAAATTATAGCCAAAATAATATAGGGGTGTTGTCTGACAGCACAAGATCATAGTTGCTCATGTTTAGAATTTGTTTTAGAGGAAATGAGGCCACCACGTTAAATCCGTTTCGATTGGCTAGAATAATATGTAAGGCGAAACATGATTAGTCGAATGCAAATACTATTTTTGGTTGTTAAGGGAAACGGTAGGAAGGGTACTTTTTTTCAAATGCTTTTGTAAACATGGTCTTATTGGCCAGACCATTTAATATAATCAATTAGGAGCGTCGGTTCAGTGCCACATTTTGAAAATAAACTTACTGAGAAGCAAGTGCGTTGAGATCCAGCTCATATTTTTCTTATGAAAGCCTGGGACAGAGGCAGATCGGAATTGTGCCATAACTCATCGCCAGTCAACGTATTTTGTTTAATATTTCCATGAATTGTGGTAAGCTAGACATATTTGATCTCTTTTAGATGAAAATTGATTGTGAATTGATAATGTATGTCTGTATGTGTGTGGTTCAGTAGCCAACATGAGGAAAAGCCTAGATATTGCTCCAACCTGAACAAAACTTGTCGGAGAGGAGTATAACTGCATGGGATTGCCAAATAGTACTATGACACCTATCTTATTGAATAGAAGGAAATAATGCTGGAATTGCTGAGACGTTGTAACCATTAGGGAGAGGAATACTGGTGTATACTGTTACATGAGAAGCTAGCAGTTGGCCTACCGCGCTGAACTCAGTGTTTGTTATGTATTGTGCTTCAGTGTGGAAATAGATTATAAATTAGTTCTGAAGTAGGAGGTACAACCTTCTTGTTTCAGGGACCGTGGTACTAACGTATTAAAGCAGCACCTGGTCTGAGCTTTGCTGAATCCAGAGGCTGGTAGCATACTCCTTGGTCTAGATAGCGACCAGTATTGTTTCTCAAGGAAACGGTGAAGCAAGCGAGCAGTGGAGACTGTTTCCTGCCGCCCACACAGAAGTTAAGAGTTCGTGGCCAGAGCAGCTCAATCTTGTGTATACACCCCCTCTAAAAGTGACTTTACCTTAATTCAAGAGGGACATATATTTGTTTCAAATCAAAAGAAACTGTGAACCTTACCAATATTATTTCCACCAGAAACAAACACTTGAAGTCATGATGACAAACAACAACTTAGCTTGACAAGCCAGTATTACCTCATAGTACCACCGCACAACTTACACACATAATGCAATAATAATATAGGTCAATACAAAGATCCTATCTATAAATTGTGTACATACAACTTGTGATTACATTTGATAGTGATTCCTGGTTCACTTTGTAGTTAAATCAGGATATCTATTATTGAAAGGAATTAATACATATTTTTAAAAGTTACCCTTGACTTATTAAGATAGTCTTATAGAGTGTTATATGTATGTGAGTGTCACAGTGTTGTAAAGTGTTGTGGATTAAATTAAATTGTTTATCTGTCTGTTGGTTGTTGTGAACATACACTTCATTATTATCATAACCCTAGACATTCAACGTAGTCATCACAATATTCCAGAATAAGTTTGACTGAGGTCTAAATGTGGTAGCAAAGTAAGGTTATCTGTAATACACCACACTTATTAGATACAGATACCTTCACAGCTGATCTCAGTCAGTACACTAAGTCCCTTATAAATATTTATAACATCTAACTTTACCACATATATTGGGGGCTCGTCCGGGATTTTGAATCCTTCCTTATTATATATATTGGGGGGAATTCACTTCAGGGAATAATAAAAAAATAAAAGGTATCCTGGGGTGAAAATAAATGAGGGAGAAGAAGCTGGAGGCAGAAAGAGAAGAAAAGAGACAGGCTGCAGAAAGGGAAGCCAAAGAAAGAAGGCAAGCTACACAAAGAGAAGAAAAAAGACAGGCTGCAGAAAGGGAAGCCGAAGAAAGAAGGCAAGCTACAGAAAGAGAAGAAAGGAGACAGGCTGCAGAAAGGGAAGCAGAAAAGGAGGAGAAGAGATTACAAAGGGAGCACGATTTACAACTAAGGGAGTTGGAATTTCAAGGCCATGCTCCTGAAAATGGTGCCAGTCCCTTTACCTCTAATGCCCCTGCTAGTCAGGGAGCCTCAACCTCAGCTATGAGCTTTCATTTAGATCATTTTGTTGAGAAAGAAGATGATATCGAGAGCTATCTAAATAGATATGAACTATTAGCTACCACGTACGGGTTAGAGAGAGAAAGGTGGAGCTTAAAGTTATCTCAAGGGCTTCGGGGTGCAGCTTATGAAGTATTTGCCAAAATGAGCAGAGGTGATCAAGAAAATTATGACATGCTAAAGCAGGCTCTTTTGTTAAGATATGAAAAGAATGGTGAATTTTATAGAAAAAAATTTAGGAATGCTTAACTACTGTCAGGTGAAACCTATCACCAGTTCTCTGCACGGTTAGAGACATACTTGGAGAAATGGACTTCTCTGGGGAAAACCCAAGATCTTAAGGAAATGATCCTTATAGAACAACTAAGAGAGTCCATGGCTCCAGACCTGAGAAAGTTTCTCATGGAACAAGGTGCAGAGAGGCTGGGTGAGTTACTAAATGTTGCTGAAAGGTATCAAGCAGCTCAAGCAGAGGTAACAAGTAATAAAAAGAAACAGGTAGATAATTTTAGGGCACCACAGAACTTTAATAAATTTGATCCTAGAGATCAGAACAAAGGTAAGCACCAGTTTGATAGGCCACGGTATGACAATAAAAATAAAACCCCACAATTCGATGAAAGGAAATTTGATGAAAGAAAATCTTTCAACCAAAACAGGAGATGGTGTAAAAATTGTCAGATGAACAATCATGATACTGACCATTGCAGAAGGAAACCTGTGTATATGGCCACCCTTCAGGTCAGGTCGATCTCTAGAAAGGAGGAGGATATCCTGATATATACCACTCCAGAAGAGATGAGGAAGGCACAGGCTGGGGATAAGACCCTCAAGTCTTGTTTTAGGAAATTGTCAACTTGTCATACAACTCCAGGCAAGGGGGATTTTTACATGAAAAACAAGTTGATATTATTGGCCCAAGGCAAGGTGGGACATTGAAAATTTTGTAGAAAGGTGTAGCATAGCACATGAGGGAACACCCACAAGTGGGAACATTGATCAGGACCTGGACACGCCACGGGGCAAACTTAGGCCTGACAATAGAAAGAATAATAAAGTGGACCAAGTGAAATGGGAAGCCCCTTTTCACGGACAATCTTCAATTGACTGTTTTACAATGGCCACAATGCAGATAGTGCAAAAAGATGTCTTACCCCAGAATAAGCCGAAAATCCCTCAATCGGACTTATGTAAACTGGAGGAAGATGATGTAGAGAGGAAATCTCTCATCAAGAATTCTAAGTGGGGAGACAGCCCCAAGAAAAAATTGGTAACGGTCGATTTGTGCATGATGATTCTGGGAAGAAAAGTCATCTTAACAGAGCTTCGAGTGCAAAGGACCTGACATGTGCCAGGAAAAATAAGTTTCCGAATTTAAAAGTCCATATGTAGCTCTGTTAAGAACGTGGACTGATGAAAAGGCAGAGGAAAATATTACATCCTCATACCAATATGTGAATGAGCTGACCACTCGTTTAAAAACTGGCTGGAAACTTGCCAATGAAAATTTGAGACAAGCCAGGAAAAAACATGCTGCCTATTACAACAGGAAAGCTAAAGACAGAGATTTGGCTGTGGGAGAGAAAGTACTGCTTCTTCTACCCGGTAGTCAGAATAAGTTACAAATTGGATGGCAATGTCCATATACAGTTCTAGAGAAGGTGTCTAGAACAAATTATAAGATAGATAAGAAGGGGAAAGAAAAAATCTATCATGTGAATCTCCTGAAGAAATATTTGGAAAGAGAAAATCAGGAAGAGACACACTTGTTGACCTTGTCCATTGCAATGGAGATGAAAAAGGAACCACTTTCATCATTTGAATATCCATTACATCCCTGTGAGACAGCGGCACAGGTGAAAATCAGTACACATTTAACGAAAAATCAGAAGGAGAGAGTGCAACAGGTTCTAGATGATCATACAGAGGTGTTAACGGACCGACCGGGGCATACAAACTTATTGGAATATGATATGAAACTGATAGACCCCACAACTGTCTGTATGAAACCCTATTCGATTCCTTTTGCTAAGGAGAAAGCCTTGAAGGAAGAGATAGACTATTTGTTGAAGGAGGGAATAATTTCACACAGTGAATCTTCTTATAGTTCCAGTGTGGTACTCTTAAGGAAACCCTCTGGAGAACATAGACTCTGTATAGATTACAGGAGACTGAATGCTATCACAGAAGGTTAGGTGGATCCATTGCCGGATACAAATCAGTTGTTTGCCAGGCTAAATAAAGCTAAATATTTCTCAAAAGTGGATCTGAGTAAAGGATACTATCAGATTCCAGTAAAGCCTGAGGTTAGACCGTACCTAGCTTTTAGTACCTCAGAGGGACACTATGAGTTTAACAGATTGCCATTTGGATTGAAGAATGCGCCTAGTGTCTTCTCTAGAATGATGAGAAAATTGTTTGATCCTCTGAATAATCCATGCATCACAAATTTCATGGATGATATCCTTATAGCAACAGAAACATTTGAAGAACACATTGACTCTCTGAACATGCTGTTTAATCGACTTAGAGAAGCAAATTTAACAGCCCGACCAACCAAATGTTGCGTTGGATGTAAAGAATTAGAATTCTTGGGACACACAGTTCATCAGGGAAACATGACCCCTGACCCCAAGAAATTAGAGAAACTAAAGAAAGCCCCGAGGCCACAAACCAAGAAAGACGTGAGATCCTTTGTCTCATTATGTGGTTTCTACCAAAAGTATATCAAAAACTTTAATTCCATATGTGCACCGTTAACTGATTTGACACGCAAAGGAAATCCAGATCGAATTACATGGACAGCACAATGTGAATTGGCTTACCAGGAATTGAAGTAAAAGCTCACAAGCAAACCTATTTTGAAATTACCTGACTTAAGTCAAGAATTCATTGTGAGAACGGATGCAAGTAATATCGGGTTGGGCGCGACCCTGTTACAGAAATCAGATGCACTGAATGGGGAATTAACCCCAGTGGCATATGCTAGTAGAAAGTTGAATAAAGCTGAAACCAATTATTCCACTAGCGAAAAAGAATGTCTTGCCGTAATATGGGCGATCAAGAAATTCAATATTTATCTGTATGGGAAGGCATTTAAGTTGCAAACGGATCACAAACCCTTGTCGTTTATAGCGCAGGCTAGGCATGAAAATTCGAGGTTACTCAGATGGTCCTTACTTTTGCAGCCATTCCAATTCAGCATAGAGTATATTTCTGGAAAAACCAACCTGGGAGCGGATTTTCTAAGCCGCCATCCGTGTAATGAAAATCACCATAAGCCCCAGGAATAATATTAAATTTCTCTATGTGTATATAGAATTATAGACTGACATATAACGTCTGTTTTAAGTGGGGAGAATTTGTCGTGAGACATTCTAAATCCACATATATAAATTAAATAGTAAATGTAAAGCATAACGAATTAATTCAATAAAAGGAAAGAAGTATGGTAAAAGAACAGTGCTGTCACCATGGCGTACAAAAATCCCCCTTTTTCTACTTCGTCTGCATAATTGTAACGCTTTCACGTTTTCTAGTAAAGCCTACTGCATCAACTACACGCGTTTCAAAAAAAATAAAAATAAAAATAAAACCGGTACTGTGTTTCTTTGAAAACCTTGAGATACGCACACTGCTTAATGACCTAGATAAATACTAGCATTAATGTCATTATATACACTGCGTAATGAAAAGACAGACGGACTTAGAGAGAGAGAGAGAGAGAGAGAGAGAGAGAGACAGAGAGAGAGAAAGGGCTGAACGGATGAACGCATGCAATACTACCACAGTCTCGCGATATAAAATTAATGCCATCACGCGCGAAAGGCATGAAGCACTGATTTTTTTTCAAATAGACAGTGATAAAAAACACTACCAATACACGGTTAGGTTTTAAAAACATGGTTAATGCTTATTAGGAAACATGACCCAATACTGTTTTACGTCTGAAATCCTGACTTTAGCCTGACAGTACAGAAGACACCTCATAGTATGGAAGTGAGGAGGTGGTAACAGCACGACTATCCTTTAAGAAAATACATATTTTGAACGCAGCCACTTAGCTCCATTAAATTTATATATTTGGGTTCTTTAGGACTTGCTGACAAAGAATATGTTAAGTGTTACGCAAATAGTCTAGGAATTAACAAATTATAGCCAAAATAATATAGGGGTGTTGTCTGACAGCACAAGATCATAGTTGCTCATGTTTGGAATTTGTTTTAGAGGAAATGAGGCCACCACGTTAAATCCGTTTTGATTGGCTAGAATAATATGTAAGGCGAAACATGATTAGTCGAATGCAAACACTATTTTTGGTTGTTAAGGGAAACGGTAGGAAGGGTACTTTTTTTCAAATGCTTTTGTAAACATGGTCTTATTGGCTAGACCATTTAATATAATCAATTAGGAGCGTCGGTTCAGTGCCACATTTTGAAAATAAACTTACTGAGAAGCAAGTGCGTTGAGATCCAGCTCATATTTTTCTTATGAAAGCCTGGGACAGAGGCAGATCGGAATTGTGCCATAACTCATCGCCAGTCAACGTATTTTGTTTAATATTTCCATGAATTGTGGTAAGCTAGACATATGATCTCTTTTAGATGAAAATTGATTGTAAATTGATAATGTATGTCTGTATGTGTGTGGTTCAGTAGCCAACATGAGGAAAAGCCTAGATATTGCTCCAACCTGAACAAAACTTGTCGGAGAGGAGTATAACTGCATGGGATTGCCAAATAGTACTATGACACCTATCTTATTGAATAAAAGGAAATAATGCTGGAATTGCTGAGACGTTGTAACCATTAGGGAGAGGAATACTGGTGTATACTGTTACATGAGAAGCTAGCAGTTGGCCTACCGCGCTGAACTCAGTGTTTGTTATGTATTGTGCTTCAGTGTGGAAATAGATTATAAATTAGTTCTGAAGTAGGAGGTACAACCTTCTTGTTTCAGGGACCGTGGTACTAACGTATTAAAGCAGCACCTGGTCTGAGTTTTGCTGAATCCAGAGGCTGGTAGCATACTCCTTGGTCTAGATAGCGACCAGTATTGTTTCTCAAGGAAACGGTGAAGCAAGCGAGCAGTGGAGACTGTTTCCTGCCGCCCACACAGAAGTTAAGAGTTCGTGGCCAGAGCAGCTCAATCTTGTGTATACACCCCCTCTAAAAGTGACTTTACCTTAATTCAAGAGGGACATTTATTTGTTTCAAATCAAAAGAAACTGTGAACTTTACCAATATTATTTCCACCAGAAACAAACACTTGAAGTCATGATGAGAAACAACAACTTAGCTTGACAAGCCAGTATTACCTCATAGTACCACCGCACAACTTACACACATAATGCAATAATAATATAGGTCAATACAAAGATCCTATCTATAAATTGTGTACATACAACTTGTGATTACATTTGATAGTGATTCCTGGTTCACTTTGTAGTTGAATCAGGATATCTATTATTGAAAGGAATTAATACATATTTTTAAAAGTTACCCTTGACTTATTAAGATAGTCTTATAGAGTGTTATATGTATGTGAGTGTCACAGTGTTGTAAAGTGTTGTGGATTAAATTAAATTGTTTATCTGTCTGTTGGTTGTTGTGAACATACACTTCATTATTATCATAACCCTAGACATTCAACGTAGTCATCACAATATTCCAGAATACGTCTGACTGAGGTATAAGTGTGGTAGCAAAGTAAGGTTATCTGTAATACACCACACTTATTAGATACAGATACCTTCACAGCTGATCTCAGTCAGTACACTTGTAGCGTAGTCCTGAACCAATATCTAAGGGCAATTAACGAGAGCCTACCTTGCCTACATATATCAAAATATGTCAACAAATGTTTTCTACCAATCGCTGCACGAGCTGTAAACCGGTCTCAGTAACCGTAGGCGGCAGGATTGCTAGATGGAATCTGTGCAAACGTGAATGTGTACTTGTGACTTCAGGCCAAAAGATAAGTTATGTCCCTCAGAACAGTGAGCACAATAAAATAACAGGAATCGTAAACTTTCATTAGATACATGGATTTAGTTGTAGAAGCATGGACACAGGAGTTTTGAGTGATTACATGCAGTATAACTTAGAGCGAAGACTGTTTTCCCCGGTTTCAACTGTGATTGCAAACGCTACAAGGGAGGCAGAAAAAGGTTAGCGTGTTTAAATGGTAGCGCCCAAATGGCCGGTTTAAACAAGACCGGGATGGAAAGAATCGGTTGGGAAACACCGGAAGAATAAATTATCGAAGTTTTGTATGATCGACAGATCGGGCAGAAAGGGTGTTTTTACAGAAATTTTTGTAAACATAAACTGACCCAGCCAGCCAATAGAATCGCTTGTCTTCCTTTTGCCCGCTACCTGTAATAAAACGGGGAAACAAATCTGGAATATTTCTCTTGAACCGCCAGAACCCAGCTCCTTCGCCATTTGCCAGTGAAGCAGACTGCATGGGTTTATGAAAAGCCTGTTGAATCTGAGATTGTGGGTAAGAGAATTAAGTCATAATATGTATAATATTAATTACTAGTGTTTAAGGGAAGTGATTGTGTGTGTAAAATCTCATTGTGTGATTCATAGAAGGAAAGCTACTTTGTGCTGTACAAATTATGTTCGACTTTAAAACTAAGGCCGGACAGAATGAGGGGTGTTAGTTTCAGAAGCTTTTAAAGCCTTTTCTGATTGCTGGACTAGACTATACTATCAGGAACTAGTAAAAGAGGAAAGATTGTAATTTAATGTATTGTTTGAGTAGGCCTAGACACTCAACACTCGCCGTAAGGCCTATGCAGTTAATGATGTCAATCTTGGACATATTGGGAAAGTGTGTGTGTGTTGTAATGCTGTGTTATATTATTGCATAAAACTTATTTAGACACTCAACACTCACCATAAGGCCTATGCAGTTTTGGTGATGTCGGTCATGGACATATTAGGAAAGTATGTGTTGTAATGTTGTTATATTATTGCATAAACCATTTGTCACTGACTGAGTCTACCTTTCCTGTGTTATCATCACTTATTCTGAACTGCCTCACTAATCTACAATCTGGGTAGGAGGATTTTAGAACCCGATGCTATGTAAGACCTACTACATTTCAGGTCAGAGGTATCCTGTCACTCATCCTGTAGCAGAGAAGAACATTGGTGTTGTACCTAGCGGTGTATGATTTAAACAAGCACCCTGTACCTACATCAGTTGGAAGAGTGGGGACCCTCAGTGTTGGGCTTCTCCATCTTATATTCTGGCTTCAAGGAAAAGGCGGAAGCGAAGAAGTTAAGTCCTATTAGACAAGACTGACTCGCAGAGCATTGGCGTACCACACCCAGTTATAGTAGTAGTGATGAAAACAGTGATGATTAAATTAGTCTGGAAGCAACATAGACTTTAGTCAGTGTGACATTTTCAAAAGCTACATAACATAGAAATACTTTGAAGATAAACTCAAGTGATCTCAATAACATTGTAGTCAGTGTGACATTTTCAAAAGCTACATAACATAGAAATATTGTGAATTCAAGTGATAACAGTAACAGTGAAGTCATTATGACAGTTGTCAATATCCATTCCTCTAATACTGAAGATAAATTCAAGTACCATCATTAACATTGGTGTGGTGAAGTGGGATGTTATAAATATTTATAGGGGATTTAGTGTACTGACTGAGATCAGCTGTGAAGGTATCTATATCTATTAAGAGTAGTGTATTATAGATAACCTTACTTGCTACCACATATCTATATATCTCAGTCAGAATTATTCTGGAATAGTGTGATGACTACGTTATGTGTCTAGGGTATGTGTATGATGAAGTGTAAGTCACAACAACAGACAGATAAACAATTTAATTTAATCCACTACTCTTGACAACACTGTGACACTCACATACATATAACACTCTATGAGAATATCTTAAGGAGTCACTGATAACTTTTCAAATAACAATATGTATTCACTGTTATCATAAAGGTATATGTGTCCTGATTCAAATACAAAGGAACCAGGAATCACAATCAATTTTAATTACAAGTATATGTACAGACTTTATCAATATGAATATTGTAGTGACATATATTATTAAATATCCTATGTGTGTCAGTTGTGTAGTGGTAATATGAGGTAATACTGGTTTTGTTTTGTTCAAGCTCTGTTGGTATTTGTCATCATGACTTCAATAGTTTGTCTTTTGGGACTAGTATTGGAGATGTTCTCAGTTCCTGATATTAATACAATTAAATTCACCTCTGAATGTTATTTTTACAAAGTCATTTCAAGATGAGGGGACATAATGTTGAGCTCAGCTGGCCAAATCAGCTTATCTTGCGTGATGGCGGCAGGAAAGGACTCCTCTGCTCGAATTCTCCCCTGGGCTCTGGAGACACCTCACTGATAGCTAAAAAGACCAAGGAGTATGCTGTCCGACTCTGGATTCAGCAAAGCTCTGACCAGGTGCTGCTCAGTACCATCAAGACCACGGTCCCTGAAAACAAGAAGGATGTACCTTCTACTTCATAACTAATTGATACTCTAGTTCTACACTGAGCACAATACAACACAAACATTGAGTTCAGAGCGTTAGGCCAACTGTCAGCTTCATCTGAAATGACTTTATACCAGCATTACCCTCCTTAATGGTCACTACGCCTCTGCACTTCCAGCATTATTTCTGTCTAATCAATCATCCAGGTGTCAGTGTACTATTTGGCCATTCCATGCCGTTTTACTTCCCTCCGACACCCTCTGTTCAGGCTGGAGCATTATAGGCTTTATCTCCTGTTTGCCACTGAACTACACATATATATACAGGCATAAATTAACAATTTACATTCAATTTTCATTAAAAGATACTGAATGGTTCAAGCTTACCACAATTTCATGGAAATAAACACAGATACGTTGATTAGCAATGAATTCTGGCACAATTACTGGCACAAATTCCCATCTGCTTATGTTCCAGGCTTTTATTTAACACAAATATGAGCTGGCTTCAACGCACTGTTGCTTTATCAAGATCATTTGCACTAGTGGTCTCGAACTAACGCTCCTAAGTGAGTATATCAGCGAGTCTAGCCAATGAGGCCACGTTTCGACAAGTGTTTGAAAAAATGTTACCTTTTCACGTCTCCCCTAACAACGAAAGATAGTATTTATAGCCCGACCAATCGTGGTTAGTCTTTCATTTGTTGCGCTCCAATCAATTTGGAGTTTACATGGTAGGCTAATTCTGTAACGTAAGATTTTTTTCAAACACGTTATAAAAAAATTTTATGAGCAGAAATGATTCCATGCTGTCAGGCATCCCCACTATTTTATTTTGGGTATAATTTATTAATTCCTGGACTATTTGCGTAACGTTTTACATATTCTTTGTCAGCAAGCCCTAAGGAACCCAAATATACAAATTTAAAAGAGCTACGTGGCTGCGTTCAAAATATGTATTTTCTACCTCCTGTTTCGAAGATGTGCTGTCTGGGTACTGTTATGTTTTCAACCGTAAACCCATCTAATGTTATCTTTTCTAATAAGAGTTTTTCAGGATTTATAAACCTAACTCTGGGATGGTTAATGTATTTTATCACTGTCCGTCTGAAAAAAAGTTAGTGCATGTAGTCTTACACGCGTGATGGCAGCATTTGTGTATCGCGCGAAGCGTGTTTAGTGTTCGGCTTTCTGCCTCTCCCTTCTCGCTATCCTTTTGTCCATCTGTCTTTTGATCTTGGTAACATAGTGTAGAAAAAGACATGAATGGAATTTAAAATTTAGGTCAACTTGCATATTTCAAGGTTTTTCTTAGAAAGGCAGCACATTTTATTGTGTGTTTGGGAAACGCGTGTATGTTGCAGAAGGCCTTTAATATCAACGTGAAACGTTACAATTTGCATACGCAGTAGAAAACAAGGGGATTTCGAGTACAGTCATTGTGACAGCACTGTTCTTTACCATTCTTCTTCCTTTATTTATTATATGTATTTATTAGGCTTTATATTTACTTGATAATTTATATATGTGGATTAGAATATTCCACGACACCTCCCCTCTTAAAACAGACATTATATGTCAGTCCTTTATTCTATATTCACATAGAGAAATTTATTATTATTTCTGGGGTTTAAGGTGATTCTCATCGCACGGATGGCGGCTTAAAAAATCCGCTCCCAAATTGGTTTTTCCAGATATATACTCAATGCTAAAAATTATATGGAGCCAAAAGTAAAGACCATCGGAGTAACCTGGAGTTCTCATGCCTAGCCTGTGCTAGAAACGATAAAGGTTTGTGGTCTGTTTGCAACTTAAATGCCTTCCCATATAGATAAATATTGAATTTCTTTATCGCCCATATTACTGCAAGACATTCTTTTTCGCTAGTTGAGTAATTGATTTCAGCTTTATTCAATTTTCTGCTAGCATATGCCACTGGGCTTAATTCCCCATCCAATGCATCTGATTTCTGTAGTAGAGTTGCTCCTAGCCCAATATTACTGGCATCCGTCCTTACAATGAATTCTTGACTTAAGTCAGGTAATTTCAAAATGGGTTTACTTGTGAGCTTTTCCTTCAATTCTTGGTAAGTCATTTCACATTGTGGTGTCCATGTAATGCGATCTGGATGTCCTTTACGTGTCAATTCAGTTAACGGTGCACATATGGAATTAAAGTTTTTGATATACTTCTGGTAGAAACCACATAATGAGACAAAGGATCTCACGTCCTTCGTGGTTTGTGGTCTCGGGGCTTTCTGTAGTTTCTCTAAATTCTTTGGGTCAGGGGTCATGTTTCCCTGATAAACTGTGTGTCCCAAAAATTCCAATTCTTTACATCCAACGCAACATTTGGTTGGTCGGGCTGTTAAACTTGCCTCCCTAAGTCGATCAAACAGCATGTTCAGAGAGTCAATGTGTTCCTCAAATGTTTCTGTTGCTATAAGGATATCATCCATAAAATTTGTTATACAGGGATTATTCAGAGGATCCAATAATTTTCTCATCATTCTAGAGAAGACACTAGGCGCATTCTTCAATCCAAATGGCAATCTATTAAACTCATAGTGTCCTTCTGAGGTACTAAAAGCTAGGTATGGTCTAACCTCAGGCTTTACTGGAATCTGATAGTATCCTTTACTCAGATCCACTTTTGAGAAATATTTAGCTTTATTTAGCCTGGCAAACAGCTGATTTGTATCCGGCAATGGATCCACCTGTCCTTCTGTAATAGCATTCAGTCTCCTGTAATCTATACAGAGTCTATGTTCTCCAGAGGGCTTCCTTAAGAGTACCACACCGGAACTATACGAAGACTCACTGTGCGAAATAATTCCTTCCTTCAATAGATAGTCTATCTCTTCCTTCAAAGCTTTCTCCTTAGCAAACGGAATCGAATATGGTTTCATACAGACAGGTGTGGAGTCTATTAGTTTCATATCATATTCCAATAGGTTTGTATGCCCTGGTCGGTCTTTTAACACCTCTGCATGATTATTTAGAACCTGTTGCACTCTCTCTTTCTGAGTTTTCGTTAAATGTGTACTGATTTTCACCTGTGCTGCTGTCTCACAGGGGTGTAATGGATATTCAAATGATGAAAGTGGTTCCTTTTTCATCTCCATGGCGATGGACAAGGTCAACAAGTGTGTCTCTTCCTGATGTTCTCTTTCCAAATATTTCTTCAGGAGATTCACATGATAGATTTTTTCTTTCCCCTTCTTATCTATCTTATAATTTGTTCTAGACACCTTCTCTAGAACTGTATATGGACCCTGCCATCCAATTTGTAACTTATTCTGACTCCCAGGCAAAAGAAGCAGTACTTTCTCTCCCACAGCCAAATTTCTGTCCTTCGCCTTCCTGTTATAATAGGCAGCATGTTTCTTCCTGGCTTGTTTCAAATTTTCATTGGCAAGTTTCCAGCCAGTTTTTAACCGAGTGGTCAGCTCATTCACATATTGGTATGAAGATGTAATGTTTTCCTCTGCCTTTTCATCAGTCCACGTTCTTAACATAGCTTCGAGTGGACCTTTTATTGGCCTTCCAAACAATAATGTTGCCGGGGCCATACCGGTTGAACTATGGGGTACCTCCCGATAAGCAAAGAGGGCGGCGTGCAGGTACTGGTCCCATGTATCTGGTTTTTCGTGTGCCAACTTTCTCAGGATCGACATCAATGTGCCGTTAAATCTTTCCACTTGGCCGTTCCCTTGGGGATGATACACACTACAATGGAAGTGTTTGGCCTGGAAGATCCTGAAAACTTCTTCAGTTAGTTTCCCCTTGAACTGAGAGCCATTATCAGTCAAGATTTGATTGGGAAAGCCTAACCTTGTGAAAATTGTGAGCAATGCCTCTGCCACATGTTTTGAATCAATCGATGACAGGGCTACTGCCTCTCCCCACATAGAACAAGTGTCCACCAGAGTCAGAATGTAGCTGTTCCTTCTCTTGGTTCGGGTGAGAGGTCCCACAAGATCCACGGCAACTCTCTCAAAGGGTGTTCCCACTATGGGCATTTCCCCCAGAGTTGCTGGTGCAGTCCAATGTTTAGGTGCTACTCGTTGGCACTCTGGACAGGATTTTACATATCGTTTGATATCTTCAGTTATTCCTGGCCAGAAATAGTGACAAGCTATTCGCTGTCCTGTTGCGCTGATTCCCATATGACCACTGAAGGGAATCGCATGCCCTAGTTCCAACACTTTAGTCCTATATGAAGTGGGAAGGACCAGCTGTCCGTGACCATTGGATTCAGATCCAGCCTTCCTATATATCAGTTTGTTCTTCATATAAAACTCTCCCTTGCCTGGAGGTGTATGAGATTTGGGCAACTTCTTGAAACATGGCTTGAGTGTTTTGTCCTCAGCCTGTGCCTTCCTCATCTCATCTGGGTGAGTATTTATGGGATTATCCTCCTCCTTCTTTGACTGTGATCTGGTCTGCACTGTTGCCAATATCACAGGTCTCTTGGGATTCCCCAAGAAGACATATCTACACCCCAATATTAGAGGGTAGATTGGCTCATTTATCACTGCTGCTTTTATGATTCCTTCCACATATCGCGTTTTCACTTTTATTCGGGCGACGGGAAGTGTCATGGTAGCTACATCCTTGGTTGCAGTTTGAATCTCCACTGTTTCCGTGGTGTATTGATCGGCCTGCACCAGGTGAGAACTCACAACAGAATCGTAATCTAAACCGGTATCATATAAACATCTTATAGTGACACCATTACAGATGACATCTTCACACACTGGGGGGTGGTATGGTTCCTGTAATTCTTCAGGTTTGCCCTTCTTTTCCTTTTTCCCCGATGTCATAGCAGCAAAATGAGGAGGTTTCCTTCTACAATGGTCAGTGTCATGATTGTTCATCTTACAATTTTTACACCACCTTTTTCCTTGGTTGAAAGATTTTCTTTCATCATATTTCCTTTCATCGAATTGTGGGAATTTATTTTTATTGTCATACCGTGGCCTATCAAATTGGTGCTTACCTTTATTTTGATCCTTAGGATCAAATTTATTAAAGTTCTGTGGTGCCCTAAAGTTATCCACTTGTTTCTTTTTTATTACCTGTTACCTCTGCTTGAGCTGCTTGATACCTTTCAGCAACATTTAGCAACTCACCCAGCCTCTCTGCACCTTGTTCCATGAGAAACTTTCTCAGGTCTGGAGCCATGGACTCTCTTAGTTGCTCTATAAGGACCATTTCCTTAAGATCTTGGGTTTTCCCCAGAGAAGTCCATTTCTCCAAGTATGTCTCTATTCGTGCAGAGAACTGGTGATATGTTTCACCTGACAGTAGTTTAGCATTCCTAAATTTTTTCCTATAAAATTCTGCATTCTTTTATATCTTAACAAAAGAGCCTGCTTTAGCATGTCATAATTTTCCTGATCACCTCTGCTCATTTTTGCAAAAACTTCATAAGCTGCCCCACGAAGTCCCTGAGATAACTTTAAGCTCCACCTTTCTCTCTCTAACCCATACGTGGTAGCTAATAGTTCATATCTATTTATATAGCTCTCAATATCATCGTCTTTCTCAACAAAATGATCTAAATGAAAGTTCATAGCTGAGGTTGAGGCTCCCTGAGTAACCGTAGCATCAGAGGCAAAGGGACTGGCACCATTTTCAGGAGCATGGCCTTGAAACTCAAACTCCCTTAGTCGTAATTCATGTTCCCTTTGTAATCTTTTCTCCTCCTTTTCTGCTTCCCTCTCTGCAGCTAATCTCTTCTCTTCTCTTTCTGCAGCTAATCTTTTGTCTTCTCTTTCTGCTTCCAATTTCTTAGTCTCAGCCTCAATCTGCAACCTCTTAGTCTCAGCCTCAGCTTGTAACTTCTTAGTCTCAGCCTCAGCTTCAAATTGTAACTTCTTAATTTCCCTTTCAGCCTCTTTTTCTAATCTTCTTTCTTCGCGTTCAATAAATTTGTCACATTCCGTAGTGACATAGGCAACCATAACTTGCCCATCTAATCCTAACTCTTTTGCAGTCTGTACAGCAGCAGATCGAAACTTGGCCAGGTCCGCCATTGTCTATCAGGTAAATTTCTACAATGTCTAACCAACAATTTAATCTCTAAATATATCTAATGGACAACACAGGCACCGTGAGCTCAACCTTATTTAATTCCACCCAAGGATACCTTTTAATTCTTATATTCCCTGAAGTGAATTACCCCCAATATTTTTAATAGGTAAAGATTCAAAATCCCAAGAGCGAGACCCCAATATATGTGGTGAAGTGGGATGTTATAAATATTTATAGGGGACTTAGTGTACTGACTGAGATCAGCTGTGAAGGTATCTATATCTATTAAGAGTAGTGTATTATAGATAACCTTACTTGCTACCACATATCTATATATCTCAGTCAGAATTATTCTGGAATAGTGTGATGACTACGTTATGTGTCTAGGGTATGTGTATGATGAAGTGTAAGTCACAACAACAGACAGATAAACAATTTAATTTAATCCACTACTCTTGACAACACTGTGACACTCACATACATATAACACTCTATGAGAATATCTTAAGGAGTCACTGATAACTTTTCAAATAACAATATGTATTCACTGTTATCATAAAGGTATATGTGTCCTGATTCAAATACAAAGGAACCAGGAATCACAATCAATTTTAATTACAAGTATATGTACAGACTTTATCAATATGAATATTGTAGTGACATATATTATTAAATATCCTATGTGTGTCAGTTGTGTAGTGGTAATATGAGGTAATACTGGTTTTGTTTTGTTCAAGCTCTGTTGGTATTTGTCATCATGACTTCAATAGTTTGTCTTTTGGGACTAGTATTGGAGATGTTCTCAGTTCCTGATATTAATACAATTAAATTCCCCTCTGAATGTTATTTTTACAAAGTCATTTCAAGATGAGGGGACATAATGTTGAGCTCAGCTGGCCAAATCAGCTTATCTTGCGTGATGGCGGCAGGAAAGGACTCCTCTGCTCGAATTCTCCCCTGGGCTCTGGAGACACCTCACTGATAGCTAAAAAGACCAAGGAGTATGCTGTCCGACTCTGGATTCAGCAAAGCTCTGACCAGGTGCTGCTCAGTACCATCAAGACCACGGTCCCTGAAAACAAGAAGGATGTACCTTCTACTTCATAACTAATTGATACTCTAGTTCTACACTGAGCACAATACAACACAAACATTGAGTTCAGAGCGTTAGGCCAACTGTCAGCTTCATCTGAAATACTTTATACCAGCATTACCCTCCTTAATGGTCACTACGCCTCTGCACTTCCAGCATTATTTCTGTCTAATCAATCATCCAGGTGTCAGTGTACTATTTGGCCATTCCATGCCGTTTTACTTCCCTCCGACACCCTCTGTTCAGGCTGGAGCATTATAGGCTTTATCTCCTGTTTGCCACTGAACTACACATATATATACAGGCATAAATTAACAATTTACATTCAATTTCATTAAAAGATACTGAATGGTTCAAGCTTACCACAATTTCATGGAAATAAACACAGATACGTTGATTAGCAATGAATTCTGGCACAATTACTGGCACAAATTCCCATCTGCTTATGTTCCAGGCTTTTATTTAACACAAATATGAGCTGGCTTCAACGCACTGTTGCTTTATCAAGATCATTTGCACTAGTGGTCTCGAACTAACGCTCCTAAGTGAGTATATCAGCGAGTCTAGCCAATGAGGCCACGTTTCGACAAGTGTTTGAAAAAATGTTACCTTTTCACGTCTCCCCTAACAACGAAAGATAGTATTTATAGCCCGACCAATCGTGGTTAGTCTTTCATTTGTTGCGCTCCAATCAATTTGGAGTTTACATGGTAGGCTAATTCTGTAACGTAAGATTTTTTTCAAACACGTTATAAAAAAATTTTATGAGCAGAAATGATTCCATGCTGTCAGGCATCCCCACTATTTTATTTTGGGTATAATTTATTAATTCCTGGACTATTTGCGTAACGTTTTACATATTCTTTGTCAGCAAGCCCTAAGGAACCCAAATATACAAATTTAAAAGAGCTACGTGGCTGCGTTCAAAATATGTATTTTCTACCTCCTGTTTCGAAGATGTGCTGTCTGGGTACTGTTATGTTTTCAACCGTAAACCCATCTAATGTTATCTTTTCTAATAAGAGTTTTTCAGGATTTATAAACCTAACTCTGGGATGGTTAATGTATTTTATCACTGTCCGTCTGAAAAAAAGTTAGTGCATGTAGTCTTACACGCGTGATGGCAGCATTTGTGTATCGCGCGAAGCGTGTTTAGTGTTCGGCTTTCTGCCTCTCCCTTCTCGCTATCCTTTTGTCCATCTGTCTTTTGATCTTGGTAACATAGTGTAGAAAAAGACATGAATGGAATTTAAAATTTAGGTCAACTTGCATATTTCAAGGTTTTTCTTAGAAAGGCAGCACATTTTATTGTGTGTTTGGGAAACGTGTGTATGTTGCAGAAGGCCTTTAATATCAACGTGAAACGTTACAATTTGCATACGCAGTAGAAAACAAGGGGATTTCGAGTACAGTCATTGTGACAGCACTGTTCTTTACCATTCTTCTTCCTTTATTTATTATATGTATTTATTAGGCTTTATATTTACTTGATAATTTATATATGTGGATTAGAATATTCCACGACAATTGGTTCCAAAGGATTAGTTGCACTAAGACTTTTCATAACAAGGGAGCCTTAACTACTAGGAAAAGACTTTATTTGTAGTGTTTGACTTTTATTTGGTGTAGATACATCTAAACAGATGACTGTACATAAATAAAATTAAGAAATTGTAGTTCACTGTTTTTATTACTTTATGTCAGCTTTGAATTACTTTGAATTTAATTAAATCCCCTAGATACAATAACAGCCCATAGGTATAATTCTGAGAGGGGCACCATAGAATTCTGGTACTGAATATTACTATCTCGGCCAGAAATTCTTTACAGCCTGACTTTATACCTATGAACTCTATACACCATTGCTCTTTTCTGAGAATGGGGTATTTCTTTTAAGACCAGACTCTTCTCTGGCAACTATCCTAGTATCACCTGATACACCTGGTTGTCTTATTCTTCATAAATTAAGAAACCTCTCGCGACAACACTAAGTCCCTTATAAATATTTATAACATCCCACTTTACCACAACCCTGTGGTCAAAGATGATGAGAACCAGAGCCCAGCTTCGCATATTTACAGCCCCCTTGGTTTGGGGATGCACAGTATGCCACATGCTTCTTCCTCCTCGCTTGGGACCAGAAGTGATGATTATGGGTTGCAAAAGAGCGAAAAGCTCAACATCCCTAGTTAAATAACAACAACCTCGCGGACCCGCTGAAAGGGTATCGCCCCCCCCCCCCCACTTGTCCATGGACCACACCATAAGAAACGCTGATATACTCTAATTTGTCATAGTGTCAGCCCAGTGTAGCCCTCCCCCCGGGGGAGATGGTGGGTTTCAGAGGTAGAAACGAAATGAATAGCATCGCTGCTTTCTCATGCATTCGTAACAGGCGACTAGCTTGAGAATGTGCATGGGTTGCCAGGCAACCTCGTCACAAAAACAGTTGCTACAAAAAACACTGCTCCAAGATCACAAGAAAGCTCTGATGCAGGCTTCCTGTAAGAATGTTAGCTGAAGTGGTGGTTCCATGCTTCATAAGCAGCGAGAAAGGAAATGATGGTTATGGGCTTGGAGATGGGTAGTATATTCACGGCTGTTGGAACTCTCACCTACAGCTCTCTCCCACTTTCTCCAACGATACTTTTTGCTTCCGTTTAATTAACTTTTCTACTGACTGTGGTCTTTACTTCGGAACACGTCAAAAAGATCAGATTAGATCAATTGCCATCCACGCTTATAGAAGGTTGACTGTGATGGACCTCCCACCTTGTCTGTCTCTTCGTTTGATTGCGCACTCTGATAGGCTGTTTCGCAACCACAATATAATGTTATCTTTCCACATATAGCACTGTGTCGACTTGCCACTAGCGCTAAATTGTTTGCCCTATAATAAATAATGAACGAAACCTTAGCCCTGGGAGTAGTAAATATGTTATTACTTTATTTGTTTATTTATTAGTTCTCCTATAATGGTAAATAACTAATAGGCCTACACATAAATAGCTAACAGCAGGCACTTATAAGGAATACAGAAGTAGAATACTATACAACAGAAAAACAAAAGAAGTGATAGGCTTACTTGGGACTTGAACCCAGGACCTTCCTAATTTAATTAAGTATTCTTCTGTTATGGCTAAGAACAAATTGCTGTTTCTGTATGTGTCCAACATATTTTACTTATCTAAGTTCGATCTTCTTGACTAATTATTTGAACTCTTATTTTTAACGACGCCTTTATTTATCTTCCTATGATGTCATATTAGATGAGAACCATTTTTTAACTCTTTGACTCCGGAAAAACGCTCAGAGCGTTGGTCAGATTTGACACCCGAGTCAAAACAACTCTCTGAGCGTTGTTTTTAGTCTATCACGAATTAAAATTACGGTACATGGTGGAAAATAATTGCGGAGTCAAAGAGTTAATCTGTTCATACATCCTCATTGTTCAGTAATGAGTAACATATATATTTGTTCTTTCATAAACATTTGCCTCGTTTTGGCGAGGGTCCGTCGGTTATATTATCGTGCATGTCCAAATATAAAAGACCTCTCAGTCTGTGTTATGAGTAATATATACAATAATTGAGGACTATTAATTTTGAATATGTCTGTCTTATGTCATTCTCTGTCACGATGAGCACAAAACACACGGAACGTTTTGCTTGGACTAGTATCTTCTATTTACTCTTATGTTTCCAATTATGTCATAACACACTGGTAAGTATGACTGCATTTGTTACAGCCGTACATAAATTATTACACATTTATTTTCTCTTACACTTTCGTATTTATTCATTGAATATTAAAATACGAGCTAGTATACCCGTCAAAACAGTGACATGAAAAGAATTAAAGGCAACATTTTAAATTTTCCAAATCTGCACCATATTTAGATGGCTCAGAGGTATGAATATGTAAATAATCCAATTGCGACTAATTACTGAAAAGCTTTATAATTTTTGTTATTGTAAATGTACGATTATCATTAAAATGTTTTCCGTGATAGCCTATGCTCCAAATATATACAAGATTGTTTGGGTTCCTTCCTTGCTTGAGCGCTATATAAATTTTACCATAAGCGAAGCCTGCGTCTGGTATGTGCACACCTAAATGAGCAAATGATTGTCCTTGAGCTTTGTTGATAGTCACGACAAAAGCCCACAAAAAAATGGCCCCGGGGGGGGGGGGGGGGGGGGGGGGGGGGGGGGGGGGGGGGCACTGACAAGGTCTCAAGATGAAAGGAAAGCTTGTAACGCTTGGCTCTAAATTACTACGTGAAACAAAACTCGCCTTGCTTTTAATTACTGCCTGTGATGATTTGATGTATTTTAAAAATTATATATTCAGTCCTCTATTTTCAATTTTAACAGGATTTTAATCATAAAAAGGTATTAGGTGTTCCTATGAAACTAAAATATAAAACGTCTTTATCATTTCTTGACGGGTTACTTCCAAAGAGATCTGTGAACTCCGAATAACATATATCATTAGCCTCTGTGTGGTAAGATTACAATTAATAAACAAGATAACTTTCATTCAAAACACAGTGCAACTATCACCGCTTCCTTATTTGTCCTAAAAGCTGATACAAATGTTTCTAACACTTTGACGAAGCACATACCCCAACAAAATTAAAAGGTATGCCCGTGTTCTTTTAATCGGTGTTTAAGATAGCATTCTTTCAAGCACAGTGTCACACGCACTGTTTCTGTATTGTTCCGCAACTTTGGTGGGATTGTTTCTTACTTTGAGACAGGCGCATTAAGGAAATTCCTGTTGGACGATGTTTCGTCTTCTTTTTCTTCGTACACCCCCAGACGTCCACTTGAAGGTTTTCAAAGAAAGCGGTAGTCAGTTTGAGGCTATTTGAATCTCCATAGAGCTTCTCCACGAATGATACTGGAGTCGGCCATATTCGCTTTCTCTGTTCTGCATATATTAAGCAACTTTGAAGCAGATGTTCAACAGTCATTTTATCAATGCCACAGTTACACTGATCGGTAGTTCATATCTATAGCTTGCTGAATAGATGGTATCTCAATCTGCTGTGGCCAGTGCAGACTCTGAAGATTACAACTTGTTCTCTTCTGTTGAGCTGGTAGTATGCATCATTTTGTGTGTGACCTGAATGCTCTACATCCCATTTGTTTCTGTACCTGATTCTGATTAAACTCTTTGCGTCCTCGAAAGTTACGCTTGCATCAGGCTAAGGTAGATTTCCACCTTCCTCTGCCAATCTGTCAGTCTCTTCATATCCGGTGATGCTACAATGAGATGGGATCCATTGGATTACAATACTTTTGAATCGTTCACATAGTTTATGGAACACTATTCTGAGGTCTTCCAGGTCTGTATTATTTTGGCTTTTCAACGCTGCAATTACTGACTGTGCATCAGTGAAGAAAGCAACTTGTCTCTCTATGCTTTCTGTCGTAGATTTTTTGATAGGAGAATTAAGACTTGGGTTGGTCCCTTCTGAATAGATTAGAATAAGTGATCGACACAGTGAGAGGTAGTAATAGAAATAGATTTCCACGAGTGAGGTGGTAGACTGTGATAGAGGCTGTCTCTGAAATCGAGAAATCTTCTCTCTTTCACCTATCTTCTACGACAGATTTAGAGGAGTCAGACAGTCTAAACACATATATATTACATATATATGTATTCTATCCACTCACGTGCACGCACATACAAGACGACAGTTAGACGTACAGACGTGGGAAAACTATAACAGATGATTATATAGATCGAGTCTGGCATGAAGGCTTATGGCAAGTAATGAGAAAATTCAATTTTGATACCAACATCAAAATCATTGAAGCACTATACAAGGACGCAAGCAGTGCTGTTTTTGCAAGCAACGACATTGGAGAATTTTTCAAAACAACTGTAGGAGTTCGCCAGGGATGTATCCTGTCACCAGTGCTCTTTAATATATATCTAGAACATATTATGCAGGAGGCTCTCTACGATTATAAATCAACCATATCGATTGGAGGCCGGCCTCTGTGCAACCTACGTTTTGCTGATGATATTGATCTGATAGCTGGATCAGAATCAGAACTTCAAGACCTTACCTCTAGACTGGAGAAAGTAACAAGAACGTATGGGATGGAAATTAATATAGAAAAAAGCAAGATATTGGTGAATAGCCATAAGAAACATGTTCCGACCAACATTACGTTAAATGGGCAAACGTTAGAAGAAGTTAACACCTTTAAATATCTCGGGTCCACTATATGTAGTGATGGAAGATCAAGTAAAGAAATCAAGACAAGACTTGAGATGGCCTCAGCTGCCATGACAAGGTTGAATGTGATCTGGAAAAGTAACATCAGTTTTCCTGTGAAGATCAAATTATACAAATCACTTGTATTATCTATTCTCTTGTATGGGTGTGAGGGCTGGACACTCACTGCAGATACGGAGCGAAGGATTCAGGCTTTCGAGCATAAATGTTATATAAGAATTTTGCGCATTTGCTATAAAGAGCACAAAACAAATGTCTATGTTAGAGAGAAGATAAACACCTATGCAGGCCACCAAGAACCACTTTTGTCAATAGTGAAACGTCGAAAGCTTGCCTGGTTTGGGCATGTAACTCGTCATGACTCCCTTTCGAAAACGATCCTTCAGGGAACAGTCGAAGGTAAACGGAGAAGAGGAAGGCAGAGAAAGTCCTGGGCTGATAACATCAAAGAATGGCAGGACACTGTTTTTCCACACTTGTACGCATTGCTGAGGATAGAGAGCAGTGGAGGACCCTGTCTGCTGATGCTTCCACCATGGCACCCCTACGACCCATGACGGGTTACGGGCTGAGATGATGATGATATAGATATTCTAGAACGAGCTGACAAACACGCTGATTAAGTTTAAGGGCAGTTTTAATTATCATCTAAACTCCCATCACAACACATAAAATTACACCAAAGCATATACAAATAGTCATAAAAATCAAGGAATTTCTACAAGAAATGATAGACCCACAGTTATGATCTTCCCTCTATGTTTAGCCCACAGTCCCGTTAGGAGAACGATGATAGCCCAAAGAGTCACAGATACATATGATTTGGGTCTAATATTTTCCCCTTTTGAAGGTATGAACTGACTTTGATAGCAGTATCTATTCTAAGGAAAAATATAGTTTAGCAACAAAATCATGCATAAGGAAAGTTACAAAGTGAGTGAATCAAACGAAGAACATCCTTCAGTCTACTTTCACTCGGTTCTTTCATCAGGGCCCTTTCTCACACAACCTTACCTACAATCGTGCGGTTGTTCGCCGTCTGGCGCAAGCCTTAGTGTACACTTCGTTTAATCTGTCTATCTGTGGATGAAGTGGATACCCAGCTCTGCAGATATTGGTTTCATTCACCGTGTCCGGGGAGCGTCCACTTCAGGCGATCGTTCTTTCTTTACAGATTTAAGTTAATGTCACTTATGCACGAGGTAAGAGTTAGGGTTTCAGCGGGTACACAGTGTCAGAACACGAGGTTTCCCTTAATTAGGAAGATGACCGGTAAACAACTTCTCTCAACAGATAATCTTGGTTCGCCACACACTTGGTCAAATAATGTCGGAAAAGTTAATGTTTATTTTTACTTTCTTCAGCAATTATTCTCGCCACACGGCAGCATGTACATTAGAGTTTGTGAAGAAATATGATCTTGCTCAAATGCCCAGTATAAGCATTTATTCTTTAAAAAAAACCCGTTAGTGGGATTAGTATTCTGTCTGTCTCTGAAGGCACACGCCCTGTCATACAGGTGTTACTGGAAAAACCCACGTGGTTGTCACGAGGAGCGAATGAGTTTGTATTTCGACTTTCTATACTCATTGTCGGCACAGACATCGTTTGTCAACAGTCATGTTACATCGACCAATTTTCAAGGAATGTTTTCACAACTAGTAGACAGTAGTCAACAGATTATCGAGGTAATCGCCCCAACGTCTCGGTTGTGTTTTCACAAAGGCAGGAAGGTACAAGCAATATTATTGTGGCTAGCCGTAGAATATAATGGACAGAGCGCGAGGCAGTTTTACAATGAGTAATTTAATAAGCAGGTTCTCATCGAACCGACCCAATAACATTTGATTAACGGCGACGCCGTGTCTGAACCAGGATCAACATGAAAAGAGTGAGAATATGTCATTATGTAAAGACTATTAAATGCTGCACAGACACTCAAAAGACGAACGCAGACAAGTTGTCTCGGATAAGCAAAATATGAGAGCGACCATAGCAAAATATTACAGGAAATTTTACACAGCATGAGAACGGAATGTCTGACTTAAGGAAAACAAACGAAATTTCACATGACACAAGAAGCAAACCCAAAAAATCGCCAACGGCGATTCGGACGATATAAAATCAAACGCAATGTATCGCTCGGCATTGGTAAAAGAAACCATTCCGCCAACAGACTTGGGGCTTCTAGATTTCACGAGAAAGAATCAAGACGTGTGTCAGTGAAATTCTTATATGGAAACCAAGTGGTAGAGACAGGGACCATTTGAGATACTCATCCTTCGTCTACTACGTTGTTGGCGTTAAAGCACGGGACAAGCTAAAAGAGTAGGGCCGACCGAGATACTGCGACGACACGCATCTCACACGTAATTAACGGCAACAACCTACCAATACTCCACGGGGGTCAGAAAGGAATTTACCAGGCGGTGAAGGGTCTTTCTATCATCGACTACCCACACAGAAAAGTAAGCAGAAAATACCCAGGAGGATTGCTGCATTACTAAGAGCTGTCCACGTGAATTTAATGATCAGAAGTGGCAGTAGCCAACGGACGATTTTTACAACAAGTGCTTTGAGAAATCTTGATCAGAAGTGGCAGTAGCCAACGGACGATTTTTACAACAGGTGCTTTGAGAAACCATGATCAAAAGCTGCAAAAGCAGACGGGAGATCTTGTAAACCCAGTGCCTACAAAAATTATTGAGATCCTGAACTACCAGCAATAATGGACAGATTCTCGCCGTAAAAATTTGATGCGCCAACAAATACGACTATACAACATATTTCCATCATCATCACCACATAAGCAAAATACCAACACAACAAAAGGACATCTGCATATCAGACGAAGTCTCACCCGCCTAACATTGTGTTCAACATCACCCATGAATAAGACACCTCGGACGCTCGGGACAATGTCAACACATGCATTGTGAAAGACAAAAGTACAAGCCGTGGACACCTGACGAAATCAAGTGGACCACCCAGTGTTAGTGTAGGCCGACAAAGACTTGTCCATTGTGTACAAACACCCAGAGTTTATTGACAGTCAGCAAGAGACCAAGACAACAAGATATCCTTTTTGTTAGTATTTAGGAGTTACTCACATTCATCATCATCACATACATAGTACAGATTTAAGATTCATTGGGGTATTTTGCACTAACTATTATCTTTTTTTTCACAGGTGTAGTTAATGTCCTTCCAAGTTGCATTTGTATTAGTGTACTTGAATGTTGTTATATTTCAATAAGTTAATAAATGTTGTAGTTGTATTTACCAACACACGTTATTACATATATAGAGAAGGAAAGAAAGTGTGCGAAAGAGACATACTGTTCTTCCTTTCTTCCTCTTCTGTTCACTCAGTGTAATAGGGGAGTGGGGGCTCGTTAGCATTATAATATAGAGAGGGGGATAGAGTGGTAGGAGTTATAGTGTCACGAGATATAGAATCACTGGGACTGTCTGCGGGGAATTTATCCCAGAGTCTTACATTCGCCTTCTTCACTCCTGCTGCCTATTTCCAACGGGTTGCCAGGCAAATCTGAGCCATTGATCAAGCAGGCACCACACAGATAACTCTCTTTGGTTACCCTTCGGGATAACCCTGTGACAGTGGTTAAAGATATAAAATGTTTATGTTTCTCACAGGTTTGTCTCTGTACTAAACGCCGGCAAAGTTGGGTTACCCCAGTATTCACTGAATAAAGAAAAAAAAAACACATATGAAATATTTTACATATTATGTACTCAATATAACTTACATTTAAACTGCAAGCAAAAGCTTGACTTATCGTTTAAACTTTCCCGTGAAATAAGTTATATATAAAAATAAATCAACATGAATTAGGAATACATACGTATTCCGTCAACACTCATGGGGCATCTAGCATTTATAAGTTAGTTTAGAAAAAATATTCTCGTCTGATTATTTAGCAGTTAAATTAAATTCATTATAGCTACATGATTTTAAGCTAGAAATTATAATTTATTCTGTTTTTCCACTGTAACTCGTCGACTAGAGAATATAACAGACTTATAAATTAATCACTCTGCACAAAAGAAACTAATAGGATAAAATAGGCGATTTAACACTTAATCACTCGCAAAATCTAGATATATTAAATATAATATTTACCTCAACACAGAACTACGGTATCACAACGAAACTATGAGTTTTCACTTATAAGTTTAAGTATCTAGAACTAAGTGACCACGTCTACTGCAAATGGAGAATGAGTGAAATCAAGTTTCAACCTCTGGTTAATATCTTAAACCAGACAAAGGGGTCCCAACTATTTCCAAAAACCCGATCTCTCCCCTCTCCTAACACCTACGTTAGCTTAGACGCATGCCGTAACTGCCACCAGTGCGTCTTCACACCTCCATCTAACTATCTGACCGTGAGCGCGCGTGTCAGAGGCGAAATGCCAGACACTCTGTCTGCTCTGAGCGAGCATGTCTGGCGCGATTCACATCTCCGTCTAACTATCAAACAGTGAGCGCTCATGTCAGATGCGAATGTCAGCCGACCCGTCTCCACTGCAGAGGGCAATTTCACACTTCGCCGAGAGCTAGCCTGACGAAAAACTCTCGTGACAGCTGCAAATGTAGACAATTTGTCTGCTCATCATGTCTGATAGACTGAAATCCCACCTAAAACCATCTCGTGCAAGGGACTGACACGTTAGGTAATCTACTGCGTTTCTAAATGAGAAACCGAAACCAGGCGAAAGTTTGAATGGGAAAATAGTAATGCTTATAGTCGCAAACGTAGGAATGCGAAAAACACAGGAAAAGGATAAAGAGTGATGTGACGTACATTTTATATGCTGTTATTATGTTCTTATATCTAGCTATTAAATAGCTTCGTCCACTAGTTTTTATTACCGTCCGTCGCATTGCGGCAGAGACGACGTCACTAATCAGTATGCAAGAGAGGTCAAAAGGTGGGCGAATGAGAGCGAAGGGTTCAGGGGGCATTAGGAGATGTGTCGTTGAACAGGGAGGATGCATGTGTGAATTGCTCCGAGATATTTCAGATGTCGGTGTGTTTGATAGATATGTTCTGAAGTAAGTCTGTTCATCCTGGAATGACAGAGTGTCTGATTCATTCACAGGATAGGTAGAGGAGTGAATAGAAATGATATAGTGATGTTTGCAGACTGAAGACGGGCGATGTTCCTGTTCTTATATATTCGTATGCTCATAGATACAGCTGATTACAGGACTGGATCTCGACATATACGGACAGACTGTTATATGCCAGTACCGGCATTTTCCCTATGCCAGGGGAGTTAGCGATGTGTAGTGAAAAAGGTCTTACAAGTAATACTTCATTGGAGCATACGTTTTATCCATAATAAACATGTTCGTGTTGTGAATAAGCTGGACGTTTCTTCAATTCTTGTGCGGATGTTTATGTAGCAAGTAATTAAGAACTATTGTATGATCACTTGGCTACTGCAAATATGTTTCACTCTTCCATGAATTAAATCATTAAACCTAAGAGCAAGTTGGAGAACGCCACAGCTTTTTGGGGGCCAAGTATCGTGGATTTTGAACTTGTAAAGTACATTTTTTTAAAAACCAAGTCTACAAGCAAATGTTTACCGTAAGGACGTCCCACTTACGGACAAGGTGAAGGTCGCATCTGCTCAGAGCGGTGTATGAATGGAGGAGAGGAAATTTTTGAAATAACTTTCGAAATATATTATGAATTAACTGTTCATTATTATCAAGGTGTCGGCAGTGGAAAAGTAAAGAGGGCCAGCGTTATCGAAGAATTTTTTTTCATTAGAAGAAAATATCAATTTACCAGCAGTCACTATTTCAAGCGAGCGACTTCTGCGAGTCTACAATCGAATTCAAAATGGAGTCTTGTCAGACCGGAGTTTAGGGAAGGAGTGACGAATCGGTTTACATTGTTGTGGAGTGCTTCAGAGCGGCACATCCATTTCTTAGCACCATATCTCAGGCCAGGAAGGAGACTGTTTTATTTTCATACAAGATAAGTGCGATTTTTTACATCTTTCGGTCTGTGTTCATGATTATTTTGGGTGGATCTCCATCAGCTCTGATGTTTGTTTTTCTTTTTTAATGTATTAATATATGTAATTCTTGTATAAGCGGGCAAGGTTGGCTCGGCTGTCTTGTTGTGTGATACATCTCGCCGTAAAGCGGGCACACACAAATTGTTCTATAGGTACTGTGTGGTGATCATAACCTGTTAGATCATTACAATTATTATTATTTTTTTTCTTCTTTAGTTGTTCGTACTTGTTAATGTTGGTCTTGGTCATATTCTGTTGATTGTTTTAATTTTTTGTCATTATTGGTCGTGTTCTGTTTATCGAATCTGACTATCAATACAGTTGATTCATGTATTAAATGGTGGATCTTCTACTGATTACGTTTTTTTTTTTTTCATTACCTGTTAAAACTTTTATACCTTATCTTTCTTTATATTTTAGTATTGTCCTTGTTAGGCTTGATCTATTATCTATATATATATACCTTAAATTGTATTGTCTTCGGTGCTCCTTTGGAAATATATTACTGTCTCCTTTGAAAATAGTGCAGAATTGTTCAGTTCTGATATTAAGTATAAGGCAATTTGTTGAAAAGTGATATAATTTTATTTAAGAGTATTATTGTTGTAACTGATTGATTACATCAGAGTACCTCAACATGTCTCGCCTAGAACATTTTGTCACCGTGGGTGAAAGACTTGGGTTTCAAGCGAAGGCCTTGAAAGAGTTTGCTTTAGAACAGGTGGCTAAGGAAGAGAAAAAATTAGAACAAGAATTAGCTGAGACGAGAAGGCGAGAAGACAGAGAAGCAGCAGCAGCTGAGAAAAAATTAGAACAAGAATTAGCGGAGAAGAAGAGGCAAGATGAAAAAGAAGAAAAGCTTAAGCTAGCACAGTTTGAGCATGAGCAAAAAATGGCTGAAATTCAGCTTCAAAAGCTTAAACTTGAGAATGAGAACAAACCGGTGGAGAGCACTAATCAGGGCACAACAAAAAGGGATCATGGGTGTCCTTTTAAGGTTCATTTACCTAAATTTCATCCATCCGATGACATATCATGTTACTTGAATAGGTTTCAGACAATTTGTCAGGAACATAAACTGGACAAATCTGAATGGCCTAGTAAATTAATGTCATTATTTTCAGGTGAAGCCCTTACAGCTATCTGCACTTTGGATGATGCCTCTAGAAGTGACTATGATTCTATAAAGGCACTATTATTGAAAAAATTCCAGCTGGATACTCACGGTTATAGATTAAAATTCAAAACTCTATTGCCTGACTCGTCCAAGGACTTTGCAGAATACATTGCATCTATCAAGCTTACTTTTCAGAGATGGATTGAACTGTCACAAATCGATCATACTTTTGAGTCGCTTATGGATCTCATGATAAGAGATAAGGTTCTCTCTTCAGTCAGTCCAGAATTTTTGACCTATCTCCAAGAGAGGGATCCGCAAACCATTGCTGAAATGGAAATTTTGGGGCGACGTTTCATGACCGCACATCCTGGGAGGAATATAAGCAACTCAAACATCAAGGAGGCATTACCAGTTGCCTCAGCAAAGGCTATATATACAAGAAATCAAAAACAGGGACCACCTGATAATGCTTCAGGCTGGGGAAGAAATTTTAGCCGGAATGCCGGAACCTTCAGGGGTCGGTATAACTTTGCATACAGACCATTTCGACCATATAGCCAGGAAAATATGCCTCAACAACAATTTAATGGACCAAAACAGAGGCTGGACTAGAACTCAGAATTCCTATTCTAACAGAGGAAGATCAAATTATAATAATGATTATAATTACCAGAACAACAGGAATAATCAGCACTACAGAGGCTCTCGACTCCCACATAGGTCTAATGCTGCTGTTGAACAAAACAACCATTCAGTTGCTGGGAATCAAGGGTTTGAGACCACGTCCCATGCCAATGCATGCAGTGTTGATCTTTCTAATAAAGCAAATTGCTCTGCTTGCAACACTCTTTTTCAGACAGATGAAGTACCCAGATTAATTTGTGGTCACCCTCTACCAGTACTGGCTTCTCATGATGGAAAAGGTTCACTTAAATTTTGCAGGGGGTTTGTTAATCATAGACTTGTTTCCGTCCTCAGGGATACAGGATGCACCACCGTAGGGGTGCGGCAATCGCTTGTTGATAACTCATGTTACACAGGTAAACAGGTGAAATGTGTTACCTTCGGGGGCACAGTTGAATATTATCAGACTGCCTTTGTTTACATAAACACACCATACTTCACAGGGAACGTTCTTGCTTGTATGTTGGAAAATCCAGTCAGCGAGTTGATTCTGGGTAACCTCCCTGGGCTGAAGGAGTGCTCAGATGATGATATTAAAAGTTGGGAAAACCAGCATTTATTGACTGCTAATGCAGTTACTACACGGGCACAGGCTCAGGCAGAGGCCAATGATAGTACAGCATCAGGGAATGAGGAGGATGACAATTTACAAGTTTCACTTGTCAGTAAAGAGTCGTTCATTACTATGCAACATAATGATGACTCATTGAAAAAATTTTTCAAGGTTGCTAGAAAAGATGATGTTGTGTACAATGAGAGGGCTATTCACTGGTACACCATCAAAAATGGTATTCTAATTAGAAATTTTAATGATGCTAATTCTGAGGAAAAACAGATCATGGTGCCAACTAATTTTAGACCTTTTATTTTACAACATGCCCATGATGTCAACTGTGCAGGCCATTTGGGGATAGCTCGTACTAAACAAAGAGTGCTGTCCAATTTTTTCTGGCCTGGAGTCACCAAAGATGTAAAAACTTTTTGTAGAACTTGCAAGACATGCCAAAGCGTGGCTGCGAAAGGTGCATATCACAAAGCACCTATACAGGCCTTTGATATCTCTAACAGACCATTCGCTAAGATGGCAATTGACATCATAGGACCATTACCAGTAGTATCAGCAAGAGGTCACAGATTCATTCTTACGTGCATTGACATGTGCACACGGTGGCCTGAAGCAATACCACTTAAGAACATCACAACTAGAGATGTTGCTGATGCACTCATGATCATTTTCAGTAGATTGGGGTTTCCGGAGGAAATACTATCAGACAGAGGTAGACAATTTACATCAGAAGTTATGGCACAGGTTATGAAGGATTTTCAAATTGAGAGGTCTCTAAGTAGTGCCTATCACCCAGAAGGGAACGGCACAGTAGAAAGATTCAATAAGACACTCAAACAGATGTTGGGTAAGGTTACCTCACAGTGTCCACAGGACTGGGATAGAATTTTACCAGCTGTTTTGTTCGCCTATCGGGAAATTCCAAACGAACAAACCGGGTTTTCGCCATTCGAATTAATTTTCGGGGCAAAGCCTAGAGGTCCCATGTCAATCTTAAAACAGCTTCTCGTGGGCTCCGAGTTGTCAGAGGAGGTTCAATCTTCTTATGAGTATGTTGTAAATCTACGAAAAAAGATTGTGGAAGCATGCCAGATAGCAGTGGATGCTTCAGAGAGAGCAAAAGGAAAAACCAGACTATTCATTAATGAGAAGAGAAAATTACGCTTATTGTGGCCTGGTGATGAAGCATATGTGCTTCTCCCCACAAAAGAGAATAAACTATTAATTGCATGGAGAGGACCATATAAAGTAGTTTCACAGTTAACTGATGTTGATTATATTGTGGATATAAAGGGTCAACATAGAACTTTTCACATCAATATGCTCCAAAAATTCCATTCTCGACCTGGTAATCTTCAACCAATTTTCGAGGCCATTGATGCGTCTGACTCAAACTATTCCTCACTTGCTGTGATTCATGATGAGGAGTCTTCATTCGAAGATGTCTCGCTGCCATTATCTTTTGCTCCGCTTCAAGCGTCAGAATCTTGGAAGGACGTTTCTATATCTCCAGACCTATCAGTCGATCAACACACTGAAATTTCTACTCTGTTACAGTCCTATCAGGATGTGTTGACTGATATCCCAGGTAGTACTGATGTCATCTCTCACGACATTCTACTCCAAGATCAAACACCTATCCGGATAAAGCCATATCCCATACCAATTCATTTTCAGGCTCAAGTGGATAAGGAAATTGATAACATGCTTAAAATGGGTATTATAGAACCATCTCAATCACCTTACTCATTTCCTCTAGTGATTGTTAGGAAAAAGGATAAGTCCATTAGAATCTGTATAGACTTCCGTCGTCTTAACGGCATAACTTCTACTGATGCAGAACCTATGCCTGTTCTTGATTCCTTACTGGAAAAGATGTCTGATGCCACATATTTCAGTAAACTTGATCTTTCAAAAGGCTACTGGCAGATTCCCTTAACAGATAGATCTAAGCCTTACACTGCCTTTGCCACTCCTAATGGATTATATCAGTGGACTCATATGTGTTTTGGGCTAGTGAACGCACCGGCAACGTTTGTCCGGATGATGAGATTACTATTTGCTGGTCGGCCTGATATCATAACATATATCGACGATATCTGTCTCTTCCACAATTCTTGGCAGGACCATATCTTAGGTCTTCAATCCTTATTGGACATTCTACGCAGGCACCACCTCACTGCTAGACCTTCAAAAGTCCAGATCGGTTATAAAGAAATTTCTTTTCTGGGACATACAATTTCTCAAGGATTCTTAAAAAACAGATGATGACACTGTCTCAAAAATTCTTAATCTTGAGGTTCCTAAAACAAAAAAAACAAGTCATGAGTTTGTTAGGTCTAATCAACTTTTACAGGAAATTCATTCCTCGTTTCTCGGAATTAACTTCCATTTTGTCATCTTTGCTGAAAAAGGGATGTCCTAACAAAATAGTCTGGACCCAGCCATGCCAAGATGTATTAAACCGTATTAAATCTGTATTTTCACAGGCACCAATATTGAAACTGCCTAACCCATTTATCTCCTTTACTCTCAGGTGTGATGCATCTCAATATGCGATAGGAGCGTCTTTGATGCAACTCCACAACAATGTTTTGCATCCAGTATTGTATGTGAGCCGCAAGTTATCTTCAACAGAAACGAAATACCCCATTCTGGAAAGAGAGCTCCTAGCTGTATCATGGAGTGTGGCAAAACTCCAAAAATACTTGATTGGGGCTCCATTTATCATCGAAACAGACCAGAGGGCGCTAGCTTATCTACAAAAAGCTAATTTTTCAAACCAACGAACAGCTAGATATGCCCTAAGTCTACAGCCATACTCTTACACCATCCGGGCGATCAAGGGCTCTGAGAACAATCTTGCAGATGTCTTGTCACGCTGTACAACCATCTAGGACTGGTTTGATACATCACGGAATCTCCCAGATGGAGAGAATTTCTTATATTCCAGTTAGTTGTCTTTGACAACCTATAGGTACACTTATATCTGCCACATTTGACTATCTTTATGTTCATTCCATGACTCTGTTATTCGCATAGTTCAAGGACTGTGTTTACAGCAACTAGTAGGCATGGATTAACTTGCATTATGTTTTGGTATGCAACTATACCGGTGATGGATATTCAGGGGAAACTACCTAGTGTATAACTTTTTCTACATGGGACATCAATCATACTCAGGATTCAGGTACATCTCAGTACACATTGTGAACCAAAGAAACTATTCAGGGATAATTTATTACCTTTTATTTGATAACCCATGGACATGAATCGTGAACTTGAATTATCTGCATGGATTTATGAACACTCACAATTTTTGTGCTCAACAAACTTAATAGGGATATTTACTTAATATATTCTTTTTTGGACACATTAATTTTTATTACTACCTTTGTGCTTAGACTTTGATTAATGGACACACAGGGTTTAAGAAGGAGTATCTCTATGCATTGTCCCTGTATTCTGCTTTACTAAACTTCTTGCATCTACTGAAGTCTTATACCAACTGAGCATGTCTTGTTTGCATTGACATTAACTACTTTTACCAAACTACACAGGGTCTTTAGGACTTATTATGCTTGTCTTAATCATCATGGTATATCATCCATTGAGATTGTGAATAAAGACTCATGTGAGAGAAGAAAACAAAACATAATATGAATGGAAAAAAAAAAGTAGAAAAACAGAAAACATTATTCTCTTATCATGAAGGTATTACATCATGTACTTCATTGCATGTGTCTTACAACTTTCAAATATTAGGTTATAATTACTTAAGGGTCATCTGTAGCATAATTACTTTGCAATTCTATTAAGTGACAATATTCACTCAGTCTATGACCTGACAGGACTTAGACCAAAAGTATGTGACATTAGAGTGAAAATGATTGACAGGTATGGATGAGTTCATATAACACGTAGTCTTAGTTACTGGAAGGCAGGTCATCTACTTCTTATGTGTCATATTGTCTCGACTTGAGTAAGACTTAGGCTTTGATATTTTCATATCAATGTCCTCACGTTGTGTTAAATTTGGCTTTCTCATGACAGACACAGGTGTTGGAGTACTTCCTGGTCTCCGCTCGTATTATATTTGAACTCTCTACTTGGGGGCACTGGAATCTCACTTTATATTTTGTTTACCTACCTCTGAGGAAGAAAAATTTCATTTTTCTCCTCAGACAGGGGAGGGGGGAAGATGTGACGTACATTTTATATGCTGTTATTATGTTCTTATATCTAGCTATTAAATAGCTTCGTCCACTAGTTTTTATTACCGTCCGTCGCATTGCGGCAGAGACGACGTCACTAATCAGTATGCAAGAGAGGTCAAAAGGTGGGCGAATGAGAGCGAAGGGTTCAGGGGGCATTAGGAGATGTGTCGTTGAACAGGGAGGATGCATGTGTGAATTGCTCCGAGATATTTCAGATGTCGGTGTGTTTGATAGATATGTTCTGAAGTAAGTCTGTTCATCCTGGAATGACAGAGTGTCTGATTCATTCACAGGATAGGTAGAGGAGTGAATAGAAATGATATAGTGATGTTTGCAGACTGAAGACGGGCGATGTTCCTGTTCTTATATATTCGTATGCTCATAGATACAGCTGATTACAGGACTGGATCTCGACATTTACGGACAGACTGTTATATGCCAGTACCGGCATTTTCCCTATGCCAGGGGAGTTAGCGATGTGTAGTGAAAAAGGTCTTACAAGTAATACTTCATTGGAGCATACGTTTTATCCATAATAAACATGTTCGTGTTGTGAATAAGCTGGACGTTTCTTCAATTCTTGTGCGGATGTTTATGTAGCAAGTAATTAAGAACTATTGTATGATCACTTGGCTACTGCAAATATGTTTCACTCTTCCATGAATTAAATCATTAAACCTAAGAGCAAGTTGGAGAACGCCACAAGTGATAATAAAATAGAGGACACGGGTAGAAAAAAAAAGAGAATATAGAAAATTTATTGATCATAATCTCTATGCGACACGATGTTTGAATCAAATGTGCAAAACTTGATTTCACGGATAGACTGACAAGCATGTGCAATTTTATATTATTGGTTTCCAGATTTATGCACATTTAGCTTACGTGACGTCGACTATATACAATCACACACAAAAAAACGCATTAAATAAGTATAATTATCATTAAAATAGAAGACAGCAAATATAACCGTCAAGACATATTTCTCGCGCCATGGGGCATAGCATTGTTGTTTTTCGTTTTTTTTCTTCATTCTCATCTCGTTAAGGAGCTGACCCCTTTCAAGACGCCTGTAAAAAAAAAATCTCTTCATATAATCTTGCAGAGGTTGATATTGTATCAATCTTTTTATGATGAAGCTGCAAACTTCATACCGCTATGTCATTAATAAGCAGAAGCGCAAAATGAATGGCCTTGACACTCAAGTTATCAGGTCCCCGTTGTTGCGTGTTCTGTGTATAATATACATTGCGTCGGGCTGAGTGCCACTGTGAATTACTATATGCAAGATTACAATTTTTCTTACAAAGGTCCCAAGTGCTAGTCGACTACTATTTCCAATGTTCATCGTCTGTTTTGTCCAGTCTGGCCAGAAGTCAGTTTGATTATGCTTGCAGAAATCAATTGTCAGTGTTAGGTTGTGTTCATGTCCATAGAGTTTGTCCGGGGCTAGAAATAAATATGCAAATTAAAAAATGAAATGGTGTGGAATCAGTTTTACGAAGTATCGGTACACATAAAACATGACACGTTTCGGGTTTCACCCTACGTCACCCACAGCCACAAACAGATGACAAGGACAAGAATTAAAGACAGGTCAAAAAAAAAGAAAAAGAATACAAACACTTACGAGGATGAGGAGCACGGAGAAAAAGAGCGATACAAGCAGATGGAAAAGTAAACAACACAGATGATGAGTGAAAAAAAATAACAATAAAAACGCAAGACAAATGCCAAACCAGAAAGAAAGAAAGAGTGACAAAAATAAGCGATTTTTCTGTTCCTCATACGTCAGGTACCCCTAGAGCAGAAGGTGACCAAGTACAGGCATAGGGATCTCCAATCTTTAGCATATTTAAATGATGTTATTTAAGTATGTTATTGCCTGGGCGGAGTTATCACATTGTTAATAATTTTCTTATGTTTATCTGATGATTCGCATTGCTTTTCTTATTACATGGATGTTCTATCTCCCCCTAGTTTCTGTATGTGCTCGTGATAAGTCCATTGATCGCTTCATATGTTCCGCTTGTGCCAGTCTGAAGTAGTTTCCAATCCTTCAATTTCAACCTGTTCTTTCCCAGTAATCTTGCAGTGAGATAAAATCCACTGTTTCACAAATCTTTTGACTTTCTTACCATTCGCAGTTATTGTCTTAGATTTGGTGCTGCTTTTCTTTGACTACATCATTGAAAAACGCTATTTGTCTCTAGCGGTGTTCAAACGAAAATTTAAAAAAAACCGATTTGTTGTAACACTGCAAGGGCACATCGACCGTATAGAAGATGATGAGGTATGATATATCGGTATTTCACGTGACGTGCAAATAGAGCCCTAACTAATCGTGCAATCTTGCTATCAATACTTGAGAGGAAGAAATCCATCCAGCTGTGGCAATGAGTGCTCCAACACCAATTCAGGCTACAAGGTTCATGCTATGTGCACATTTTTTTAAACGTCTCCATCTTTCCCTTGTTCATGTAATTACATTCGGACTCTATTTTTACCTGTTCAGTATGTACTGTTTGTTTTGTGCATACTGATTACAGGACACATTTGTTGTTGTTGTTGTTGTTTAAACAGATCTACTGAGCTCGTAGCTCTTTTACTGGTCAGTGCCAGGTTTGTTGAGCAGAACAGAATCGACATCACTGCACTCCAGCCAAACCCATAGGAGCTCAGTCTCCCTCAGTATATGTCGAAGAGTGTGAATGCTAACTGTTCCTGTAGCTCGCTGGTTGTATACACGACGGATGCATCCTCTCATACCCCCATCGCTGCTAGCTTTACGTTTGGTGTCAAATTCCAATGTCTTAACATTGAGGCCAGGTTTAACAATTTGCACGTGATGTTTAGCTCTTACCAGTGCCATCTAAATTGTTTTTTAAAGTTAGTTGCTGGGCTCCAGCCATATATATATATTTTTTTTTCTTTTCGTAACAAGTCTTGAGCATGCAAGGTGAGTATATGACACTGACTTTGGACAGCAGACACACCGAGGAGACCAGATACTAATTTATAACGCATTCCTTAGTCTGGAATCTGTAGGGCACGAGAAATAGAAACCGGAATTCTCACGGAAAAGGGCGTCAGAGACAGCCAAGAAAGAGATAAGAAAGACATGGAGAGACATTGAACAAATGACGTAGGATAGGGAGTTTTGGAGTGTACGAGTATTTGTTGAAGATCAGTGCTCAGCTTGAGCTGAAACTTAATGATAATGATGAATGATGACTTGAACTTTCGGTAATAATTAACTACATTTATTTAACATGATATACCCTACATAACTAGAAAGTTGGAAATAAAACGAACCAGATCTACTAATGATTAAACATTAACAAAACTGGGAGGAAGCTTGAAAGAGGTAACATTATTGTTAGTTCTTCATCATCCTCATTATCATCAGCTGCCATCTCCGCAACGTAAGTCTGCTGCAATAGACTTTCAACGTCTCTTGTCTCTACTCTTGGTGATGCTCTCTGACAGACCTTTTCCAGTCCATTTCTGGATGCTTTTTTCCCACGTTTAGCGCTGTCTTCTTCTTGCACGTTTGCTTACAACTCTGCCTTCCATTTTGGTCTCCAGGAAGGTGTTATGTCTTTTTAATTGGCCAATATATTTTATCTGTGTAATTTTGATGGTCGTTAATTCTTTTTTTAATTCCTAGGTTTTCTATCACCTATTTACATGTTTTTTTTTTTCTCTTTCCATGAGACGTGCCACATTCTTCGACATTTCCCCATCTCGAGAGCCTCAATACTTTCTTCTAATTGCGTGTCCACTGTCCATGTCTCTAAACCATACAGTAATGAAGAGTAAATATAACATTTGATGATTCTCAGTTTTAATATTTAAGTTAATTGTTTAGATGTCAGTGTTTGTCTCATGTTGTTGAATGTAGCTTTGACCATTCCTTTTCTCATCTTGACTCCTGTTTTGCATCTGCCATCTTCTGTTATTATGTGACCAAGATATGAGAAAACTGATATCTATTATAAATTCATCTAATGTTATTGTTTCTAAACACGTAGAATACAACGTAAGAACTTCAGAAGTTTTATTATTTCCTCTCAATCCAGGCGGACAACAGATGATAAGAACTACGCATGCGCGGGTAGGTGGCATTGTCAAGAGTAGGTGAGCCCACACAACCAATCAATGAAGTTCTGCTAGACTGCGGAGAATCGTTGTTTGTCGTCCCTCTCTATAAATGTCTTCTCTCAAACTTTTCAACAGTTACAATTCTTTTCGGGAGGTCATGTCCCCGGCAAACCTCTGAACGATATCTGTTGGAGAAAGACAAAAAAATTAAAAAAAACCAGCAAGGAAGAGCTTTTCAAAAGAAACAGTAGAAAAAAGTACAAGCCAGAACACTTCTTGTACATCAGGTCTGAAAGTCCATCGAACATTAGAAACTTTTATTTAATAATAGAAACTTGGGGCTGCTTTTTGGAATTTCTCCACAACTTTGCATTTAAGCTACAGGTAAGTCGTTTGTTGATGATCGTACTTCATATGTCAAGCTTAAACTGTATCTGTCTTATGTATAATTATTATATTGCTTGGAACTCAAGTCTGTGTCTGCTAAATGCATTACTTTATTAATTTAAACACGTGTATGTGTCTGCTTTATGCATAATTCTGTTTCTTGCAACTAGTGTCTGTTGTTTGCCATATGTATAATTATGTTGCTTGGGTTTAGTGTTTCTGTTTATCTTATGTATTTTTATATTGTTTGGGTTCTATGTGTCTGTCTGTCTTATTTATTATTCTATTATCTGAAACTAGTGTGTATGTCTGTCGTAAGCGTGATTATGCGACACTGAACTATTGTATCTGTCTGCCTTATGTGTTATTCTGTTGCTTGGATCCAGGTCTGTTTCTGCTTTATGCATTATTCTATTGCTTAGATAACTGTGTCTCTGCCTTATGTATTACCTGGATTCATCGTCGCTGTCTGCCTTACGTACTATTCTATTGATTGTACACGCATCTTTGACTACCTAATGTACTGTATTATTCTATTGCTCGGATCCAGCATCTCTGTCTGCTTTATTTATTACTCTATTGCTTGGATCCAGTCTGTCTGCCGTATGCATTATTCTATTGATTAAGATGAATATCTTTGACTACCTATCTGTCTGCCTTACGTTTCTGTCTGCCTTACGTATTATTATAATTCTAGAGACAAGCATCTATGCCTACCGTATGCATCATTCTGTTGCTTGGATTCAGCGTTTCTGTCTGCCTTACGTAATAGTATAATTCTTGGGACAAGCATCTCTGTCTACTTTATCCATCATTCTATTGCTTGGATTCAGCGTTTGTCTGCCCTAAGTATTATTATAATTCTAGGAACAAGCATCTCTGCCTACCATATGCAGCATTCTATTATATTGAACTAGTGTGTCTGTCTGCCGTATGTGTGATAATACTACATGAAACTACTGTGCATCATCCCTGATGTATCACTCCAATAATTGGAATTAATGTCCTGTGTTGTACACTTCGCGTGTGTTCTATGAGTTTGCCCGTGCATATCTGCGTTCAAGCGTTACAATTAAGTCTCATTTTCAACAACAATACCGCTCATCAAATTATCAGAGAAGTTATATTTATGCTTTTATTAGATAAAGCACATCTTTACGCGATCCCTAAAGTCCGTATACATTATCAGAAAGTTGAAGTCGGAACAGAATATAACACTTATGTTCACATTTGCCAGTGGTCTGTCGAAAAGAATGTGTATTTTTCCACATTAAAAAGGTAACATTGGATGAGAACACTTCTTTATGTCCACGATTAATGTTTAAAACACACAGAGAATTCACGGCAAATTCCATCTTCAAGTGTTAAAACTGTCAAAACTAGAGCTTACAGTTTGCCATTAACCATTATTTGCTAACTAATTATGCCAGTTTATTTACCACTGCAGATTCGGATTTAAAAAAAAAACGTACTGCTTAAAAAATATTCAAAAACGTTTATTTTCGTTTTGCAGGATTGCCCATGTTGTTCGCAAATTCGAAGAGGAGTTTAAGGCCAGAATGAGCTAAATACGTTATAACTAAACACGCATGCAGTGTTGAGAGTTTAAGAACATTTTGGTCAATCTAATTCTTCGTATACTCTCCTTATTCATACATTCTCCTTCTTCGTACACTCTCCCTCTTCGTACACTCTCCTTCTTCGTGCGTTCTCCTTCTTCGTACATTCTCCTTCTTCGTACATTCTCCTTCTTCGTATACTCTCCTTCTTTGTACACTCTCCTTCTTCGTATATTCTCCTTCTTCGTACACTCTCCTTCTTCATATATTCTCCTTCTTCGTACAATCTCCTTCTTCGTACACTCTCCTTCTTCGTACATTCTCCTTCTTCGTACATTCTCCTTCTTCGTATATTCTCCTTCTTCGTACACTCTCCTTCTTCGTACATTCTCCTTCTTCGTACACTCTCCTTCTTCGTACACTCTCCTTCTTCGTACATTCTCCTTCTTCGTACACTCTCCTTCTTCGTACACTCTCCTTCTTCGTATATTCTCCTTCTTCATACATTCTCCTTCTTCGTACACTCTCCTTCTTTGTACATTCTCCTTCTTCGTACACTCTCCTTCTTCGTACATTCTCCTTCTTCGTACACTCTCCTTCTTCGTACACTCTCCTTCTTCGTACATTCTCCTTCTTCGTACACTCTCCTTCTTCGTGCACTCTCATTCTTCCTACATTCTCCTTCTTCCTACATTCTCCTTCTTCCTACATTCTTCTTCTTCGTACACTCTCAGACGTCGGACATGAATACGTTCAAAGAAAGCAGTGGTCAGTTTGAGACTATTTTCGTGTCCAAAAGAGTTTTTCCATGAATGGTACTTGTGACGGCCATATGTACTTTCTCTAGTGCACATTTGTCGGACATCGGACATCTTTTGGTCAATCTAAATTTATTAAGGGAAACTGGATCACACATTGTCTTACATATTGTTCATAATTCACTTTACTAAGCTGGTTTTTTTTTCAAATTTCAAATGAGCGTTTCTAATCGCATATTCACTTCCCCACGCTTCGTCTTTTCCTTATCTCCTGTCTTCCGTGTCTTCTTCTCCGCTTAATCGCTCACATTCCACTCTTCATTTTTAATTATTCTGCTCTTGTGTTTTTTGTTTTCATCTTGTCCATTTCGCTTCCTATGGATCGTAGAGCCACTACTACATCCGGTCTCCTTGCGGACAAAATCAAACAAAAACACAAATAGTAATACGTCTTACTAAGAGAAAGGACATGAAAAAACCTACGTTGCGGCCACAAGTCCTTCGTCAGGGACAGACAAACAAAAGACAGTAGGCAAAGAAAGTGAGAATTCAGTGGAGAACATGAAACTATAGAAATAAGAGAAAAATACTCCTTGATAGTGTCATATGTTGGAGCAAAAATGGCCGCTGAGAATGAATAATATAAAGATGGTCGTGCTGGCTAAGAAAGATGTTAAATAAACCAGCAACATGGTTACGGAAGTGCTCTTGTAGTGGTGGTTCCTGCAGCATTTTATTTGACACAATGAGATTGCCAGCCGTCACGCACAACCTCATATTTGTCCGCTCTTACGTCATGCTTGAAGTAATGTTAGTATTACTCTTTTGTTGTCTCCTCAAAATCTCCAGACAACTACAGGGGGGCTATTATTATTGTGTTACATGATTAAACCGGTTAGTGCACTGGCTTCTTAGCTCGGTGGTCCATGGTTCGATCCCCCGTTGAGGTGAGATATTTTAGACCGGAAACGGCTCCGGGGTCAACCCAGCTTCGTGAATAGGGTACCAGAACATTTCCGGGAAGGTTAAGGCTGACCACATCCTCCCTAGTGTGCCGATGGTCAAGAAAATATGGGCCTAACATCGTATTCCCAATATGCCTAAATAGGCGTGTTACGGGATCCTTAACCTTTACATTTTTTGTTATATTCCAGATTACACGAGAACGCTTCAAAATTACACTATTACATGTGTAAGTGACAAAGTTTTAATTTCGGAAACTGATGATGCTTTATGTTGTATCTCATAAGTTCATAAAAGTATTAAAGAATCTAGAAGACTTAAAATGTATAGCTCTTCACGAAGACCAGCTTACAGAACATTTCAAGGTAAGAACTGGAGAGCCGCGGTAGTACCACTTGTAATCATTTCACTTCTTAATTGCTATAGATTGTGACAACAACGAAAATAGCTTACATAAATGAAAGTCTGTGGGCCCTGGTTTGACAGCGCAACGAGTTACATTTTTTGACGTCCTGGCTTTTCTGTCCCATAACTGTAACAAAATGGAATACACGGTGCGAATGATAGATCAGCGTTTCTCATACGGTGTGCCGCGGAACACTGGTGTGCCGCGAAAGAGCCAGAGGTGCGCCGCCAAATTTTGATAGTAAAAAAAAAAAATGTCCAATATTGCTCCAAGAATACAGAAAGAGGTGTGCCTCCAAGCAGGCTCACATTTCACATTGAAAACAAGGCACCTGTATAATAAAATTTAAAATCTCTCAAATTTTTCAATTTCGTCATGTCTTATTATAAAAATGTATATATTGTAATAAAATTCGAATATAGTCAATGTGTAAACTGTAAAATACTATAAATTTACGGTTAAATACACGAGAGTTCAACATTAAGAACACAGGTGCGCTGCGACAGAAATTTGCTTTGCCAAATGTGCCACAGTCTGAAAAAGCTTGAGAACCTAATAGATGACAGTGAAAAGCAATAAGGTCTGAAAAGACAAAGTAATAGCCTCCTCTAGTCACAACTGACTATAGTGATACTGTAGTGATGATATAGTGATACTATACTACTCGTCAAAAGTCAAGGGCCACTTAGAAAAACCTTGGTTGAAACCATAAAACAAATCTGATATAAACGTAATTGGTATCAGTCAAAACGGCATTATTGAATACCAAATTGACATGTCACGTAAAGAAATGGAAACACACATTCAAACGCAATGAAGCTGTGAAGTGTGTAACTCACCTTTTCAAAAGTCACACAATAGATATTGGACAAATAGACATTTCAAAATCGGGTATGATCACCGTTTGCGGCAAGGCATTCAAGATAGCGTAGACGCATCGCGTCCACAAGGGTCCGAATAGTATCCTGAGGAACAGCTTGCCATTCCTGAAGCAGAAATGCAGTCAGCTGTTCAACATCCATTGGCAGGGGGTGATTTGTTGACAATCTTCGACCAAGGACATCCCAGATTTGCTCAATCGGAGAAAGGTCAGGTGAATGAGCTGGCCACGCCATCCTGATGATCCCATGTTGCTGAATAAACTCATTCACCACACGAGCTCGATGGGGTCGAGCGTTATCATCTTGGAGGTTGGCATTACCACCTATGGCCTCCAGAGCAGGCTGAACAATTGGTCTCAAGATTTCGTTCTGGTATCTTGGGCCGGTCAAGTTGCCTTGGATGATGTAGATTGGGGTCCTGCCGTGTCTGTAGAAGCCTCCCCAGACCATGACAGAACCCCTACCATAACGATCCACCTCTCGAATTGTGTCATCAGTAAATCGCTCTCCTGGTCGTCTCCAAACTCGAATCCTGCCATCATTGAATGACACAGTGAAGCGAGATTCATCAGTGAAGAGAACTTGACTCCATTGTTGCCTTGTGCTCGCGACACCAAGCAACACGGGCTCTGCGATGAGCAGGAGTAAGAGGGATTCTGACTGCAGGACGTCGAGCAGCCAGTCCAAATTCATGTAAACGTCTGCGAATGGTGCTTTGACTGACATTAACGTTTACAGTTTGTCTCAGCTGACATCTTAGAGTGGAACAAGTCACTGTTCGATGGCGCAGGGCTGACAACAAGACGTACCCGTCATCATGTCTATTGGTGCATCTAGGGCGACCTGGCCGGTGGCGATCCTCCACACTTCCTGTGGCCTGAAATCTCTCCAAAATTCTTTGGATAGTAGAGTGTGACACTGCAAGCCGTCTAGCAACCTCACGGACAGATAAACCACTTTCAACCCACGCTATAGCCCTCATTCTTTGTAAGGTGTCAAGACTTCTTCTCGGTGGCATGGTTTTTGCAAGTGATGAAACTACCCTAAGTCTGCTGATTGTAAAACAAATTAAGAGTGAACTCTGTTCACGAAAAGTCGTCATTGCACGTGGAATGTCAATCAGCACGATTACTTCACCTGTTTGGTTGTACGGAAGTTTGAAAAAAACAGATTAAAAATGCGAAGTTATGGTCAGCAAACCAAATTGCACGTGATCACCATGGTTGTCGGTGAGTTGTTTTTATGCTTAACGTGGATAAAGGACTGTCAGAGGAAAATATTGCACACATTTTTACTAAAAACTTCCTTCATTTAATCATTCTATGCGCTTATATAAAAGTGTATTGAAAATAATAATGTGGCCCTTAACTTTTGACGAGTAGTATATTTTGTAGGAGTGGATATGTGTCCAATAATGTACAGATACCTTTTTATACTGATGTTGAAGTAAAAATACACAAACGTCTTTAGACTGCAGACTCATGTGTGGAATTCTTATTACACATAATTGAGGGAAACCCGAGGCCTGTAAACAGTAAATTAATATGAAACAAATATAAAGGTATGTTATCAGGCACTCGCAGGAAATAAAGAAGTAGAACACCAGACAACAGAAAAACAACAGACATGAGTGGCCCACCCAGGACTTGAACACTGGACCCTCCGTGCGACAACCCCGCCTAGCCATGCAAGCGAATCACACTATCCGCCCTGCCATCTACGCATCATCAAAAAATTCTAGTCTACTATCATTTACTGGACACAGTATTAAGGTCCTTGTCTTGTTGGATTCGGCCTATACTGCTTGATAGAAATACAACAGAAGTGATTGCGTCATTAATAGGCTGAACTGCCCATGGTGGACTTCTGGTGTCATGTATTGTGGTTCGCACTGTTGACCTGCCATTGAAACATCATTTTTTGATGATGCGTAGATGGCAGGGCGGATAGTGTGATTCGCTTGCATGGCTAGGCGGGGTTGTCGCACGGAGGGTCCAGTGTTCAAGTCCTGGGTGGGCCACTCATGTCTGTTGTTTTTCTGTTGTCTGGTGTTCTACTTCTTTATTTCCTGCGAGTGCCTGATAACATACCTTTATATTTGTTTCATATTAATTTAATGTGGAATTCTTAATGCAGTGTAGCCAACTGAGACAAACCAGGCTCAGAATTTTAGACGAGCAAGCATACTCAATTTTCCGCCCTATTAAAGTAACATTTTCTTTCGTAGCCTTCACTTTTTTTTTTCTTTTGCTTCTTCAGGCAACGCCTGTTTTTCGGTTGTTTTATGTTATTCCTGTCCACCCGAATCAGGTTTTTTAATGCGTTGCTTTATTTCATACTGCTAGTCTTCCTATTATACTCACGTTATCTGCACTTTTTCCCTGTTTGTCAATATCTACTCGTATCATTCTCATACATTTTGTATACTGACGCTTACTAATGCCTTAAGTGTGGACACATTTGTTATATGTGAATTTAAAACTGTAAGTTACATTAATTATGTCGTAGACTACGGGTGTTTTCCATAAACAGCAATCCCCTGGTTTTATGCTGTTCGATTAGCGCTTTTTCATTATAACAATGTTTCTATTTTATACCATATGCCCGTTATATGCGCAAAAAATTCGATCTTACGCTGTGCACATAATTCCACGGGAGGCAGGAATATAACTTTCAAGTTCATTTTGGGTAGTGAGATGGACATGGAGCATTGTCATTGCTTGCATATTGAAGCATAACCCCAAAATTAAATGCAGTTCTAGGGCAATCCGTAACATAGAACAAGATTTAATTGCTACAAGGTGCTTCTTGAAGAGAATTTTTTTTTCTTAACCAGCGGCACTTGGGCTTTCAGCCCTTCAGCCCAATGACATGTCATTGCGAGGCTGGGGAGCCTGTAGACTTTCCTTACAACCCGGTCAGGAGCTTCGCTCCTTCCCATCCACAGAGGGTTTATCTCTGGAGCCGTTCAGGTTATTCCGTCAAAATCCCGGTCGATGACACTCCTTCAAATGCGCACCCCCGGACTTGAACCTTGAACACCTGATCACCAGTGCAATGTGGTAACCAAAACACCAGCGTGGCTCCCTCTTGAAGAGAATAAGGTGGTAAAGCAGGCTCGATATTTTTGGGGGGATTTTTGTTGTTGTCTCCTCAAATATCTTCTGCCCCCCACCCGACCAAAATCACCGTGCCTTCTACATCTGGAGAGAGAAATACATTTTTAGGACATGCTTAACTTTCTGCTAACCAGTCGTTTATTGATGAAGACAGCTCTGTCGCGACAACTGTGGCCACAACGACGGAAGTAGTAACGATTAGTCGTATAATATTATTAAAATACTTTTTGTAAGTATAGTACATAGATACTGTTTTGTTTGTGATTAATATGTTTGATAATTATATGTAGTTAATAAATGTTGTTAACTATTTAGTTTTTTTAAAACAAGTTTAAAGAATAGAATAATATTTTATGAAAAGATTGTCATCACTGTTGTGATGGGATTTAACTGAATAAAGAAGGTCACTTTTGGCAGCGGATATTTTGCACTTAGCTGCCAGACTGGGTGGTTGTTGGTAGACTGTATCGCTGTTTACGTTCGTTTCTGGTCAATGTTAAAGGTGCCGCACATTTCTAGAACGTCAAGGAGTAACGGCAAAGTTGGTCCTTCGTCTTAAAGCGCAGGCCACTGTTCCTTTATTGTTCCAGAGATAGTACCCGTCAGCTGGTACCACCACCAATAACTATGATGAAAGAATAGAAGCGAAACGCTCTCCTAAGTATTGCGTTTTCCGACACATAGTTATGTGCCTCCCTATTTCTATTTCACCATCCCATTTAACTCAGAATTACTCTCGATGAGTATTAAACTTAAGCTCTCGAGAGAAACCTTTCTTTACATTTAAATTGAAAAGTTATATTTATTGATTTTACAATTAAATGAAAAGGTTAATAATACAGATAGAATATGTTTACATTTATATTTCCACTGTTTGAAAAGTGTTCACAACATAAATTTAATATGTTTTCATTTACATTTACACTGATTGAATAGTTTGAAACTTCCTTTAATTTTAAAGTGAATATGTTTTCGTTTTCATTTACACTGATTTGAAACTGTAAGTATTATAATTTTAATGTACATCATTTCTTCATCTTTTCTCCCTGTTCCACATGGAACCTGGGACTACTTTATGCTTTTAGTACTCTTTACGAAACTAGCAATAAAGCAATCACCAGCCCTTGGCAGTGGTGGTTCATGAAATCATCATTCTATACGCTGAGTTTCATTCATTCATAACCATCCGCTCCCAAAGGAGCGTAGGCCTTCAACAAACACCTGCCAAGTCCTCCTGTCACGTGCCATCATCTCAAGTTCTTTCCACGTTCTCCTTATCATTTTCACCTCTGTTTCTAGCTCTCTTCTCCATGTGCTTCTTGGTCTACCTCTGCTTCTCTTGCCCTGGGGGTTCCAGAACAAGGACTGCCTTGTAATGCTATCAACAGGTGTCCTCAGTGTGTGTCCTATCCATCGCCATCGTCTTCTTCTCATCTCTTGTTCCACTGGCACTTGTCTAGTTCTTGTCATCAGTTCCACGTTGGTAACCTTGTCATACCATTTTAATCCCTCTCTTCTACGCAAGCACCCATTTTTGAAAGTCTGTAGCTTTTTGGTAGTTGTCTTTGTTGTTCTCCATGTCTCAGAGCCATACAATAGGACTGACTTCACATTTGAGTTGAAGATTCTTATTTTCGTGTTGGATCCGATTTCTCTTGATCTCCATATATTTCCCAATGCAATGAAAGCTCCTCTTGATTTTTGTACGTATTCTTATTTTGATATCACTGACTGTCCCTCCAACTTTGTCTATATTGCTGCCAAGATATGTGTACGATTCTACATCTTGTACTGGTGCTTCTTCAAGTTCAACCCAGTTATCATTACCTGCATTTATTCTCATTATCTTTGTCTTTTCCCTGTGTATTTTCAGACCCAATTGCTGTGACCTCTCATCGAGTGTTTTCAATTTGTCTTGCATTTGATTACGGTAATGGGACAGAAGAGCTAAGTCATCAGCAAAATCCAGATCATCCAACTGCTTAGTCAGAGTCCACTGGATTCCATTTCTGTTGTGTGTTGTCGATGTTCTCGTAACCCAGTCTATTGCTAGTAAGAAAAGAAATGGAGACAAGAGGCATCCCTGTCGCACTCTTGTTCTTATCCCAAACGGTTCTGTAAGCTGTCCTTCATGCAGAACTCTGCATGTCATGTCTTCATATGTTTTCTTTATTAAATTAATGATCTACAGGGGAACTCCATAATGCCTCATCAATTTCCAAAGTGATTCTCTGTCTACACTGTCAAATGCCTTTTCGTAGGCCACAAATCCGATGTATAGTGGTGAATTCCATTCCAGACTTTGTTCAACTATTATTCTCAAAGTGGCTATCTGGTCTGTACAGGATCTGTTTTGTCGAAAACCTGCTTATTCATCTTTCTGTTTCTTGTCTATCGACTCTTTTAATCTTTCAAGGATAATCCTGTTTAATATACGCTGAGTTTGCCAGCCTCAAATAACTAGGACATCCACTATCTATTTTTCCATGTTACTATTCACATGGTTGTATATATATATATATATATATATATATATATATATATATATATATATATATATATATATATATATATATATATATATATATATATATATATATATATATATATATATATGTGTGTGTGTGTGTGTGTGTGTGTGTTAGTTCACATGTTAGTAATATAAAATGTAAAATGACAACTTACGCCAATCCTGGCTCACAGACGTTTTTGCTCAGATGGATAAAAGATACTTGAATCGGCCTCTTACACGCGTCTGGGTGTCGTTTCTTTAATAAAATAATTCCCTCTTTGACTCCTTGTGTTTCAGTTTTCTCAGCTATTCCGGTTTTCCTTATTTAAAATGTTAGAGATTTCCTGATCTGAATTGTAAGTCCTGGTGAATACTCAAATAAAAGGTGTCCGGTCTGAAAAATGGAAATTCTGAATTCTAACTACTGGCAATTCTGGTGTCTTTAGCAAGCATGAATCACAGTAAATTTTCACAGTGAAAAAGCACTGAAACGTGTCAGGTTATATGCCTGTCCTACCCTCGCATCTGTTTGTTTTGGAGCTCAAATGATCAGCCAATCTGATTTGAATATTCTGCATGACTCATCTAGTGCAAAATTTCAAACATTACTTTTCTGAAAATGGGCTGTAAACATCCGATTGCCCTGTGTACGAACTCCCAAACATGTCGTTAAACTCATACACCAACGTGTGTCAGATGTAACACTTTGTTAATTTTAACTGAAGTAATGTCTTATCTGTTGCTTGAGTACACGGAAAATCCGTGTCTTACCATCTTGGCAACGACGCACCCTTGTTTTATCAGTGACTAAGCAGATTGCGCTGGCAATTTTCGTGTTAATCTGCCGTGGCCAAGCTGTGGTAACGAGAATTATCTCAGATGCTCCTTGCAATGACGGGAGAAATAGATAACAAGCAAACATGATGACTAATCTCTGGGAGGGGTGTACGAAGGAAAATACATAATATCTGCTACACATAGCAGAGAAAAGAAAGAAAGAAAGTGCGACAATTGAAAGCACGCAATAAAAATCAGTACAAAAATGTAACTGATACTGCCGTAGTGAAACAGAGATCGAGAGGGGACGCCCCATTCTGCCACAAAGGCAAAGTATGTATCAATATATCAACGATGATAGTTCTAGCAGGTACTGTGAAGCGTGGGCCAATATTCACATTATTCCGACAGAAAATTTTTCAGAACGGAAAACATGACACTATTCTGTAACGCAGTGGTTCCCAACTTTTTGTAATTAACGGCCCCTTTACGCCTTCACTATACATTCGGGTCCCTCATTAGGAGATTTAAAATTTACACTTTTAGTTTTACTTCAGGTATTTTCAGCATATATGACAGATTTGAACATTTATTACAATGGCAACACAAGTGTAATTATTTTATGTGTGTGTGTGTGTGGTAAAAGTAAGATCATCTAAACTTGTAACTTAAAATAATTGTTTATTTTTTATTTATTTTAACTCATTTAAAGTTCTTCAGTAATCAATCACACTGGAACAGTTTATAATTCAAAGTGGTGACTGATGTTTCCCATCGCAAGCTTCCGAATGCCTGACTCCAAAAAACGATATATTTAGTCACACATTAGTCTGCTCCTGAATTTTATTTTCCTGTGGACGAGAGCTGAAAATGTGGCGATAACGTTTGTCTTTAATGTTCGGTCGATTTTGCATTATTTAATTTCAAATATTTAAGAAAAAATATTTCTTTAGTACTTTGCGAACTCTCTCAGCTCTTGTCGCGGACTCTCTCAGCTCTTGTCGCGAACTCTCTCAGCTCTTGTCGCGGACTCTCTCAGCTCTTGTCGCGAACTCTCGTAGCTTTTGTCGCGGACTCTCTCAGCTCTTGTCGCGAACTCTCTCAGCTTTTGTCGCGGACTCTCTCAGCTCTTGTCGCGAACTCTCTCAGCTTTTGTCGCGGACTCTCTCAGCTCTTGTCGCGAACTCTCTCAGCTTTTGTCGCGGACTCTCTCAGCTTTTGTCGCGGACTCTCTCAGCTCTTGTCGCGGACTCTCTCAGCTCTTGTCGCGAACTCTCTCAGCTCTTGTCGCGGACTCTCTCAGCTCTTGTCGCGGACTCTCTCAGTTCTTGTCGCGGACTCTCTCAGCTCTTGTCGCGGACTCTCTCAGCTCTTGTCGCGAACTCTCTCAGCTCTTGTCGCGGACTCTCTCAGCTCTTGTCGCGAACTCTCTCAGCTTTTGTCGCGGACTCTCTCAGCTCTTGTCGCGAACTCTCTCAGCTTTTGTCGCGGACTCTCTCAGCTCTTGTCGCGGACTCTCTCAGTTCTTGTCGCGGACTCTCTCAGCTCGTCGCGGACTCTCTCAGCTCTTGTCGCGAACTCTCTCAGCTCTTGTCGCGGACTCTCTCAGCTCTTGTCGCAGACTCTCTCAGCTCTTGTCGCGGACTCTCTCAGCTCTTGTCGCGAACTCTCTCAGTTCTTGTCGCGGACTCTCTCAGCTCTTGTCGCGGACTCTCTCAGCTCTTGTCGCGGACTCTCTCAGTTCTTGTCGCGGACTCTCTCAGCTCTTGTCGCGGACTCTCTCAGCTCTTGTCGCGGACTCTCTCAGTTCTTGTCGCGAACTCTCTCAGCTTTTGTCGCGGACTCTCTCAGCTCTTGTCGCGAACTCTCTCAGCTCTTGTCGCGGACCTAATTTTGGGAACAACTGCTTTAAGATGTTACAACTCAAATCGTTTAACAGTACATCTTTAGAATGTTGAACATCCGGTTTTTACTCAAATTGAGCATTGTTGAAAATCAAAAACACTTGTTTTGTTCATATAACTGTTTTTTTTTTCTTCGTAAAATGATCTACGCATTCTTAAGTGCTGGAGAATTTGATGCTGAGAAAATATTGCGTCGAGGTATCACGGAGACAATTAATTATTAATCACTTAATACGTCTCCGCATTTTGCAACATTTGTCTCAGAGGAGACATTTTTCCAACGCCTATGTTGAGAACATCTCAAGGGGTTTCTTTAAGTATTAAGACCAGTTAAGCGGGTCCATTTAAAATATGTCGTGAATGATGTCGCGAATGACTTATTGATAACTAAAAAGCTCAGACGTTGGGTGTTTTCCGAATAAGCCTCCTAAAAATATTGTCATCAGGAAGTAACAATGCTACACAAGACAACAGGAGGCTGACACTTGGGAGTCATGACCCAGGTGGGCCCGCCCCCTTAGAGTGTAAAGGAGAGTAAGGGGCCGAAACACTTGATCGACGGGGGGACCGGTTCTGATGATCAGATTGCCTCCTGTTGTATCGCTCTGTATAAAGTTTCCTATCGTAATATCAATTCACGCAATATTTGACTAAATTTTCAACATCCGTTCTTGCTGCGCACATTTGAGAGGCAACTTGGTCTTGCCTATATAGGCGTAAACATGCACTTTATCTGCTGAGTCGTGTTTTATTGTTTATTCTTTAATTTTTTTCCCGCGTGTGCTAGTCCATACCCGGTTCATTTGTAGTGGTCATCTTGTCCACACTGGAATTGGTGGCAGTGCTTCTGGTTCCTTATTGTCATGGTCTCAGGACTGGCCACATTGAGTGTCAAGACCTCTATCTTCTTTAGACTGATATTTAAACCGACCTACTGGCTACACTTATTCAGTCTTTCTGCTTTTTCTTGGATATGTTGATGTGAATATGCGAGTAGTGCAATGTCATCTACATATTCCAGATCTTGCAGTGTAGAGAACGTTGTCCATCTAATTCCTCTTGGACTGCCCTCTTGTCAAGCGCAGCACATAGTCTATGACTGTCAGAAATAAAGTTGTTGATAAGGGGCATCCCTGTCGTAATCCTGTCTTCACCTCAAAAGTTAGATTGTTCAACCCAACACTGCATGTAAATTTAGCGTGGAGGCTTTCTATGATGGAAACAATGCAACTGGGAATTCCATAAGCCCTCCGTATTTTTCCATAGGCTGTCCCTGTGTATGCTGTCACATGCCTTTTCAAAATCAACAAAGTTAACGAATAGCTGTATCTGCGAATCCGAGCACTGCTCTATAATGTTCCTGAGCGAGAATATACGATCTGCACATCTTCTGTTCTTTCTGAATCCTGCTTGTTCTTTCCTCAGTTTGTTGTCTACTGCTTTTGAAATTACTTGGAACTAAGAGGATAGTAATTCCTCTCCAGTTGTTGCAGTCTGCAAAGTCGCCCTTCTTGGGCAATTTGACAATTATTCCTTTACTCCACTCTGTTGATGTTGTCTGTTTTCCTGACTTGTGCAAATAGTGGTTCTAAAAGTTCTGCTGCTAGGATCTGCCTTGAATAACTCAGCATTTAAATTGTCGTTACCACTTCATCGCTGTCATCACAGCTATCAAAGGGTTAAAGAATGGCAACCATTCTTTAACCCTTTGATAGCTGTGATGATTTCTTTTCTTCGTGGAATGTTTGTATTTACGTCTAGATCATTTTCAGCCTCAGGAACATTCAGCTGCGTCTCTGGTGGTTCCTTATTCAGTGTTCCTCTAAGTACTCTGCCCATCTTGTTTCCTGCCCCTGTGCTGTGGTGATGAGATTTCCTTGTTTGTCTCTTACTAACGTAATATTGTTTGCACCCCGTTTTCCACTGATAGTTTTAGTTATTTTATAAATAGTGCTTTGTTCATTTCTCAGTGCTGCCACTTCTGCCTGTCTTGCAAGATCGTCCAGAAATTTTCTTTTGTTGGCTCGGGCTTGACGTTTTACTTCCTTGTCCAGCTGACTGTACTGGTCGTTAAATTTTGGTGCATAGCATTGTATTATTGCGGGTTTGGTCAATCTTCCTCTCAGTCTTGTTCGTATCAGTCTGTTGTTGATGGGTTTCCACTCCAGTAATGACCTTTCTATTCCTGTCTTCAGGACAATGGCTACGCCTTCATTGTGCTTACCATCCTCTCTGCAGGGTTAAAGTTCTGATTCCCCTGTTGCTGTGTGTATTCTCCCCATCCCGGTCTATATGCTCTCACTTATTCCCAGGATATGTAATCTGTATTTACTCATCTCTGCTGTGATCTGCCTCAGGTTTCCTGCCTCATTCATGGTTTTGACGTTCCAGAATCCAATTCTTATTTCGTGTTTTGCGATCGGGGCATTCGTTTTCAAGCCAATGGCTTCCTTTCAGCTTTCCCCACTGACAGTCATAGAGCCTCAGACTTCGGATATCCTTCCGGCATCACAGTTTTTTAATTTTTCGCTGTTTCCGTAACGATTAAGATTTTTTCCATACACAAGGGTGTCGGCCCTGTTAAAACTCCCAACCTGGAGGACCAGGGTACCAGCTTTCGTCTGACCCCTACCCGTTCTTTGTTTTAGTGTAGACAAATTACTTATTTCATTCATTCATTTATCCATTTTTCCATGAACTTTTTTTTCGTATATTTCTTTCTTTCTACGTAGATGCCTTTTTAACTCGAACTTTTAAACAAACCATATTTTCGCTAGGTCTCGTGAATAAAATAATTGGGTAGTTTCTTGTTGGAGTCAAGCATGTATGTTGTATTCGATTTTATTGTCTATATCAACTAGTCGGTACTAAGCATTTACTTATGTGTATCTAGTGTTGTTTGTTGACGCCATGACTTGATAGGAAGTTCAGCGTTTTGTATCCTGTAGGATGTTATTGTTATATTTGCTTTTTATTAATTGTGGTCTTATACTGTTCCAATCATTATCTTCTTTTGTGTTTTATATGAAGCTAAGATGGAGATTGATAGGAGACACATTGAGGAAACCCATTGACAGCATTACAAGTCCTTGTTCTAGAATTCCTAACATAGAAGAGGTAGCGAGGGAACCAAAGAACATATGGAGAAGAGAACGAGACAAACATGGAGGTGATGAAGAAGACATGGAAACACCTTGGGCTGATAGGATGGGACAGGAAGACTTGGAATAAATTTGTTGAATGGCTAAGCGCTTTTGGGGGTGGGTGGCTGAAGGGTGTAGAATGAATGAATGAAGTTTAGAACCACAACTGCAGCTGATCTTTTGTGTTACAAGGGGAGCACAGAATAGTAACACTGTACACTACCAGGCATGTCGTAAGAAGCAACTAAGGAGGGTTGGGCATTCTGCTGGTTACCCCATCCCATAAAAAAAAATTGTTTACCACAAAAACTTCAAAAGTCAAACAAAAGCGCGTGATGCAAAAGGTCACGTCTCCAATATATGGAATGAAAATATCCGATCCTCTCTCTGCAATGTTTACAAATAACTTCTTCCATCTGCTCGGACTATTACAACGTTTCCGCTCAGGTGTGTCCGACTGATAAGTGCGTGTCTGTAATCTGTCCACAAACGGGTAATTTATCGCCCGGCACGCCTTATCAATGCTTAACCAAAGTCACTATGGCGATTTTAGCATTAATCTGTAGTTAGATGTCGGTCACACCCGAGATTAACCAACATGATTGTTGGTTAATATTATCTCATCCGTTTCTTTGCCAGCAGAGAGGAACGGATAACAAAGCAGACGTGACGACTTATCACTGAGAGGAGTGTAAGAATATTTGAAAATACAAAATATCTGCTACATAGCAGAGAAAGAAAAAAGGTGCCGACCACTACAACACCTGTCACAGAATACGGCCATAGTGGACAAGAGAGCGACCCAAAGATTATGTGACAGCAAAGTCTGGTAGAGAGAGGAAATACCAGCAGAATGGAAGGAAGGTTATCTGATGAAGTTGCCTAACAAGGGAAGTTTACAAGAGTGCACAATTATAGAGGAATAATGTTACTATCAGTGCCAGGAAAAGTATTAAACAGAATCATCCTTGAGATATTAAAAGAGTCTACAGACAAGCAACTGAGAGATGAACAAGCAGGTTTTCGACAAAACAGATCCTGTACAGACCAGATAGCCACACTGAGAATAATAGTTGAACAAAGTCTGGAATGGAATTCACCGCTATACATCGGATTCGTGAACTATGAAAAGGCATTTGACAGTGTAGACAGAGAATCACTTTGGAAACTGATGAGGCATTATGGAGTTCCCATGAAGATCATTAACTTAATAAGGAAGACCTATGAAGACATGACATGCAGAGTTCTTCATGAAGGACAACTTACAGAACCGTTTAAGATTAGAACGGGAGTGAGACATGGATGCCTCTTCTCTCCATTTCCTTTCTTACTAGTAATAGATTGGGTTATGAAAACATCGACATCACACAACAGAAATGGAATCCAGTAGAATCTGACTAAACAGCTTGATGATCTTAATATTGCAGATGCCTTGGCTCTTCTGTCCCATAGCCATAATCAGATGCAAGAGAAAATGAAAATTATCGATGAGAGGTCACAACAAGTGGACCTGAAAATAAACAGGGAAAAGACAAAGATTATGAGAATAAATGCAACAAATGATACCAAGGTTGAACTTGAAGAAACACCACTAAAGGATGTAGAATCGTACACATATCTTGGCAGTAATATAGACAAAGTTGGAGGGACAGACAGTGTTATCAACATAAGAACACAAAAAGCAAGAAGAGCTTTCATTGCATTGGAAAACATATGGAGAACAAAAGAAATCAAGTCCAACACGAATATAAGAATCTTCAACTCAAATGTCAAGTCAGTCTTATTGTATGGCTCTGAGACATGGTGAACAACAAAAACAACAACCAAAAAGCTACAGACTTTTATAAACGGGTGCTTGCGTAGAATAGAAGGACTGAAATGGTATGACAAAGTCACAAATGTGGAATTGATGACAAGAACCACACAAGTCCCAGTGGAACAAGAGTTGAGAAGAAGACGCTGGCGATGGATAGGAATAACATTGAGGAAACCTGTTGATAGCATTACAAGGCAGTCATTGTTCTGGAATCTACAGGGAAAGAGAGGCAGAAGTAGACCAAAAAACACATGGAGAAGAGAACTGGATACAGAGGTGAAAATGATGAGGAAAACATGGAAAGAACTTGAGCGGATGGCACAGGACAGGAAGACTTGGCATGTGTTTGATGAAGGCCTATGCTCCTTGGGGAGCTAAAGGGTATTGATTGATTGATTGATTGACATTAACGCTTTATTGTGAGCTTGTTATAAGGTAACCCTCAGCAGTGAAGACTTCATGTTCTATAGGGAGCGAACATAGAACTAATGATGATGATGTTGTTGTTGTTGATGATAATGATGACGATGTAAATGATGTTGATAATAATGATGATAGCTCATGGATTATCAAATATTAAATAAAATTAAGTTCATGCAGTTTTTTTCTCTTTCTCCCTTTTTTATGTATTCCCTGATATCTTAGATACGAGGGTTGTGGAGTCCGTCAAAAAATTTTCCTACTCCGACTCCCACAGCCGTTAGATACTATCAACCAGATCATATCTCTATCATTTTCAGTGTCTCTATTTCCTTATCCACTTCTCATTCAGGTTATTGGTTATCGACCCGCCGTCTCCTATTTGATGTTAAAGACATAAAGAGTTAACGCGGTTATGACAGCTCCAGCCTTTTTTATTCTATTGAGATGTCACATTCCCCGCCTTTAACAGCTACTTCTTTCAGCAAGACTCCGCGACAGCCTTGTCTGGAGCCAAGAATATTTGTATATCCCGAGTGTTTTCTTTCTGCTTGTGTCATTATTTAAAAAAAAAAAAAAGGATTGAGGGTGGGGCGGTCTTTAGATACGGGCTGGTGAAAGGCTGACAACTGGTAGGCGTCTGCTGAATTATGGAAACTCGTGATAAAAAACTTTATAGAGAACGTTACAACAGGAGAAGCGGGAACCCCATCTGACAAACGTTTCGGTACTTTTTTCTCATTAACAGCCCACTTGGGTCATGACTCCCAAGTGTTAGCCTCATTTTATCTTTTTCCTAATAATGTAACCCACTCCACCCTGGTTGCGACTTCCACTCTCAGAATATAACGACTTGAGTTCGCAATGAATTTGTCCTATTAGTTTACTTACATAACGTTTCTAAACATTACCAATTTATAACAATTCTGCGTTTTCGTGACTAAAATGAAAACAAATACGTGAGAGAGCATATTTATTAACTGGTCGAGCTCTGAAGCATTACATATTACATCGTAAACTCAGCACCCCTCTGTGAACTTCGAGATAGAATTTTTCATAGAATTTCTAAACGAGAACATTATTATCAAGCCGTTCGGTGTTGTTGCTTTTTTTCTTAATTAAATCTTTCCTCATTTTGGTTAGGCACGACACGTTCAACCTAGACACTGGGTCCGTCGATTATATTAGGGCGCATGTTCAAATATTAAAGAACATACAGTCCGGTTATTTAACTTAATCGTCGTAGAGTAAAACTTATGTCCGCTCTGTGAACTTCGAGCTAGAATTTCTTAAGAATTTCCAGACGCGAACACAATAACACGCCATCATATGTGAGTTCTTTAACGCTTCACTATCATGTAACAGTGTAAAGGCTACGGTTGCTCAATATTTCTTTCTACAAAAAACATACAAAACGCACGCACGCATACAGGTCCTATTTCAGGAGAGACCAGCAGGGCCATTTGGCTTGAGCCTCATTTCACCGGGGGTTGGGGGGCTCTCACCTCAGCATTTTTTAAACATGCCTTTCCTAACAGTAAGAATATATTTACGCATCATCCCTAACAATGAAGAGCTTCATAATGTTAAATAGACCGGGCCTCATCTGAGCTCACGGGTACACACACCCATTGGCTTCATTGGCATATGATGGTTTGTCTGCTATTTATATTTACTTGAATATACAGTACATAGAGTGGTCGTCCACTTATGATGTCACGTAATTGGTGGTGGTGGTGGTGGGGGGGGGGGGGGGGGTTGAAAGAAAAAGGGGGGGGGGGTTCAAACTTTTATAACGAAGTGTGACTATAAGGAGGGGATTTTGGAAACAAAAGTGACGTCACACACTAAGATACAAATGATCATAACGTCTTTCTTAAATGATGTCGGAAGAAATAAGATTTTCTAAACTCCATCCTTTCATAGTCTACTTTTTATCTACTATAGTTAACAACTTCATCGTGGACGACTTTTATTAATATTATAATCTAAGATAAAGTATAGATAAACTGATTTAAATTTTTTAAATTATATATTTCTATTTTTTAATGTAACGTAATGTACATTTTAAAAAAAAATGCAACTGTAGTTGATTAAAATTATAATTTAAAAAACAATACAATAACAAGTTATTACCATCCCGACAACACTCCAATGAGATCAAAAACACAAAAGTTGAAAGGGTTATGCGTATGTTTACAATTTTTGTTCGTGTGGGAAAAAAATGTATATGTATTTAGCTGGGTAGGGCAAAGGTTGGGCCCTGTCTCGTGATGGGACGCGGTACACGAAAGGGAAGATATTTGTAAAAGTCTGATTAATTGAACAATATTTTATTTATAGATTGTTATTTTAACTGCACAAGTTAACTAATTTACATTCGATTACACTCTCTCTTGTGAGTATTTTAAAAGATGGAAAAAAGTGGGTGTAGGTTTAAGTGAAAAGTGACGTCACATGAGGAGGGAGTTCTGTGTTTTTATGACGCAATGTGGCAAGGGAGGAGGTCGGGTTAAACAAGTGCAAACATTGCGTAAAGTCATATATGGACCACCCCAGAGAGCACTGGGAATAAAATGATTGGAACATCTGCTCAGAGTGAAGACATGAGCCGTTATCATGAATTTTGGTAAGCCGTTATCATGAAGTCTAGTAAGCCGTTATCATGAAGTCTGGTATGCCGTTATCACGAAGTCTAGTAAGCCATTATCATGAAGTTTGGTAAGCCGTTATCACGAAGTTTGGTGAGCCGTTATCGTAAAGTCTGGTAAGCCGTTCTCACGTTGTTTGGTAAGCCGATATCATGAAGTTTGGTAACCTTATCATGAAGTTTAGCAAGCCGTTATCATGAAGTCTGGTAAGCCGTTATCATGAAGTTTGATAAGCCGTTATCATGAAGTTTGATAAATAGATAGGTAGATAGATAGATAGATAGATAGATAGATAGATAGATAGATAGATAGATAGATAGATAGATAGATAGATAGATAGATAGATAGATAGATAGATAGAGAGATAGAGAGATATAGAGATAGATAGTAGATGGATGGATGGTTGGATGGATGGGATAGATAGATAGATAGATAGATAGATAGATAGATAGATAGATAGATAGATAGATAGACAGATAGATAGATAGATAGATAGATAGATAGATAGATAGATAGATAGATAGATAGATAGATAGATAGATAGATAGATAGATAGATAGATAGATAGACAGACAGATGGTGGGTGGATGGATGGAGTGGGAGAGGACGACCGCGGAGATAGATAGACAGATATAAATTTTGTTATATTTTAGTGCACATTGGAAAATGTTTGCAAGTTCTATCTCTTTAATCTCTGCCATTCTAGTGGTCAATAAATAACTTCGATTTCTCAAGATGTCTTCACATCTTAGGCACTCCTGGTGTGGTTCCAGTCCGCTATTCCACATGACTATTGTGACGCTCAAAAGACCATCGCTGTATGTCTAGACGCTTTAAACCACCTTAAAGATATTCTCAAGACAACGATAGTAGTGATACCATTTGTGAACTAAAATGTCCCTAAGAGGATATTTACAGACACAAGGTCTAGACATATAGACAAAATACACACAATGTGCAGAACTATTCCTCGAGTCATATTCATAATATAAAGTTTTCTGTTTGCATATAAATCAAAAGGAAAAAATAAAATTACTTATCTACAGGGTATCAGAAAAAACATTTCGTATTTGTACAATGTTATATCGTCACTTTTATCTATTGGGTATACATCAAACAGATTGTGGCCGTCTGACCGATTGTGATGGCATTAAACAGGAAATATGCGCTTCATGAGAAGAAACGACCAGTTTCGTTTATTGTACAAACATGTATAAATTGTTGAGTTTTTGATTGAAAACCATTTGAATCAGTTTTGAAATTGAATAAAACATTTGGAAAATGACCTGGCTGTTGAGGATTTTAAGCTAGTTGGAATGTATAAATGCATTGTCATGTTCTCATCCAAATCTTAACCACTAAAGCTCTCCACATACACCAACAGTAGGAGGAACGGAACGATACCTGAAGGACAGATAAAGTCTGAGAAATTAACACCTCTGGCGAGCTTTAAGCCAGTATAACCATTACTCACTTAGACATGAAATAACAACTACACTACCCCGGCCACATGTAAACAATAATTGGTACCGTGCCCAGTCCCACAAGGAAATAACACTGGTTGGGACGGTTACAAGATGTCAAAATAAGAAACAATAACTGACGTTTAATTAATAGGTTCTATTTTTAGTTTTCTGTCCAGAAGAAAAATAAGAATAAAATCTGACGTGGCCAATAAAAGACGTTACAAAAGACGGCAAAATCTACGACCTGGTAAGACGTCATTTGTTGCATAGACCGGATATAACGCCGAGTTGAAATGTTAAGTGACCTGTCATTGTATTTAATAAAATGGTATTCAGTTCTCTTTGTCTTAACGTGTTTTATTCAAATAAATTAACTAGATAAGAATGAAGAAATAACAATTTAAAAATAGGAAGTGATTTTTCAATCATCGTGTTTATACTTGTAAGTGTGAACGGGTCGTCTGAGAATAATGACAAACATGTTGGAAGATATAGATTTGTTAAAAAGCTTTTTTATTTTTAGATTTGTTTGAAGCGCACCAAAAAAGCGTTCGTGTTTTTAAGACACTCGGGGTAATTCTTAATATTACAACTCAGATGGTTGCTTTAAAAATTTAAGAAATTTAGAGCATTAAACTAATCAAAGTAATTTTGCAATAAAATTATTCAAACGGTCCCAGTGTGCAGTTATATTTGAAAATGGCGCCTTACGTCCATTGCATCTGGATAGAATAGTATGATCAAGAGCTAGACAAATTCGCCTTGACGTTTTTAAATTACCGTGTGCTTATTAAAGGATCCCGTTACACACCCATTGAGGCATATTGGGAATATGGTATTTGGCCCATATTTTCTTGACCATCGGCACACTAGGGGTGATGTGGTCAGCATCACGCCGACCGCCTTAACCTTCCCAGAGTTGCTCTGGTACCCAGTTGGGGCTGGGTCGACCCAGGGGCCGTTTGCGGCCTTAAAAAATCCCACCTCATCTGGGGATCGAACCATAGACCACTGAGCTAGGAAGCCAGTGCACTAACCACTATGCTACCGCGGCTCCCCTTGTGCTTATCACCACTGTATGAGTTTTCAATATTTGGAGCTAACCCGCGAGAGGCAACATCTTTTGAAATTCATCGGTGCTCATAAAGCAAATAGAAGTAGAAACATAATTTTGTTAGCATGTTTTTATTTTAATTAGAACTTTCTAAGACTAAAACATTAGGTACTTCTAGTAAGAAATGGGTGAAAGTACCCATTACTGTTTACAGTTTTGTTGTGACGAAATATTTTGAGAGGTTTCTGTTAAATAGCAATATTTGGTTTTCCTACAGACAGACATTTAGACACGATTCTGATATAAATATAGACTTGGCTGTGCTGAGAACAGCATGAGTCATTGAAAGTTTAGACTAAGCGAAGAATATATTGTGAAACGTTGAAATTTGAGCTCTTCATTGTAGATGTTTGATAACTTTAGTAGAATCTGAGATATAGAATTTTAAAGTTAGCATATACTAATAGTAACATATTGCAAAATTTACAACATTATTTGCAATAAATCAAAACTTCGATAAGATATTAGGAATGTTATCTGCAAAAACTTTAACGGAAAGAATCTTTGACAGATATTGTGTTGATGAACTAAGAAATAAGAAAGTTATAAGAAAATTAATAACATACAACATGATTCTGAGACATTCACGATTGTCTTCGTAGAAAAAAACCCAATTTCTTTAGCAATAAAATTTGCTGATTCAAATTACACTCACTTAGAACGTATTCTGGCAAATGATCTTGACAAATTTAGATTCAGGAGAATATAACTTATCAGAACAAAGACTAGTTCAAATTTGCATTTTTTTCTGTTTTTCAGGAGAATATTTACAATTATTTTAATTACTTTCATCACCACAATAATCATCATCTTCAATATTATTTTCTCTATCGCTCTTTATTAGAGCTGTGACGACTTGCCCAATCTTCTCTTCTTTTTTTTTATTATTATTTACGAGCCGCCATTTTTTATCATCTTCAATGCATGATCGAGAAGCCCGTAAAGTCACGGGAAATTTCACTTGCGGATATTCTCCTAGCGTTCAGTGATTTTCTCCTAGCGTCTAATACTATTTTTAGATACGACGTCATTGTTAACCCCTGACCTCGGTAGCTAGAAACCTGTTTTAATTTAGGACCGACTGCTTAAACTTAGGTAGAACCAGTTTAGGCCACTTTAGGAAACCCTCACGTGACTTTTAACGTTATTGATAGGAGCGTCTTTATGATGCAAAAGCCACGTGATGCACGCTTCGGATCACGTGTCCAAGCGGAAATCACCCGCTAAAAGTGCGGCAAACCCAGCCATTTTTCACTTGCCCAGGAAACCGAAAAAGCTAGACCTAATCTAGACAGCTGGGAATTCATGCATTAAACGCACTGAAGCCACGTGTCTAAATTGCTGGTCCATCTGAGTAGGTGAGTGAAAATCTCGTTAGAAAATAGTATTGTGATGAAATGTGTAGTGCCTTGCAAAATCGACGCAAGATTGGTATGTTTACTTTATTCATATTTTTGTTTGACGATCACATCCAGCCACATGTGATCGGGTGTATTTTATGATCCCACGGGATATGTACAAAATGTTCATAATAATGTTAACGGGAATATATATATTAATTTCTATATTAATTCTTTATTTTCGACCGATAATGTGACAAGACCGTGATATATATTCATTATAATTTACATGACGATGCGACCAGAAATGAAGTGTGATAATATTGTCAGACAATTCTAAAACACTGGTGTCCAATTTTTTGTTAAATTCATCATAATTGACATGACGATTAGGCTAGAGGCACAGAACTAGAATACTGTCGCCCGACATTTCTAGGATGATTTGGTGGTTTTAACTGACAATTATAATAATTCATCATGTTACGTTGACGATAAATCAGTACTAAAAGAATTATAATACTGCCACTTGGGCAGAGAAATATAAGAAAGGGGGGGAAACTTGATTTCAAGATTAAGCTCTAGACATATGATGTTAGAGATTAAAATCTGAGATGATTGGCAGACGGACGACTTAGGGAAAGACTGTTTTCTAAAGCTAGAAAATTAATGAAGCCGTCGTATTTGTCTTCAGTCTATGGCGGAGCCTTGCACGACAGTCCAATCTCAGAGCAGAATACGGAGTCGAGCACAGTGAAGGCAAATCCGAACCATTCAAGACCTGCCTGGTGCAACGTCAGAAGATCGGAGAACTAACCACGCTTCACTATCAGCCAGGGGCTGAAAAGCTAAGTTCCTTTAGAAAGGGAACTCACCATATCAATGCCCTATCTTTAGTCATCCATGATGAAAAACACTTGAATTGTGAGACACATATTACATACAGCGACACTAATTCCATCGACAATACTATCATTCACCATCTATTCATTATAATTTAAATAAACCAATTGGGTGTATATAATGTACCCCATGCCTTGTTCCTTCTATTAGATGTTGAATATTGTCTGATGTTTATCTTCCTTTTTAAGGGAGGGGGGGGGGGGGGGGCTCGTGAAATATAATATAATCCCAGTATAATTAAGAATAATAATAATAGAAAACTGAGAAGGGGACTATGGTAGCGAGAGACCAAATATCTCCTTTCAAACTTTCAAGACCTGTCAAGTTAGGAGAATTTACCCTCTTTGTCTCCCTTCAGCCGATGGAGAAACCCACCAGGATTTCTTGAGCCAAATCTTCCTCGGGGTTGTGACGTACGTCTAGTTTGACTAGTGAATTTTCCCTGATATGATGGATGATTTAAAGGGACCTTTAGCTTTTCATAACATTAGAACCCCTGAACATTTGTTGTAACTTTTCGTTTGCCAGAACTCATTCCACCGGGACTCATTTAGTAGGCGGCACGAGATCCCTGATAAGAATAGGAAAAGAAACAAAGATAAAAATCCAGTACCATGGTGGACAGACAGATGTTCAGAACAACTGAAATTGAGGGAGAGGGCCCTTACAAAGTATAGAAAAGCCAAAACTGAAGAGAATTACACAAACTATAAAAAAATAAGAAATGAAACAAATAAAATAATATTCAGAGCTAAAGAAAAGAGTTGGAGAAAATTTTGTCAAACATTAAACCATAGGTCCCAAATAACTACAGTTTGGAGAAAACTAAAAGCAATTAAAGGAGGAAACAGCAAAAAATTTAAAATCCCAACAATTAAAATACCAGAGAGAGCTGAAACAGATAGAGAAAAAGCCAACATACTAGCTAAATACTTTTTATCAGGTTAGTTCAATAGACAGTCTAGATAAGGCAGAAATAAATAGACGAAAAACACTGCTAGAAAAATTAAAAGAAGAAAATATGGAAACCACACAGGATGCTAAGTATTTAAATGCAGATATTACAGTAGATGAAATAGAAAGAGCTTTAGCAGAAAAAACCAATACTACCTCTGGGGAAGACATTCTGAGCTATGAAATCCTCAAAAAGGTACCAAATACAACTCTAAGAGTGATTGCATCCCTCTACAACAAAATCTGGCACACGGGAAAAATACCATGTTCATGGAAGACAGCAGTAGTCATCCCCATACTAAAGCCAGATAAGGAAGCACATGATGTCAGCTCATACAGGCCAATATCGTTAACATCACATCTAGGAAAAATTCTAGAAACAATAGTCAACAGCAGACTAAAAATTTCATCTCGAAAAGCATAATTTGTACAGTCCAACCCAGGCAGGCTTTAGAAGCCAACATAGTACAATAGAGCAACTGCTGAGGCTGGAACATGATGTTAAAACAGGCTTCAAAAGGAATGAAAAGACAGTAGCTATATTCCTTGATGTAGCAAGAGCATATGATGAGTGTTGGAGGGAGGGTGCACTACATAAAATCAGGAAACTAGGTATAGTAGGCAGAACCTACAATTACCTAGAAAACTTCCTGCAGGATAGATACTTCATGGTACAAATAAACAATGATAGATCTGAGGTATATGAGCAACAGAATGGAATTCCCCAGGGATCAGTAATATCACCATCAATTTTTACGATTATGGTCAACGACCTAGGCGACGAGTTTAAGGACTTAAAAAACAACCTATCTCAGTTTGCAGATGATGCTGCGATATGGAGAACGGGAAGAAATCTCCCATTCCTCTATAAAACAGTACAAAAACAAATAGATAAAGTATCTGACTGGATGAACAAGTGGGGATTTAATCTAAACGTTAAAAAAACCATAGGAATGATTTTCAGTAGAGGGCGTGTAATTAAAAACAATATAATTGACATAAGCATTAATAAGCAAAAAGTATGCACAGCAAAATCAACTAGATTTCTTGGCATGGTACTAGACCAGCAACTAAACTGGAACAAACACATAGACCTTTTAGTGCAAAGCAGTAGAGGACTTATTAATATGCTAAGATATATGAAAGGAAGTGGTTGGGGCGCCTGCAATAAGACAATGTTAACATTCTATAAATCATTTATTAGAGGCAAACTTGACTATGCCAGTGTTGTCTATGCATCAGCCGCCCCAAGCAATAAGAAGAAACTAGACACAGTCCAAAACCAGGCACTATCAATAATAGCAGGTGCCTCAAAGGGAACATCAGCAGAAGCACTAGAAGTAGCGCTAGGCATTATACCCCTGGAGCTAAGGAGAAAAGAACTGAGATTCAGCTACTGGGCAAGAGTGGCAAAAGATCCAACTCACCCGGCACATAAAACCTTTGATAGGGGTAACCAGTACATAGGCCACATTCCATTAAACCATAATAGATACCCGTCAGGGTGGAAAACAATGGATGAAGTGGATCAATACCCAGACCTGTTTAATGCGATAAACAGTAGTGCTCTGTATAAAGCAAAGATCCCACCATGGGAATTAAAAGTGCCAGAAACTGACTCCCACTTATCAAAGATCATAAATAAATCTAACGACATAATCTCAGCAAAAAGTAAAACACTAGAGTACATAGAACGGTATACAAATAATAGCCTAACTATATATACAGATGGGTCCAAAGATGAAGAAGGACAATTAGGAGCAGGAATAGCAATACCAAAACTAAAAATTTATAAAAGATACAAAGTAACAAGTAATACATCTATCTTTACAGCAGAATTAGTGGCAATCCTAAAAGCTTTAGAAATAGCTGCAGAAAATCCACCAAAAAAAGTAACCATTCTCACAGATTCCCTATCATCAGTACTAGCAATCAGAAACAGAACAGAAGGCAGCAGGCCAGACATTATAGAGGAAATACTACAGGTTAATACATATCTACAAAATATAGGATGCAGTGCAACACTAACATGGATACCATCACATGTGGGGATAGCAGGAAATGAGCTAGCAGACAAAGAAGCCAAAGGGGGGAGAACTAGCCATAACCAAATTGAAGTAGGCTTAGGGAAGTTTGAAATTAAGAGCTTAATTGCTCAAAAAATAACTAAAGAATGGATAACAGCATGGGACCTAAGTAAAAAAGCAAGACACTCATATAAAATCCTTAAAAAACCAAGCAAAAAATGTCAAATAAAAGATGAACTAAAAATACCAATTAATAAAAAATTGCTGAGACTCAAGCTGGGAACTGGATATTTCATGATAGAGGAACCCACATGTGAAGAGTGTCAAGAACCAAACACAATTAGGCACTTTCTAGTGGACTGCAAAAAATATGACCAACAGAGGCAAAACATTAAGACATACTGTAGTAACCACAAGGTAGAAATGAGTGTAGAAAATCTCATAGGCACAAAGAGCCCTTCAGAAATGCAAAAGTTAATAAAACACTATATTACAAAAACTAAAGCTAACATATAAAAATCAAATAAGGAATTGAACCAGTAGTCCAAACTGGTGAAAGACTCGCCCCAGAAACATACAGATTAACCAAATAAACCATCCAGTAAAAATCAAAAACATACTAACTTAGAAAATAGCATATATTGGAATTTTTTTTAAAAAACCATGTTGAACTATAACTACAAAAGGAAAAATACCGACTAGAGATAATATAATATAAAACAAATACAAACAAAAACATATTACAATAAAAGAAACACGTCCTGATATAACCAACAAATCCATGTACATGGTAGATGGTTGAAAGGGGCGTGCTACAAAATGAAGTAGCAAACACATTAATAAAAAAAAAAAAAAAAAGACACGTTATCACTCGCTGGCCAGACCTTTACAGAAGCACTAGCTTTATTGAAATCTTGTTATAGATTTTCCCCTGGATTTTATATATATTTGCAGTGATTTCTAATTCTGTGCAAAGCGGTAATATATATTGTGTAAAGTGATCAGTGGTCTAGTCATTCTATTTAAAGGGATTTTGTGTTAATTTAAATCTATTTAATTAAACCATCTCAAGAGTTCCAGTTTTAAATATAATGATCTATCTATTATATTATTTCAAAAGATAATAGATGCTTAAATTAACTTTTAAAGTCGCGAAGGAATTTATAATTAATAAATTCAGTTAAGTCCTAGTTTTATAGATGTGGGTTTTTAACCACTAGAATTCGCGCAGTGTTTATTAAATACATAATTAAATACGCGAGCATATTATATATAGGCTTAACGGGAAATTCATCGCGCTTTAGAAGGTTATTTGTTTTCGGTATATTACATGTCTTTTTTTTTTTTTCTTTCATACAGAGTGATCGTAACCTGTGCGATCCCAGCATTAAGAAAGCAATAAAGAAATCAATCTAAGCAAAGCAAAGCATAAACAGTGTGTAGAGTTCCCCTGACGCAGAACTTGTTGAGACTGTGTAAATTTTTAATCTTTGAGGCGATTCTATGTTTGGAATTCCGCTATCTAACTTATAGCAAAGAAAGCACACCCAAAGACAAATTTAACGCACCATCAAACAACTTAAGTCGTAACGGGAAGAAGAACACTGGCCCGAGCTTTGTTAGTTTACTGACACAGAGAGATAATTCATAATTTCCTGAACAGTGATGTGACTAGTTTTCTCACTGGACTTAAACCATACCTCACGGATAAAGTGTACCAGCACGCGTAAGAATTTTATTATCCGCGGCATAGTCAAATAGACCACACCATCCTCACCCCGGTATCAGAGACCGTGCCCTCCCATAGAAACTGTTATTAAGAAAAGAGACACAACTACAGATTCATTTTCCAGCGATTACGGGATCCTTTTATGTGCTGACCGCCTACCCGATAATCTGGGGCTAGAACTTGAACAAACACTCATACATTTAGTTGAGGTGTAACTGCTGTTGTGTTATTCTATGGAGTGCAAGATTTTTTTCACAATCGGTAAGTGAGAGCAAGATGAGTGAAGGCCTTTGCTAGCGCGTGTATGAATGACAGGAAATTAATTCTTTTGTGTGACCATTTTGTTAACTTGCTTACCTGGTAACATATATCTTTTCTGTATACCCTACATTGTTCCTTTAAGTGGGATAGTTGATAATTTGTTAACTCTGTTTAAAACCCACCTCCTTTCCATTTGCTTAGTAAAGGGAAGAACAGTTTTTTTTTTTTCTATCACTTATACCTAACTTGGTAACACCTCTTTCAGAGTAATTAACTTTACTGTTAGGTTAACGTACCCGTGTTCCTGATATTATCTATCTCTGGACTGGGTTTGTCTTTGTCTAATGAGCGGGAAGGGCTTAGTCGATACCAATCTTCTTCACCCCCTCCCAAACTTGTTATTTGCATTTGTGTACTTATGATAATTTATGTAATATCTGATATTTTTAGTGATTGATGTTTAAAGTGAATAAAATCACCTAAACTCATTTAGTTCTGTGTGTTGGATATACCCAAAGCCCAACTTTTCCCCTATTCGTTTAATATAGTTTGTATCAACGTCGTGTGTGTGTTTGAAAACACCAAATCGGTGTGCGCGCAGATGCGAGTCTGGAAAACTGGCAAATAATTGTTTGACCAGGAGAGTGAAAGAGAAGATTGAGAGACACGATTTGTCGTAAATAAGTCTGTCTTTACTCTCCTCCAGCACGCTGTGAAGTAACTATTAAATCTCTACATTTTCTATCACTGAGCTTTCCATCATCATTTTCCACTCTAAACCGGACCACTATTTCTACGACTCTTTTCTCTCAAAATAAATTTACGACAATATTTGGCCGGCTCGTCTGGGATAATTTTGAGATACATTTGATGCACACATATTTGTGGGCTGGTTCTGGGATCTTGAGCTACATTTGAGGCAATCGCATAGCCGGGTTAAAGATATTTTGAGTCTGATTTAGTTTGGGTCTAACTAGGTAGAGTGTGAATGATTTGTCTTTGTGAATTAGGGAAATAAATAAATAATTACACCCCTAGACAAACGTTCTTTAAGTATTTGGGTTGTCCACACAGCATATTTACAGGTTGTTTTCTCTCCACAGCAGTAGAAAGTACAGATAAACAAATATATTTGCTATTTTATTATCCTCTGGCGGAGATAATTATATTTCTTTCTTTATAAAGTTGCTGGGATTGCGTGATTGTTTTACAGTCACTAAGGTTTTTGAAGTCAAAAAGAGTTGAGCTTAGCTAAAGACGGATTGTTCTGATTTTAAAAATTAAGTTAACAACGTCTCATCTCAATAATTGACTTTAGGGACGGAGTTTGTTGTCAGAGATTTAAAATTTAGGGGAAAATTTTTTTTTCCTTTTAAATTGTTTTAATATAAATTTTTCTCTACTGTTAGTAAAAGTAGATTCTTTTCCAGTGTAACTTACCATTTAGTGGCATAGTCGCTTGCGTTTAGAGCCTTAATTGCCAGATAATAGCAGCGATAAGTTTGCACAGTACAGGTAGGAGGTAACACAGGTAAATTTGTACTTGTGTTTTTTTTTCTCGTAGCGGTTCAGAGTTCCTCCCTTTCGCGTTTCTTCTTACTAGTTCTCTAAGCATACTTCATCTTATTCTTTAACAATGGCAGAGAGGATAAAGATGAGGTCCATCTTGAGGCTGGAAGCGAAAGAGGCAGGATTAGATGCAGAAGCTGCAAACGCGTTTATTAACCAGGAATTGGAAATATATGACGCGGAGCAACAGAGAGCCGAAGCTGAGAGGAAGGCGAAGCAACAGAGAGCCGAAGCTGAGAGGAAGGAAGAGAAAGAAAGAACAGAGAGGAGAGAAGCCCAGGAGAGGGCAGATAAGAAAGAAGCGGAAGAACGTCTTTTGGAACAGAAGAAAATTGAAGCAGAGATGGAAACTCGCAGAGAGAGAGAGAGAGAGACAAGGAAAGACAGCATCAACTGGCGCTTAAGGCTCTAGAGAGTCGGGGCGCCTCTACTTCGACTAACGGAGAGCCGTCTTCGCCCCAGTCTCAATCAATGGACCTCTCCAGTACTCAATCTGCCCAATTAACTGCTATGTCGTTTTCTTTAGAATCTTTTCCTAGCCCTAACGAAAAAATTGACAGCTACCTAGAAAAATTCGAGAGACTCGCGAATCTTTATGGGTTAGAGAGTACCCGCTGGGCGCTCAAACTTTCAACGTCACTGAAAGGCAATGCTTATGACGTGTACACAAAGCTGGGACCGAATCAACATGATTACGACATGTTGAAAAAGGCCTTACTACAGCAGTTTGAGATGACTGCCCGAAAGTTTCTGCAGTTGTTCAGAAACAGCCGAAAAGAGAGCACGGAAACATTTCCCCAGTTCTCTTCACGTCTCACGGGTTATCTGACAAAGTGCATTGAATTATCTGACCTACCTCTTTCATATGAGGGACTCCTCGAACTTGTTCTTGTGGAGCAGATAAAATCCACTTTGTCGAATGAAACACGTAGATTTTTGGCGGAACAGGGGGCAGTCAGGCTTGAAGACATACTCAATAAAGCCGAACGCTATAGCAATGCAATGGCCGAACTTCCCAGCACTAAACGTAAACCCACCGATGAGCCATCTCGAAAACAGAATCTAGAGCAGGCATCCTATTCTTCCACTTCCTCTCAACATTATAACCAACGAGATAACAATACCCAGAAACCTCCCCAGGAAAAATCGAAATTCTACAAAACCCGATACCCCCCCAACAAAAATTCTGATCAACCCAACAAGCCTACGTGGCAGCGCGGCCACCAAGGTCAAGGAAAAGGGAAGACCCCTACACCAGGAACGTCTGATCAGGGCAAACAAACCGGTGCAAACCGCATTGGATGTTTGCATACAGCCTCGAAAGGTAGAGTCAATGTCAGTGATTCTCAACCTGAGGGGGACCGACCCTCAACTCGAGGAACTGTAATTTTGAACGGTACCTCTACTACTTGTCTTTTTGACACTGGATTAAGTTTTGATTGTATTGTCGCTAGGCACCTAGTCAAACCCGGTCAGGAGACAGAGGAAACCGTCAAACTTAGTGGAGTTTTCAGGAGTGATGCACCCAGGACGCTTCCTATCGCACTGGTAGAAATACACTCTGACTTTGTCAGAGGAGTTATTAAAGCGGCCATAATGGATGATCCGATCTACCCAGTTATCCTGGGATGTAGATATGTGTTCATTGGGAGACCTAAGGAGCCGATTGTGGCAGCGGTAACCACAAGAGGGCAAGCCAAGAAGGAGAGGGAGCCTGCGCCAAACTTGTTGCCGAATGAACTGAAGGAGGCGCAACAAAAGGACCCTACTCTGGCGCCCTGCTTTAAAAAACTGCCCATGGCTAAGGACCCCAGACACAACGGAGACATCTTTTCTAAGGATGGTGTATTGTATCGTAGAACGGGCAACCCGGACACGGGGAATAACCAGCTCCTAGTACCGACGCAGTACAGAAACCAGATCTTAGAAATGGGGCACTCTCTTCCCTTTAGCGGACACATGGGACAAAACGCCACTATTCAGCGAATAAAAAACCACTATTGGTGGCCAGGAATGAACTCTGACATTGTCAGGTACGTGAAATCCTGCGCCCAGTGCCAACGGGTAGCACCCAAGCACTTGACACCCCCAGTACCTATGGGGCAAATGCCAATAGTAGGGACTCCATTTGAACGGGTTGCTGTCGACATTATTGGTCCTCTGGAAAAGACCAAAAGAAGGAACAGGTTCATCCTGACCTTAGTTGACACTTGCACTATGTGGGCCGAAGCCGTACCGCTACCATGCACTAATTCCAAGCATGTCGCAGAAGCCCTTGTGCAAATTTTTACACGGTTGGGATTCCCTCAACAAGTTTTGACGGACAATGGATCCCAATTCCGTAGCCTGTTAATGGAGGAGATCTTTAAGATCTTGAGGGCCAAACATATCCACACAAGTCCCTACCATCCGGCCGGAAATGGGCTCGTGGAACGACGTTTTAACGGTACCCTCACCATGATGTTACGTAAGCTGGGTCAGGAGAAACCGGAAGACTGGGACCAATATATATCGGCTGCCTTATTCGCCCTACCGAGAGGTACCCCAAGCGTCTACGGGTTTTGCGCCAGCTACACTTTTATTTGGCAGACCTATTAAGGGGCCACTAGAAGCCTTACTTCGGTCCCTGACAGACCAGAAGGCTGACGAGACAGTCGTCTCTGCAAGCAAGTATGTATCTGAGCTTAAGGAAAGGCTAAAGCTAGGATGGGATCTAGCTACTACCAACCTTAAGAAAGCCCGCGCTAAAATTACTAAAAGATACAACAAAGCTGCAAAAGAGAGAGAACTACAACCAGGGGAGAAAGTCCTATTGCTACTTCCAACCGGAAGCAATAAACTTCGCATCGGATGGCAAGGACCGTTTACCGTCCTTAAAAAGATCTCACGTACCAACTACAAGATCTCCATCAAAGGAAAGGAGAAGGTCTTCCACATAAATCTGCTAAAGAAATATTTGGAAAGACCGGTGCCATCCTCCGAGCATCTCCTGGCTGTCGCCATAGCAACGGAAGACGAGGAAGATGATGATGGTTGCATGGAGTATCCACTGCAACCCACAGAATCCTTTAAAGATGTCAAGTTCGGCGACAATCTCTCACCAGAACAACAAACAGAAACTAGGGCTCTACTAAAACAGTACAGTGCAGTTTTAACGGATGTACCTGGTCGAACAAATCTCATTGAATTTGATATGAAATTAACAAACGAGACCCCTGTTCAAACCAGAGTTTACCCCATCCCGTACGCTAAAGCTGATGCACTTCGCGGAGAAATAGACAAGCTGCGTCAGGCAGGAATTATCAGTGAGTCTACATCTCCTTACAGCTCGAGCGTAGTGCTGTTGCAGAAGCCCAATAAGGAAGTTCGGCTGTGCATTGATTACAGGTTGCTAAACGCTGTAACGGAATTCCAGCCCGAACCTCTCCAAACTGTTTCTGAGTTGTTCACCAAGCTCAGCAAAGCTAAGATCTTCTCCAAGATTGACCTCAGCAAAGGTTATTATCAAATACCAGTCAAGGAGGAAATTAAACCTTTGTTAGCTTTCAGCACTAGTGAAGGACATTACACATTTAACGTGATGCCGTTCGGTTTGCATAACGCACCAGGAGTGTTCACCAGGATGATGAGGAAGCTTCTAGAACCTTTGCAAAGTCCCCATATCCATAATTTCATGGATGACATCTTAATTGCATCGGAAACCTATGAAGAACATATTGCTACGGTTGCTATGCTCCTCAGGAGACTACAGGAAACGGGTCTCACAGCCAGACCTAGCAAATGTCTCATCGGGTTTGAACAGTTAGACTTCCTGGGGCACACTATTTCTCACGGATGCAGTTGGCCTATTAAGAAGAACGTGGAGAAAATAGTGGCAGCAAAAAGACCCCGAACGAAGAAAGACGTACGTTCCTTCATATCGCTATGTGCATACTATCAGAAGTACATCCAGAACTTCAACGGACTGACGGCACCTCTGACTGACCTCACAAAGAAAGGTTGTCCTGATAAGGTCATATGGGATCAAAAGTGCGAACACGCGTATAGCACTTTGAAAGGACAGTTGTCTGCATACCCCATTTTGAGGTTGCCTGACCTCAAGAAACCTTTTGTACTGAGAGTCGACGCGTCAGGTCAGGGCATCGGGTCAACACTGCTTCAAGCCGATGACAGTGACCTGAACATGCTATTTCCAGTTGCCTATGGCAGTCGGAAATTAAATAAAGCGGAACGGAACTACAGCGTAGTTGAAAGGGAATGTCTTGCTCTGATTGACGGTATCAGACGCCATCATGAGTTTCTTTATGGTACATCGTTCACGGTGCAAACAGACCACGCTCCGTTAGCATTTCTTGGTGCCAATAAAGAATTTAACGCTAGGATCATGCGTTGGGCCCTCCTTCTAAGCGTCTATTCTTTCAAAGTGGAATATATTCCGGGAAGACAGAATGTCGGGGCTGATTTTCTGAGTAGAAACTGGTCTACAGAGGAAGAAGAGCAAACTGAAGATACCACTCATCCTAAAATCACCAATCAGGTCACCTCCATTGTCAAAAATGAAAACATGAAAAATGGTTTCATGTCTAAAAGTGGGGGACGATTGTGACGTACGTCTAGTTTGACTAGTGAATTTTCCCTGATATGATGGATGATTTAAAGGGACCTTTAGCTTTTCATAACATTAGAACCCCTGAACATTTGTTGTAACTTTTCGTTTGCCAGAACTCATTCCACCGGGACTCATGTAGGATACGGCGACGAGATCAAAGAGACAGACCGAGGGATCTTAAGGGAGACTATCGGCGCTATCAAAGACAGTAGTTTTCCCTGATACGAGACGCAGTTGCTTGCCGCTAATTTCGCGTCTCGGTGTCAATCGAGGAACCGAGCGAACGGGGGAAAGCGAAACGGGCAGCAGCGAGCGGATACGAAGACCAGGGGGCGGCTTCTTCTCTTGATTTGGCGGTCAGATCCCCAAAAGTTCGTGAGATCAAATAAGTTGTCAAGTTTATCATGTCCCACTCAACTTACATTTCATTTTAGCTAAATAGACCATGTAGAACTAGACACGTTATCACTCGCTGGCCAGATCTTTACAGAAGCACTAGCTTTATTGAAATCTTGTTATAGATTTTCCCCTGGATTTTATATATATTTGCAGTGATTTCTATTTCTGTGCAAAGCGGTAATATATATTGTGTAAAGTGATCAGTGGTCTAGTCATTCTATTTCAAGGGATTTTGTGTTAATTTAAATCTATTTAATTAAACCATCTCAAGAGTTCCAGTTTTAAATATAATGATCTATCTATTATATTATTTCAAAAGATAATAGATGCTTAAATTAACTTTTAAAGTCGCGAAGGAATTTATAATTAATAAATTCAGTTAAGTCCGAGTTTTATAGATGTGTGTTTTTAACCACTAGAATTCGCGCAGTGTTTATTAAATACATAATTAAATACGCGAGCATATATATAATAGGCTTAACGGGAAATTCATCGCGCTTTAGAAGGTTATTTGTTTTCGATATATTACATGTCTTTTTTTTTCTTTCATACAGAGTGATCGTAACCTGTGCGATCCCAGCATTAAGAAAGCAATAAAGAAATCAATCTAAGCAAAGCAAAGCATAAACAGTGTGTAGAGTTCCCCTGACGCAGAACTTGTTGAGACTGTGTAAATTTTTAATCTTTGAGGCGATTCTATGTTTGGAATTCCGCTATCTAACTTATTTTAACGACACAGTCGTAACGGGAAGAGATAATTCATAATTTCCTGAACAGTGATGTGACTTAGTTTTCTCACTGGACTTAAACCATACCTTACGGATAAAGTGTACCAGCACGCGTAAGAATTTTATTATCCGCGGCATAGTCAAATAGACTACACCATCCTCACCCCGGTATCAGAGACCGTGCCCTCCCATAGAAACTGTTATTAAGAAAAGAGACACAACTACAGATTCATTTTCCAGCGATTACGGGATCCTGTTATGTGCTGACCGCCTACCCGATAATCTGGGGCTAGAACTTGAACAAACACTCATACATTTAGTTGAGGTGTAACTGCTGTTGTGTTATTCTATGGAGTGCAAGATTTTTTCACAATCGGTAAGTGAGAGCAAGATGAGTGAAGGCTTTTGCTAGCGCGTGTATGAATGACAGGAAATTAATTCTTTTGTGTGACCATTTTGTTAACTTGCTTACCTGGTAACATATATCTTTTCTGTATACCCTACATTGTTCCTTTAAGTGGGATAGTTGATAATTTGTTAACTCTGTTTAAAACCACCTCCTTTCCATTTGCTTAGTAAAGGGAAGAACAGCTGGGAAGAACAGTTTTTTTTTTCTATCACTTATACCTAACTTGGTAACACCTCTTTCAGAGTAATTAACTTTACGGTTAGGTTAACGTACCCGTGTTCCTGATATTATCTATCTCTGGACTGGGTTTGTCTTTGTCTAATGAGCGGGAAGGGCTTAGTCGATACCAATCTTCTTCACCCCCTCCCAAACTTGTTATTTGCATTTGTGTACTTATGATAATTTATGTAATATCTGATATTTTTAGTAATTGATGTTTAAAGTGAATAAAATCACCTAAACTCATTTAGTTCTGTGTGTTGGATATACCCAAAGCCCAACATTTCCCCTATTCGTTTAATATAGTTTGTATCAACGTCGTGTGTGTGTTTGAAAACACCAAATCGGTGTGCGCGCAGATGCGAGTCTGGAAAACTGGCAAATAATTGTTTGACCAGGAGAGTGAAAGAGAAGATTGAGAGACACGATTTGTCGTAAATAAGTCTGTCTTTACTCTCCTCCAGCACGCTGTGAAGTAACTATTAAATCTCTACATTTTCTATCACTGAGCTTTCCATCATCATTTTCCACTCTAAACCGGACCACTATTTCTACGACTCTTTTCTCTCAAAATAAATTTACGACAGGGGTGATCCAGGAAAATTTCACATTCATATCTATTATTTCTTCTAATAAATTCTTATCCTTCCTACGCTACGCCACAAGAGCATACAACCACCTGTAGCTAGTCCCCTTGAAGAATTCCTGCCCCGAAACATTCATGTGCTCTTGCCGTGGTTTTTTTCTGTAACAATATGTTTGACTTGATGAAGTTGTCAGCTCCCTTCAGAATCTCAGTAGTCCCTGTCACTGTATGTTTTATGACAACGCAACAGAGGTATGCTGTGCTTAAAGCATTGCCGATGTTGTGTTATTGACAGCTCAGAGCTTTAGTGAGAGCTATTCAGTTCTCGTGAACTTAAGATCGCATGACGTGGTCAGGTGGCCATGAACCACGGGACTGGCTTGAAGTTGGTTAGTCTGGAGAAACCCGCCGTGGAAGGCAGATGACATAGCCATTAGGCAGATCTGTAAGCCATGTTGGTATTTGCTGGTTTTTTCTATCAGCAGATGTTTGTTGCAGTATTCCTGTTGTATTTAGGCGACATACTGCTAATCTATCAAATTGGGTTTTCTTGCGTTTAACCTAGCTAATGTTAGTACATAGTTATGAAGTTTTTTATGTTATATGTTTCTTCAGTCAGGTTTGACATTGCTTTGTTAGCGCGATTATTGTAGCCTGTTTAAGTCCTTATAGTGTTGTAGAAAGTGTTTCATTATAGTCCACTCATGCTGCATTTTGGCTATGTCGTTATATACTGAATAAGCAGGGATTGGAATGAGCTGTGCTTTCCCTCGTTCGGCGTGAGAGCAACTTGGTGAGCCTATAGGTTGTAACGAGCCACTATTTAATACGTCTGTAAAAAAAAAAAGACCCCTCCATATCTAATATAATCACACTTTTTGTTGCTAATTCGCCACATTTGTCCTTTGGCGAACATATTGCACACTCCTGATCTAGCCCTTTCCCCATAACCCAATTACTGCTGCTCCTGTTTCTGCCGTGAACCTGACTGCACCCGAAGTTATTATCAATTATTTAGATATCAAAAAAAGGCGCCAATCTGTGCCGACGTTTTCCTCACGAGTCATATTAGTGCTACCATTATCGTTATTTGTGTCGTTGTGATAATGACTTCCGTCATTTTCGTTTACTCTTACATCATTTCAATGAGGTTCCCTGTGTTTGATAGTCAATACTTCTGGCCATGCACATGTAGAGCCGAACATAAGGACTTTTTAAGGATGTGGCGAGTTCTCTTGACGGTACTTCTCTCCCACTCCTTGTACCGCACTGTACTCTTCTGAGACGCAGTTTCATGCAGTTGACTTAGATGACATTGTAATTTTCGCACGTGATGCCCACTCTAGTATTTTACAAAAAAAAATTGGCTTTTTAAAAAAAAAAATCTTACTGCAAGTAATTTTTATGAGTATATGAGGAGAACTGCCGTAAGACGGGGGTAAAACGAAAAAAAACAAACAAAAACACAAATAGTAATGTGTCTCACTAAGAGAAAGGACAAGGACAAACCTTCGTTGCGGCCACAAGGCCTTCGTCAGGAACAGACACACAAAAGACAGAAGGGAAAGAAAGTGAGAATTAAGTGGAGAACATGAAACTATAGAAATAAGAGAAAAATACTCCCTGATGTGTGTCACATGTTGGAGCAAAAATGTCCGCTACTGAACCGGAAACCGGAAACCTAATTCTCACTTTCTTTCCCTTCTGTTTTTTATTTGTCTGTCACTGACGAAGGACTTGTGGTCGCAACGTAGGTTTTTCCTTGTCCTATCTCTTAGTAAGACGTATTACTATTTGTGTTTTTGTTTGTTTTTTCCAAGTAATTTTTAAGAAAAATTCATGATGAATCACAGTTGAACGCTCGGGGCGCTGTTTTTGAAAGAAACAAAATAGATGAAATAAACAAGGAATAATGCAGATTTAAGAATGAAATAATTGTAAATTTTAAAACAGTTCATATCTTAATCACTGAAACAATGCAGTTTCAAATGCTCTTTTAAAATCTTAATAAAAAAATTTATTTTTTAAAAATACGTTTCGGCTTCGCCTTCCAAGACACTGAGCTTCCACGAGACGGCACTGTGCAATTCTTCTTACAACCATAGCTGCTGGCTGTCAAAGCAGTCAGTGGCCGCCACGCCTGGTGGCATCTTGTAGGGCAGCAACAAACTGCTTCCACTTTGCTATGTTGTTGGCCCGTCTTCGTGCAGTACCCCAGCTCTGGTGCATTCATTACATCTCGGCCTCCACAGTTCTCCGTCAAGTTGATTTTGCTGGGCACAAGTACGGTATTTTTTAAAGTAATATTTTATGTTTTACTTCTTTTTATCTTCTCCTTCGGCGTTCGCTCTTAGAAAAAATCTATCTCTCATATAAAGCTCGCAGCCCGTCTCAGGCTTCTCTCGTCACCATACAGTTTCTCCCTCAAATCAAGGAATAAGTATATGTATTATCAATAAACATTTATTTTTTTCAAACGTTTTTCATTATACTTTCGTTCAATATCATAACAGGTCTAATAACACTGGCTAACAAAAAAAAATTTTTTTTCTTTCTCTAACATTTCTATGTTTTTTGGGTCAATTTTAATGCGCTGTTTTTAAATCTGCAAACCGTTTTTCTCTATCAGGTCGGGATCTCTAGAAATACGCAATTGAGGTTTTTTAACAACGCATACAGTATTACAACATCATTCGTACAAGAAGTATAACAGTTATGTAGGCTTGAATGTCTTTGCAGTCGACTTTCGTCGGTGAATGGCATGTGGTACATCGCGATGAAGCATCCAACAATAATCGGCAAGCATGGTCACACTCCATCGTCCTTGATAACGTGACTCCATTACGGCGATATCTTGATGGAGTTTTCCTCCATGTTCATCGCTGACTTCGCCAAGGTTGTCAGGGAAAAAGTCAAGATGCGAATCGAGCAAATGGATTTTGAGGGACATGTTACAGCCCATAATTCTCTATGCATCTATGCACTGCTTAACAATATGCACATAGTCGACAGATTTGTGATTTCCCAGAAAGTCATCCACGATCGATTTGAATGCCATCCATGCGCGAAATTCACTACCATGTAACAAGTTCTCGAATTGTTTGTCTGCAATAACTTTCCTAATCTGAGGTCCTACAAAGATACCTTCCTTTATCTTTGCATCGCTCACTTGCTGAACCTATTCTCGAAGATAAGTGAAAGCTTTGCATGTTTTATCTAACGCTTTTACGAAATTCTTCATGAGCCCCAACTTTATATGTAACGGTGGTAAAATGATGCTGTCTTTGTTAACTAATGGCTCGTGTATTACATTTTTATGCCCGAGCTGCATACGATCCCTGATAGGCCACACATTTCTTGCATAATGTTCCTGTCTGTTGCGGCTGTCCCATTCACATAGGAAGCAACAAATTTAGTATACCCAGTCTGCATGCCCGTGAGAATTGCAATGACCTTTAGGTCTCCACAAATCCGCCATTGGTAGTCATTGTACTTTATTTTTGCCAAAAGTATAGCCATATTGTCATAAGTTTCTTTCATATGAACAGAATAGGCGACTGGAATTGATGAAAATAAATTTCCGTTATGCAATAACACGGCTTTTAGACTAGTCTTGGAAGAGTCGATGAAAGGTTGCCATTCGTAGACTATGTGCTCATGACCGAGGTGCACCATTAGACCGTTTGCATCTTTGCAATAGCAAATGTCATCATCCATCTCAAAGTATTAAACATGTTCTCTGTGTCTATGACGAAATTTAGATATCGGAGGATTGGGCGCTAAAAGATTCCATTCTTTGAGTCGCGAACCGAGTAATTCCGCTTGTTCTTTGGTAAGAGCGAGATCACGTATTAGATCTGAAAGTTCTGAATGGTTAATTAAGTGAACACCATCATTCACCGGTATATAATCCGAGTCAGAATTAGTTTCTAAAGCAGGTAAACTATCACTTTCTGATGGTTCATTCCCGTCCAACGGATATTGTTCTGATGGAACTGGGATCGGACACGTGATTGGATCATGAGGCACTGGTTTCGAAACCGATTCAATATTTGAATAATCCACAGACTTTCTAGTTTTAAAAGTGAAACCATGGATATTTGTCAAGCAGAAGTAACAATCAGTAGCGTGATTTGTCGGTTCACGCCATATTACTGGCACTCCAAAAGGCATCGACTTATGCTTCGGCGATTTTCGTAACCAACCTGCCAATCTATTTGCACAAGTCGAACAAACTGCATTTGGCTTCCAAGATTTATTTGCATCATCAACTTTCAAATCGAACTAAAGTTCATATGCTTTCTTTAGTAATGGTGTAAAGTTTTTCTGGTGAACACGATCGGTAAAATATCTGCACATGTAAAAGAACAGATCAGCCGAATTTCTACAACTTCTAGAAGCCATATTTCGCTCAGAATTATTTTAAAATACAGTGACTATTTGGAAAATAGCGTAACATATGTCATGCATCTTTTAGCAGTATAAAAAGTAGAATTATTTTGCATTTTATTAATTTTTAATAAGTTATATAAGTAAAAATGAAACTGAGCAAATAACGGTTTCCCAAAAATATATTTATTCACAAATATCTTAAGAACCCGATGTGATAGAGATAAACGGATTTCAAATTTGAAATCAGCGCAAGAAACTGATCTAGGAACACTTATTCTTATATAAGAAAGAAAAATGTTGTTTGTCAGTGTAATAGCAAATCGCCACAAATGTAATACCCTTGCCTGGACATACAGTTGTGTGGCAGATATAAGCGTCAACGTCGTCACACACATGGTGCATAATGATGGCGACACCCAGAAACACTGTGACATACAAACCCCAAACAGTTGCCGCTAAATGCTTAACCAAACCACGCATATTGAAGCACTCACAAACTTTCACGAGTGCAATATCAAACACGGAAATCCATACGTGGGAACTAAGTGTACAGTCGATGCTTAAATTGTTTGTCTACTACATACCACGAGGGAGATATTCAAATAGAACTCCGCAGCTGTTGTAGTATTCAGTGACCCTCTGACATTCTTCAGCCAGGTCCTTAAGAGAAGTACTTCTTCTTCTCCGTGGCGCACTCAAAATCGAGTGTAAGTCGAGAAGAACAGAACCAAGAAAATCACGACCAAGTAACAATCCGAAAAAAAGAATATTGATTTTAAAAATTCCAACTTAAACAGCAAATTCATGTTCTCAGAAGTAAAATGGTACTCTAAATCCCTATAGGACGCGCTGATATGAAATTTAAATTTTGCTTATGTTATAATCCAAGCTGCTTCGCGTAGTTCCTGGGAGTCTCTGTAGAGACAAAGAAACAAATACGACTACTACACTCTCAGACATATCGAACTCGGCGACTAATATGAGATTTTATATGAGGCTGACAACCTAATAATATAAAACAAATTGCCACATAATCCACCCTTGCAAGAGGTTGTAACTGCTTTGGGCAGGCTCCTGCATGACCAGCTACAACAGTTGCTTTATGCTTCGTATGAAACGCAAAGCAACATGATGATTTTTATAATCCTTGCAGATAAGGCATAACAACTTCAATGTGTGCTCAGTACTGGGGACTTTAACTTTGCGAGCACGCCGTGTTTAAGCATACATACATACTACACAACAACAAAATTAGCTAAAAATTTACCAGACCTCAGGTCTTTAATGTGTCGACTTGCAATCTAGTATAACCAATGGACCTTGTGTATTTGTTGAAGGGGGTGCACCTCGCCAAACAAGGCAAATTACCTATTTAGACAAATAAATTATCATACTCCATCGATTTTTTTGGTTGATTTTTTTAAAATGACGAGGATTCATTTCCTGTTCCTTGCGTTTTGCTGCTTCACAGCTTTAGAATGCTAAATTACAAACATCAGAAGCATTACAAATTAAGGTATTTATACATTTATAATAGTTACTTCGTGATTAGAGTATCATATGTCTATTACCAACTGCATGCACTGTTGCATTAAATGGAGGCTTGCCCAGAATAGAAGGATTGAAGTAGTATGATGAGACCACCATACGAGAACTGATGACAAGAACCAGACAAGTGCCAGTGGAACAAGAGATGACAAGAACCAGACAAGAACCAGACAAGTGCCAGTGGAACAAGAGATGACAAGAACCAGACAAAGGCCAGTGGAACAAGAGATGAGAAGAAAACGTTGGAGATGGATACGGCACACAGTGAGTAAACCTGTTGATATCATTTCCAGGTACTATTTGCTTTGGAATCTCCAGGGAAAGAGAGGTAGAGGAAGACCTAATAACACACGGAGAAGACAACTGGAGACAGGCATGAAGGGGATGAAGAAGATATGGACAAACCTTGAGTTTAAGCACGGGACAAGAAGATTCGATGAAGTTGTTTGCTCATTGGTGAACTGAAGTGTTATAATGATGATAAACTGTTGCATACACAAAGTAACTTAGACCTGACGTCAACACCGTTGCGTATTACATTACGTCATCTAGGTTTTTCCTGAATATGGTGGACTGACTGAGCAAAGGTTTGCAAATGTAGTCAATTTTGAGATTTGCTGTTATTAATTGTTACCATTATTTACGTAAAATTCCTACTTGCGGAGTAAAATGACTGTCTTTAAGAGGTTGTAGTCTTCACTCAACAAGGAACACTCTTGGATAAGAATAAGTAAGAATGCCTTTTTTAAGTTTGAGTCTAATTAATCAAATGTAATGTACTAACCACCAAAAAAAAAAAGCACGGAATGCAAATCATCAGCGTCAGTTTGATTACAACAGGCAAAAACTGATATAAAAAAGATTACAAAGAGAAAAATACTGAACGATCTCCAATAAACCTTGGAAAAAGAACAATAGAAACATTGATGAAGAATGCGAGTAAATGAAAGTTGGAAAGACAGTTGAAGACCTCGGACGGTCGTTATCATACTTGCTGATAATATCATAATGATGACAGCAGTGATTATGATAATAACGACGATGTTTGCAAAGAGAACAACATAGTATTGCAAACTGACATACAAAGGAAACTCAAGCAATGATTTTATGGCAAAAGAAAGGCGTGATTATATATTAAACCAGCACAAAATAACCAACATAAACACTTAAACAGAAGTTTGCTGTACAACAAACACCCTGGTCTTTTAAACGCACTCACACTCTGCTAACAATTCACAATCGAAACACTCAATACTACATTCAGCCTGCCGCCTTCCCTTCCTTTCATAACAGTTACACTCGAATTCAAGTAACTCAAGCAGCTAAGAACGTCTGAAAGATTCTAAGTCCAACCAACTCCATTGTTGAAAATGTTCTCGTGGCAGCATCTACGGAGTGGAAGAAACAACAGATGTATTTTTTCCTGGAATCAAATTCTTTCATGCGAGACACTTAAGTACTCTAATCTCAAACGTTTGCAACGAGAGAAGCTCATTATTAAAGTGATGTCTTCATAATCCCCCCCCCCCTTTTCTCTTCCCCCCCCCTTTTTTCCCCCCCCCCCCCCCCCCCCCCCCAAAAAAAAAAAAAAAAAAAAAACGGAATGAGTTCAAATTACCTGGAAGAATGTTTATTCTTTATTCATTCATGCATTTCATCTCCTTTCTCGCTCCTAATGGAACATGGTGCAACTGATTAGGTGGCCTGCTTGAATGAAGCCTGGTTCATAGCGTAGGCTCCTGCAGTAGTGGTTTTTGCAGCGACTTGTTATACAAGGTGCTGTTGCAATCCTAACTCACAACCTCACAGTAGTCGAACTTTAAAGTTGCCAGAGGAGGCAGTAGTGTTATCCTGCCGTTGTCTCTGTCGGGTTCTTGCGGTGTTTGTGTATAATAATGGACCTAGTTGGTCTTGGTGATTGGTGTTTGTGCATAATAATGGACCTAGTTGGTCTTGGTGATTGGTGTTTGTGTATAATAATGGACCTAGTTGGTCTTGGTGATTGGTGTTTGTGTATAATAATGGACCTTGTTGGTCTTGGTGATTGGTGTTTGTGTATAATAATGGACTTAGTTAGTCTTGGTGATTGGTGTTTGTGTATAATAATGGACCTAGTTGGTCTTGGTGGTTGCGAGGTAACACTCAAGTCTCAGAATCAGCACACATTGATAAAAATGCTTAGATGATTGCTGAGACCGTTCGAAACGTTTAATAACTCACGTAAACATTGAATGAACTTCACATATATATATAAGCAAATAAATGATTTGAGTCTTGTATCCTCACTGATACTCGATACGTGTATCCTCACGTCCACTTCTGTGTTGGACATACAAATAATACTCCTATCTGAGGAAGACTCATCTAAAAGAAATCACACTTGCGCTGGACACGTCTGGATACACGGACGGACCTACACCAAAGACTGTTGTAACTAAGCATACGTCACGCTTGGCACCTTTCTCACGTCAGCATTCTTACTAATGGACGTCATACAACAATATGCGTTAACTGAAAGCGCTCTGTGGTACCCAAGCAACACGAAACGGATGAATTCAAGTTGTATGTACACTAGTGCAGCTCCCAACAGTTCCCTATGTGGCAACTGGGAACTCTATAGGAGGCTTCATTGCAGAGGAATGCTGGGCAGAGAGTTTTACATGAGAACGCAACAGACACAACTAAACTAGTCCAGAGGATCATCTGATATCTTAAGTATTAAATGACTACGCAAACCATAAATCATAAATACGATGATGTACAATATTTTGTTATTGCTCCTCAATCCTGACGTGGATATTAATCTTTAGAATTTCCTTACGCGTGCATAACGTACGTCCCATCTTCTCCCACCAAAGTTTCAATCATTTTCATGACGAGTTTTTTCACGCCGAGAACTAAATTGTGCACCTGTTGAAACAACGCGTAAATTGTTTCCTTCTTTATAATGGTGGATGTTTGATTCTTTACACAATTTCTTGAGTTCTCTCGAATCTACTTCGGGTGAGTATGATCAGGAATGGAGCTCGTTACAGTTATTCGGCCGAATTAGTCGCTCAAGTCAATACTCCTTTAAATGTTGTTCGTCCATCACGGATGATGAAGGTCACTCTGTTCATCCAATCATTTTGGAATATGATAAGTTCGTCTATGGGTACGAAGGTGACTGATGAGCCCGATGTAGGCCCGGAAAAATCTTGGACAGTGTGGGCTGGGAGTATTCGCTTCAGGTGAAGGTTTTATTTCACGGGCTTTTCTAGCCTGTCTTCGCTGTTCCGCTGCTGCGTTTCTGGATGCCTCGCATGCCGCTGCACTTTTACGAATAGATGTGCGCCAAGCGGTTCGGTCTTGCGTAGCAGCTTCACATGTGTCAGGGTTTATGCCAAAGGTTTTTAATGAAGTCTTAAGCGTGTCTTTGAAGCGCTTCTTTTGGCCACCATGGAAGCATTTACCCTTCTGCATCTCACCATAAAAGAGTATTTTTGGCAGCCGATGGTCTGGCATACAGACTACATGACCTGCCCAGCGAATCTGTGACTGTATCAGAATAGTATCGATGCTAGGGATACCAGCTCTGACAAGAACGGCGGTATCCGGGATCTTGTCTTGCCATTTGATGTTCATCACCTTTCTGAGACAGACTGAATGAAAGTGGCTAAGCTTCTTTACGTGGCACTTGTATACAGCAATTGAGTTTAGCGTTGTTTTAGCGAAAGAACGGGGGCTTACAGGTAACCCACGGTGTATTGTATGAGGTGTCGGGTGCAGGTAGATTTCAGTTGCCAGCTCGCAGTGGCGTCACGCCTCATCGGTTCCTCGCAATTGTATCAATATCAGTCCCTGGTGGTGGTGTGCTGTGGATCAACCGCAATGGGCTATGGAACTCGGGGCAATAATTTGTTTTTCAACATAGGGGTTACTTTCACAATTGCCCCCAGCTGGCGGAAAAGTGTCGATTTTAAAGCTGCAACCAAGCTGAAGTGGGTTCAATTTTCTACTCAAGACAACAGGAGGCTGACACTTGGGAGTCATGACCTAGTGTCACGAAAGGTTTGAGATGTTATAAGAATGTAAGATATCCTGGATAAAAAGATGTATCAGATGATACCAGGATAGTGCCAGATAAGAGACTGGTCTTATAAGAAATACCCCCTTTTCTGAAAATAATAGGGTGTATCGACATCAAAGGTTAGAATCCAGCTGTATAAACCTCCAGGTGTTGAAAGGATATGTCCTGAAAATCTATTTGCCCCTTTCGTAGATTCTCCTTTGGTAATATGTGGTATTATTTATTATTTATGTTGTGTATGTTGACAAGTTGTTCTAGGGGTATTAAATATGGTCTAACTCTCAATTTAAAATAAGTATCAATCAATCTTGAAACTTCCATGCAAATAATTTCAGCATTTCTGATGATATGTATTTACAATTTATTTAACCTAAGCCGGTTCTCTTTTCGGTTAGGTAACTTAGGAAAACTCAAAGGTATTTACATCATGAAATAAATAAACATAGAAACTTAATTTATGAAAACATAATATAGTACTGAAGTTTCTACTGTCTTCTACAATGATGAATATTTTACTTTACTAAAATGTCACTGAATTTGACTGTGAAGGTAGGGTGGATTCCTATTGTCCTTAAACTCATCCTCCACTGTAATGTTAGAAACATATTTATCTTTTATTGTGGTGCTTTCTTCTATTGAATATGCTGACCAGTGGCAATGTAAGGCCACTTAACTGTCAAATCAGAAAATCCCACACTCTCCTGCCGTGGTCGAACACCTCTGTGTCTTGCTAGGCAGTGGAACAATGGTGGCTAGCTCCAATGACTTCCCGAGCAGTCGCACCTCAGAGTCCAATCGAGTTATAGGAATCAGATACTTCGTGTAATTTGCAGGATACAATGTTTGCAGGATAAAACCTGAAATGCAAATAATCACAACCCCTGTATGGTCCAGCACTACTCTGTCTTTACACACAAAGGACATAACATACAGTGTCTGACATTGTGCTAACATATGCACAGGACAATTTACCTCACCACCCATCACAGCCAGTTCACTGTGACTAAAATGTTCTTATAATTCCTAAGTTGATTCCTTTATCCATGATTTGCTTCCATACAATGATTTGGTATTGTATAAATTTACTAATTAATATCTTCATCGATTCATTACAACAATTCTTGTTAATCCTTCCTTAGGTTCCATGATACATGTCATTCCTTTAACAAATACTCTTTCAAATGTATTATCAAACTTACAGTCGTATGCTTGACATCATTTTCAATAAACCTACACCTTTTACAACGCTGGCTTTCGCCTCTAAAATCAACACATGCTTTGCATTCCAGCAAGCAACACATTCGTCCTGGAATATTCTTAACACAGGCTTTTTGACTTTCTAACACACAAGTGGATTAAATCACAGGAATTATATATATATATATATATATATATATATATATATATATATATATATATATATATATATATATATATATATATATATATATATATATATATATATATATATATATATATATATATATACAGGGTGTCCATAAAGTCTCTTTACAATTTAACAAATTTATTACAAAGGCAATTTATGAGATATCTTAATCAGATTTGTTCTATGTACTCAGTGGTTATCGAAGTTTTTAATCACATACCTTTATCGTATTTCAGGTACCCTGTTGACGAAAGAGGTACTGTTAAATGAACCCCTACAAAAATGGCTACTCCTCAAGAGAAGGCACAATGTGTATCATGGTTTATTGAAACAAAATCGGATAGGAAAACTCAGCGAAACTACAGAACTAAGTATGGAAGAGATCCACCGTCACGTCCGTCAATTCGTGCATGGCACAAGAAATTTATGGAGACAGGGACAGTGTTGGATAAAGGGAGGAGTGGACGACCAAGAACATCTTACACGCTCGATGTTTTCCTCAGATGTTCTTGGTCGTCCACTCCTCCCTTTATCCAACACTGTCCCTGTCTCCATAAATTTCTTGTGCCATGCACGAATTGACGGACGTGACGGTGGATCTCTTCCATACTTAGTTCTGTAGTTTCGCTGAGTTTGCCTATCCGATTTTGTTTCAATAAACCATGATACACATTGTGCCTTCTCTTGAGGAGTAGCCATTTTTGTAGGGGTTCATTTAACAGTACCTCTTTCGTCAACAGGGTACCTGAAATACGATAAAGGTATGTGATTAAAAACTTCGATAACCACTGAGTACATAGAACAAATCTGATTAAGATATCTCATCAATTGCCTTTGTAATAAATTTGTTAAATTGTAAAGAGACTTTATGGACACCCTGTATATATATATATATATATATATATATATATATATATATATATATATATATATATATATATATATATATATATATATATATATATATATATATATATATATAATCATTCTTACCCTCAGGCAAAACACACACAGGCAGTTAAAGGCTTCTATGGTCTGCGCAACAGATGCGGTTGGCAAAGGTACAATACGATTACAGTTTACCGCTTCTTTCTGGGCAGCTGGTGGTTTTGAATTTGTTAGTGGCGTCAAATGGCCAAGGACAAGGTCTTTTATAGTCACGCCTCCGGCGTATCGGATGACATGGGTGTAAAAAGGAGTAAAGGATCCCAAAATGAGGCACAATTTTGCTCTCTGTTCAATGTTTAAAATCTAGTTTTTCAATTATCTTCCTTATTTATGGGACGATGTTAGTCATTTAAAGATGGAATTATACTGTGAATTATTTTGTATCGATCTATCTATAAATTAGTTAGTTTGCACAATGAATTTAAATGTATGCATGCTTTAACTAGCTAAGTTTAACTTATCCTGATGTAACACAACTCGTTTATTCGATATTTCTATCTTACTATAATATTATTCGATAAAGTGTTTACACCTACCTATAAAGTAACATTTTTGTTGATGAATTACATAATCCTTTCCGGTAATACTTCTTTAGTTCTTATGAAATTAAATATTATTGTCCCATCGGTTACACAAAATAGGCCTAGGTTTTAAGCATAGTACGTTTCCTACAACAATGATAATAAAGGTACGTTTTGATTGGTTATTGCTTTAGAGAGTTCCCTACCTAATGGCGTGCGGTATGGTCAGATTTAGAAAACCGTGTTGTGAGACAGATTCAAATCACGACACCTAGGTGGGCCCGCCCCCCTTAGAATGTAAAGGAGAGTAAGGGGCCGAAACACTTGATCGACGGGGAAACCCTTCTGATGATCAGATTGCCTCCTGTTGTATCGCTCTGTATAGAGTTTCCTATCATAAATACATGGTCAGACCAGTGACAATCGGGAAAGGACCGATGGACTTCTGGAAAGACAGATGAAACTGGGAATTACTAGGAACCGGCTGACCGGGTTGGCACACCGTAAGCCGTGTATAATCGCCACAGGTTACAATTGATAGATGCAGCCATGGTCGAGAACGCTAAACAGCAAGAAATACCTGGAAGAATACCTTAGAATGACGTATTCAGATGATCGCAGAGATGAGCCGCTCAGCAGCATGCCAGGCCTTAGATGGCCGAGTAAGGCAGCAGCTGAATTCAACACCAAACCCCCAACAATGCAAGAAATAGAAAGCATTGTCCAGAAAGTACTGTGCAAGTCAGCTTCAGGTCCTAATGGTGTCCCATATGTTGTGTATAAGAGATGCCCTGAAGTGCTGAAACGACTGCTACGTTTGCTAAAAATTGCGTGGAAACCCAGCTTATAAGCTATATATCTTGTGAGGATGACTTCCTGGTAACTAGCAGTATTAGCACATAACTCCAAATGGAAGCCACCAGGTGCACAGAACGATCTAGAAGAAGATGGATAGAAGAAGTTACTAACGTCCTTTAATGGCTTTCATTTGAAAGCAGCTATCTGAATCTCGCAAACAAGCCGGAAATCTATTGTTCCCAACATATCTAATACTTTACATTATTATATAAATTTTAGCGGTATTTAGTGTAGAAGTTTAACAATTTATCTGAAAAAGTGCCAATCAAGAAATATAAAACGCCAACAACGTATTCTTCAATTACTGACGTTTGATTTTATTGCATTACAACACTTATCATTATTGAAGAAACCGGTCACAAGATCACAGAGAAAGCTTCCAACTAATTGTGCTCACTTTAGTGAGCTTCTATGAAAGCACTTTACACTTTTTTATGCATCGTTCACATTTCTCGGTAAAAGACTGTAAAAACATTCAGTATTTAATTTTTAGAAATGGCGTCTTTCAACATTTTGAAAGCATTCACCAGTGCTGAAGACACAAAAGTAATGTACATTCTATAAGTGTTGGGAGACAAAACGTTGCATTTACGACACTGTGGTAATTGTTGCTTTTGTTGACATAAGTGTGTTTTTTGCACTGCCATTGCTGCCGTACGTACATACACAAGGATGAATGAGCAAAAAAAATATGTAAGTGTAGCAATAGTTCGACAATGTGAACTCTGGACAGGTATTTTAACATCGTATTTCATACTTTATGAAGAGCAAACACAGAAGCATGTGGGAAGCAGAGCATCCAGGCTACCAAACAAATGAGGCATATTACCAGATTATTAGAAGAGAACAATGCGGTTGTGAATCGCATTGGCAAAGCTGCAGCTACCTTTGCCCGCCTCACATTGCGTGTTTGGGGAAACTCCAAACTCACAATGAAGACCAAAGCTGCGGTGTTTAACGCCTGCGTCACCAGCACACTCCTATATGGCAGCGAGACCTGGACAACCTATCTAAGCAAGAAAGAAGGCTCAACACCTTCCATCTACGGTGCCTACGCTACATCCTTGGCATTTCTTAGAAAGATAAAGTGACAAATGTCGAGGTGTTGTCACGTGCTGGCCTTCAAAGCATGTATACACTGCTTAGACAGCAAAGACTACGCTGGCTTGGCCATGTCGACCGCATGGATGATGGTCGCATCCAAAAGATATCTTTTATGGCCAACTAGCAGATGGTAGAAGAACAGTTGGGCGACCGCAGCTGAGGTTCAATGATGTGTGCTAGAGAGACATGAGGGCACTGGACATAAATTCAACAACGTGGGAGGATGAAGCTGCCGATCGCACCAAGTGGAGATGGTATCTACGGCACCCCCTCAGATTGAACGAAAAGAAATTCACACAACAAAGCAGAAGAGAGGAGAAAACGTCGACAGGAGCACCAGGAAAATAAGCAGCTGAGGGCTGTCACCTCAGGGGCGCATTCCCATAGTCAGTTATGACTGAAGTGGCTATTATTATTATTAGAAGAGAACAAGTGGTAATCTTCAGAATTCACACAAGCCACAGCAGATTAAGATACCATCTGTTCAACAAGCTGAAGATAGGAACTACTGATGAGTGCAGCTGTGACACTCTTAAAATGACTGCTGAATTTCTGCTTCAAAGGTTTTAAACTAATGAGGAACAGAGAACGCGCATATGGCCATCACAAGTACCATTCCTGGAAAAACTGTAGGGAGTTACCGACAGCCTCAGGTTTGCCACTCCCTTTTTTTTAAACATATTCAAGCCGACGTCTAAGAGTGAACTGAACGCAGAAGAAGAAGAAGAAGAGGTATGAAATATCTCAGAGTTTAGCTACGTTTGGTTTGTTTTAAACATAGTCTGGCTGGTAATCTACCTCAGCTAAAGTAATCCGTTCTTTTCTACTCTGATAAAAAGTCATCAAGTCTCTGCATCAAGACTTGTGCCTGCAACAAAGGAAGTATTATTAGCAAAGACGGGACTGCAAAAAAGAGATAGATAACAGATGAATTTTTTACAATTGCTAAACGTAAGAAGAATGAAGAAACAAGAGAAAGAATAACGTGAAAGACTAAAGACAAATGTAAGGCATCTAGAGAAACAATTAAATGAGTTAACAAGTACAAGAATACCGAGAGCAAATACTTGTTTTTGAAATATAATAAAACAGGGCAAAATCAATGGATCAGGAAATGTAATAGAAAGATGGACAGAATACAAAGACGAGTTTCATGGTGACAAAAGATCATGAATAAACATTGAAAACTACTTTGAGGGATCACAACACTCTTAGCAGAAGCTGAGGACGCCATCAGCACATGGGAACAAGGCAAATACCTAGGATACACACACACTCATATATATATGTGTGTGTGTATATATAAATATATATATATAAACTTCTGCTTTATAGGCTACACTAAGGCATTTTGAAAAGATGACGGATTTACAAACTATAACAATGTTAGAAAGTATAAACATCGAATACAAAGCCCTGAGAATAGTAAAGTATACGTATTGGCAACAAACAGCAGCTATAGCTTATAGCTAGTTTTTTTTTATAATGTAAAACTTTTGCCTCGTTTTGGCGAGGCGCGTCCCGTTCGACCTAGTCGGTTATATTAGGGCGCATGTCCAAATATAAAAGACCCTTAGGTCTGAGATATATTATTATAAGAATTGGCAGCTAAATAGGAATGTATCAGCAGTTAAAACGAGGCTTTCTGCAGGGTTGTGTGCTGGCACTTGGTTTCTCCAATCCGTACAGTGAAGATACGATGAGATCCATAGAAGACGTGCCAAGGATATCAGGCCGACGTATCGATAGCCATTCGTTCCAAATCATTCTTGTGTCAACTTTTTTGGGGGATTCAACCTCTTCCTTGTCTCCTAAAACAGCGGTTCTCAACCTGTTTTTTCTCATGGTCCCCTTCTGAGCCTCATTTATCTCTGTGGGCCCCACTCATAGTCGCTGTTAGCTGGAAAAAGGCAACTTTACAATCTTACTGTGGCCCCCTACAAATATGGCCTGGATCCCTGTGGGAGGGGGGGGGGAAGTGATATACGGCCCACGTTGAGAACTACTATCCTAAAAGGCCCACGGGGACTACGCAAGCAGAACCTGTACCCGGGATTTTTCAAAGTGTACAAAGTCTCGTTTTGAGCCTCGTGCCGTACTGTATTGTTCCCTTATGAAGGACACTTTTATACTACAGTAATGATTTGGATCACACTGTAATGTCTGCATTTAAAAAAAAAAATATCTGCGCGCATCTGCAGACGGCGCTCGGTACTGCCCCTCGCACCGCCAAAGAGCCGGCCCCAGTGGTGGATCTACATTTTGGTGGCCCTGAAGCTTGGACTCTTCGATGGGCCCCTTTTATTTAAAAAAAAAAGTGTTGGTGATGGGAAAGCAACGTAGTATACAGAAAACTGGATTTGACAGCCCTGAAGCTCAAAGCTTCATTAGCTTCATAGTAGATTGGCCTCACTCTGTACACAAAAGTAAATATTAGTATATACGGCCTAATTATACAACCTGTCTTTCTTATCTGACACAACTTTATCCCGTAAAAAGCCTTGCACACAGTTGGGGAAGGGGAGATGAAAATTAATGTGGCATTGCTTCATTAATGAAAAAATGCGTGGCTGATTTGAATCCCCCGCATTGAATATCGTTTAATGTAGCTTGAACAACCAACCAGCGAAGCGAACAGTTAACGAAACAATGTACTGCAACGATCAAGTTACCCACCCAAACATTATAGTGATGTGGGGGGGATTGTGCTCTTTCTGCCTGATGATGGCACTTATTATCATGTGGTCATTTCTTTCCTTTAAATTACACTTCAGCTTCACTGGATCTTTGTAGTCAAACTTATCATGTCTTAGCCAATGGTCAATGCACCATGAAAAATAAAATCTACAGGCATACGTGTTCATTTTATTGGATGTTCAAAATAGCTTTCACGGTGCAATGTGCGCCTTTCCTGTATTTTCCTGAAAAGCTAGTATGATTGTTTTCATTATTCTTTCCAAGGCGTTTCACTTAGGCACTCAGAAATATGCGGATGCTAGGTTGTCGTATTAGTTGAAGGAAGTGCTATAAACGTGACCACTTACGAGTACCTGCAACATAGCAATTTATGTGTATGCTTTATTTATTGTTCAAAGGGCTCGGGTTTCCATCTTATTTATTTCTGTGTTCATACGAGACAAACCTACCAGCTTTTCTTCACCATCATTTTTATATAATTTACTACACACAGTATTACGGCTTTTGTCTTGTGTAATCATACATACACTGGTGAAGAAGAGAGCAATATAAATTATTGCTTCTATAATAAGCTTGGGTCGTTTCTTCGTCTGAAATTCCGTAGTTACGTTGGGTGGTCTTGCTAATTTCCACTGTCCACAAAACACTATTTCTGTTGTGCGTAGTTGTCATGTTTTTAAAATTTGCGGGTTATGTGTTTGGATGTAGTTGACTCATATTGTCTGTCTTATGGAGATGTTAAATTTAGGTTATATATGTCTACGTTTTTGTACTAGTATGTGTGTATGTTCGCATGTATGTGTTTTTGTGCATGTGTGTATGTACATGTTTGTACGTTTACATGTATGTAGCGTATCTCTTTTTTAAATGTTTCATTCATTCATAACCCTCTGCTCCCCAAGGAGCATAGGACTTCAACAAACACGTGCCAAGTCCTGTCACGTGCCATCATCTCAAGTTCCTTCCAGGTTCTGTTATAATGTTTATTAGTTTATATATATATATATATATATATATATATATATATATATATATATATATATATATATATATATATATATATATATATATATATATATATATATATATATATATATATATATCTTGTATATAGCTATCACCATTACTATTTTCTTCTATTTCTGTTTCACTTCTGTACTTTTCTATGTCCAAGCTGTTAGACACATTTGGTTCTATAGTTTTCTATGTCCAAGCTGTTAGACACCTTTGGTTCTGTAGTTTTCTATGTCCAAGCTGTTAGACACCTTTGATTCTGTAGTTTTCTATGTCCAAGCAGTTAGACACCTTTGGTTCTGTAGTTTTCTATGTCCAAGCAGTTAGACACCTTTGGTTCTGTAGTTTTCTGTGTCCAAGTTGTAAGACACCTTTGGTTCTGTAGTTTTCTATGTCCAAGCTGTTAGACACCTTTGGTTCTGTAGTTTTCTATGTCCAAGCTGTTAGACACCTTTGGTTCTGTAGTTTTCTATGTCCAAGCTGTTAGACAACTTTGGTTCTGTAGTTTTCTATGTCCAAGCTGTTAGACACCTTTGGGGTTGAAACTCAAAATAGCGGTTGAGGGTGAAGATATGTTACTAACAAATATATAGATAATTATAATTTTGCTGATGACTTGTAAAATCTGTGTCAGGGACATCACACCACAGACCTGTAGTGACAAATCTGCTTATAGTTTGGTTGTAGTACAAGACCTCTAAAATGTTAAGTTGCTGCACAAGAGGATCAGGTTCAGGCTATCTTTCTGTGTTTAACATACAACTTGTCAATGTCTTTGATAGTTCCTTAATGTGTCCATGACAGGTCAGGTAAAGATCAACATGACTTATTTCTGTTTAGCCGCTCATTGTCTGATTGGTGTCTGTCTTATGGAGATGTTAAATTTAGGTTATATATGTGTCTAAGTTTTTGTACTAGTATGTGTGTATGTTCGCATGTATGTGTTTTTGTGCATGTGTGTATGTACATGTTTGTACATTTACATGTACGTGGCGTATCTCTTTTTAAAATGTTTCATTCATTCATAACCCTCTGCTCCCCAAGATAGATAGATAGATAGATAGATAGATAGATAAATAGATAGATAGATAGATAGATAGATAGATAGATAGATAGATAGATAGATAGATAGATAGATAGATAGATAGATAGATAGATAGATAGATAGATAGATAGATAGATAGATAGATAGATAGATAGATAGATAGATAGATAGATAGATAAATGGTGGGTGGATGTCACGGGATTTTCTCCCCTTGCTCGTCAGTGATGGTCCAACAGTGGCCAAACTTCAGAGTATCTACTGAGGGTCTTCAAAAGTATCTATCTTACCTTTAACTCAAGATGACTCTTGGCAGAGATGTGAACTGAAGAATGGTGCTTCAGTTCTGTGGAGCCTCATAGGCATTTAAGAAATCAAGTACTACGGCTGATAGAATCCACACATCCACATTGCTACTATATGCAAAGGCTCCAGTCAGAAATGTTATATTTTTACATCTCAAATGCCAAACCAATAGCATGCAATAGATAGATAGACAGACAGACAGACAGACAGATAGACAGACAGACAGACAGACAGACAGACAGACAGACAGACAGACAGACAGACAGACAGACAGACAGACAGACAGACAGACAGACAGACAGACAGACAGACAGACAGACAGATAGATAGATAGATAGATAGATAGATAGATAGATAGATAGATAGATAGATAGATAGATAGATAGATAGATAGATAGATAGATAGATAGATAGATAGATAGATAGATAGATAGATAGATAGATAGATAGATAGATAGATAGATAGATAGATAGATAGATAGATAGATAGATAGATAGATAGATCTAATCAGCCACTGACATTCTAATACCCATGCTAGTGTCCATGTTCTGGTATAAGGAGCAGTTCAACGTAAATGTCTAAATCAGGCAGTAAGGTAGCCATAAAGGATGGTTCATAATACCCTCAAACGTTTTGGCTAAATTCTAGTGACACTGCAACATGCTCTGCATGTTCATATTGCTGAGAGATAAAAATGAAAGGGACTCAGATAGATAGAAGTGTAATGAAGCTTCTATCCTAAGGGAGTATCCACAAGAAAGTTCAGAAATCAAGAACCATGCTGCATAGGGCTGAGCAATGGTTAACTTATATCTGTCCGTCGCCTTTTATAAAGGATTTAAGCAATGGTTTAGCCCGTTCAAGCACCCAGCTGAGTTCTTCTTCTTCTTTTTCTTCTCATTTGATCCTTAGCCGCCGACCCTCAAAGCAGTCAGTGGCCATCACGCCTGGTGGCGTCTTGTAGAGCAACAACAAATTGACTCCACTTTGCTCGGTCGGTGGCCATCCTTCGTACGGTGCACCAACTCTGGTTCATTCTTTATATCTCAGCCTCCACAGTCCTCCGCCAAGTTGTTTTTGGTCTGCCTCTCTTTCGTTTTCCTTCAGGGGTCCATAGCATAGCTGTTGTTGTGATGGCATCGGGGTCTCTTCTGAGGACATGGCCAACCCAGCTCCAGCGTCTGCCAGCTGTGATGGTGTGCATGTCCTCTTTCTTGCTCCGAGTAAGAAGATCTTGGTTGGTGATGGTATTCGGCCAAAAGATTCGGTGAATTTTTCTTAGGCATGTTGTGTGAAAAGATGACAGTTTCGACATTTCCTTCTCTGTAACTCTCCAGCATTCCGCACCATAGAGAAGCACAGAAAGCACACAGCTCTGATATAATCTTAATTTTGAGCTTGTGCTGTACTGAGAGGACTTCCAGATGTTGTTTAGACTAAAAAAGGCTGTTCTTCCTTTGTTCATTCTGTTGTTGATGTCTTTGCTTGCTCCGCCGTCTGGTGTTACTATGCATCCTAGGTATGTGAAGGTGTCTGTCTGTTCCAGTTGCTGATTCCTTACGGATATTGGCTCAGGGTTGATCACATTGAGCGTCATGACCTCTGACTTCTTTAGATTGATGTTCAAGCCCACCTGCTCGCTATCCTTATTAAGTCTATCCGTTTTTTCCTGGATGTGTTGATGTGAATGTGCTAGTAGTGCAATGTCATCTGCATATTCCAGATCTTCTAATGCAGAAAATGTAGTCCATCTTATTGCTCTTGGATTGCCTTCTGTTGTCTGGCGCATCACCCAGTCTATGACTGTTAAAAATAGAGTGGTTGATAAGGGGCATCCCTGTCGTACTCCTGTCTGCACCTCAAAGGTTAGGTTGCTCTGCCCAACGCTACACGTAAAGTTGGCATAGAGACTTTTTATGATTGACACTATGCAGCTTGGAATTCCATAAGCCCTCAGTATTTTCCATAAATTTTCTCTATGTATACTGTCAAAAGCCTTTTCAAAATCGACGAAATTAATGTCTAAATCCTGCTTGTTCTTTCCTCAGTTTGTGGTCTACTGCTTTTGAAATTCTCTGTATAATTATCCTGCCTAGTATTTTGCTGGGAACTGAGAGAAGAGTGATTCCTCTCCAATTATTGCAGTCTGCAAGATCTCCCTTCTTGGGCAATTTGACAATTATTCCTTTGTTCCACTCCGTTGGTGTTGTCCCCGTTTTCCAGACTTGCGCAAATAGTGGTTCTAATAGTTCTGCTGCTAGCTCATGGTCTGTCTTAAATAGCTCTGCATTTAAGTTATTATGGCCAGGAGCTTTTCCATTCTTTAACCCTTTGATTGCTGTGATGATTTCTTCTTTTCGTGGAATGTCTGTATTAACATCTAGATCGTTTTCAGCCTCAGGAACATTAAACTGTGTCTCTGGTGGTTCCTTGTTCAGAGTTTCTCTGAAATGCTCTGCGTATCTTGTTTCCTGTCCCTCTGCTGTAGGATGAGATTTCTTTGCTTATCTCTTACTAATGTAATATTGTTTGCACCTCGTTTTCCACTGAGATTTTAGTTATTTTGTATACTATCTTTGTTCATTTCTCAGTGCCGCCTCTTCTGCCTGTCTTGCAAGATCGTCTAGGAAATTCCTTTTGTTGGCTCGGGTTTGGCGTTTAACTTCCTTGTCCAGCTGACTGTACTGTTCGCTATATAGTTGCTTTAACCTGGGGGACTTCACTTCTGTTTTCTTTCTTTTCATTTCCTTTCTCATCGTTATGGTGTTCAATGTTTCTGGTGTTATCCAGTCTTGCCTCTTCCTTTCCTGGAATCCCAAGCATGATTTGCTGCTTTCAATATATATTGTTGAAATGGTGTTGAAATTCTGGTCTATATCATCAGTCAATGTCTTTTTCTGGCTTTTGGCAAATTGATAACGCTTCTTAATATCAGCCACAAAAGCATTTCTGGTAAGGGAGTCCTTCAATTTGCTGATGTAACCCTATGCATATATATATACAATAGTAATGCTCATACGTTTGCTTTCATACATGTAATAACTGAATCAACTATGTTTGTTTAGTTTTAAAATAACATATAACAAATTTAATAGTGAATTAGTCTTTAACACTTTAACAGGTTAAAATAAATATGGAAAAAGTGGTGAAATTTTATATTGAAATCAAATTTTCTCTTCACTGAGATTTAGGGTGAGGATATAGTTCAGAAAATTATGTCCGGTTGCTGGTGCCTTTTTATAAGCACTTAACTGATATAAGGGGGTCCTGCAGACGTTTTTTCGTCAGTTCTTCGGTGGTGAGGGCTCTTCTCTACACAACTTGTCCAATTTAGGCGGTTGGTGTTGATTCCCTGCTTGTCACTCACAACTAGCTTCGTTTCACGAACTTTTTAGACAAAGTAGAAAAACAAATGTCTCTGCTACGTACATTTGTGGGCTGCCAATTAACAGACGCATTCTCGCTGTCCACCCACCAATGTTAATCTCTCAGAAGAATTAAATTCCCGCGTACACAGTGAAGCTCAGGGAAGATGATTAAAAATCACCAAAATTCTTCCGGGTATTAAACTGGGAAAATGTGTCTGGACGACGCGAATAATGAGTTGCCTGAGTTACAATTAACAAAGTGCATATATCTCACAAAATATTATCCACTTTAGGCACCTGTGATGTAATCATTAGTCATCACTGCTCCATTCGGAGTCTGGGGTCACCTCTGCTGTCGGTTTTCCCCACGACTAGCTAGAAGAAATCTCCAGCGCTTGCTGTAGTGGTTTATGAATATACTATTTGCGTATGTTGAAGTTGCCAGCCTCCCATATAACCACTTAGCAAGAAAAACACGTCAAATTCACTTTTGTAAAATAAATTTTTACAACTTACCCCAATTGGGTTATACACAATCTCCTCGCACAGTTTAGAATGAACACGAGCAATTTAGGTTATGTGCTCTCGAATCACTTGATCTGGACATTTTGAATCCCTTTTATGACAGGTGAATCTGCGAAACACTTGGTCTGGGAAAGTTTCTCTTACGACGGGTGATCCAATTCCTTAGGTATCCAGTCCTAATATTTAATGTCCTGGTCCCTTAAGTTTTTCAGAGTTTGTATTTATAAAGGCGGGCTTACTTTTTAAGGTTTTAAGTTTCCCAAATACTTCGATCTGTCACTTATAAGTATGGAATTCTAGGCCCGATCCTTCTCTTTCTGGCTTTTGGGAGTTGCTCGTTTGAAGTTGCGAAGCTGTCTGTTCTGTGTCTCTGAATTTGCTAGATTATATCTCTCATTCTCAGGTCAAATCCCAGATTGTACTTCCCGGCAAACTTGCCAATGAGAACCAAAGCATATTCCGGCTCTCACTTCAATCCAATCGTAAGCTCTTTTGCACTATGTGGGTAGGGGTGTTTAAATAGAAAAAAATCACTCGCGTGTTTGAAAATATTACATTTTTAAATTCCAAACGCGCGACCTCTTGCTAATATGGCGTAATCCTTCCGGCTGCACCTATCTGCATCTCACAATATTGTGACCATGTTTTCCTGGCGTAATGTCTTTCATCAATGTTTTCTCCAGACATATTTATCTGTAATAATGATACATACCGGGGACAGCGGAAGCGCTAATCTATTTAACGTCTGTGGGTGCGACAGACAGATAGATATGACCACCGACCGTCTTGACAAACCATCTGTCAATACCCCGTTGTGTCAACACAGGCCTGTCTCTTTCAAAGGCGACTCAAGCGATAACCGCGTAATCCGTTGGCCCGTCTAATCACCTGATAATACTATAGTTCACCTGGCGTAACGTAAACACGTCTGCGTGTAAAATGATAAAGGTAGTCCCATAGCAGATACTTCCGTAGGGGAGTTGAGTGTTAGAGACTTCACTCTACTGATCCAACATAGAGAGTAAAAAGAATGAAAAGGCATGATTTATGTCAAATAAAAGCGATTGGTGAGAAAAATGAAGAAAAAGAGATGATACTGCCGTAGGGCTGAAAGTATGAGAGATCACACAAAAGAGCATGTTCAGGCGTTCTGTGACACTATTAAAAAGAGCGAAATTACTTTCTTGCTTTCACTATTTAGATCTCAGATGGCCAGGAAGCATGCTCTTTTGTACGTCTGTGCCATTTATTATATGTCTCTCTCTCTCTCTCTATCTCTCTCTCTCTCTCTCTCTCTCTATATATATATATATATATATATATATATATATATATATATATATATATATATATATATATATATATATATATATATATAAGGCGGTCACATAACACGTGTCACAATTACCAGACTTCCGGAAGAATATCACGATGTTCGTGTGCAAATTACATGTTTTTTCATGTTACATATGCAGCTCGATAGACCACGAGGAATGAAAATGATGAGTCAATAATCGACTTTCAGTAATCAAGTTTGACTGATTCATGTGCTCAAGTCTGGGTGTACTAACACTTTTCTTTCTTATTGGACAATACCAACGTCTAGTATTTTCCAGGCCTTGTGAATTATGGGTCGTGAATGTAGTTGGTCCATAGTCGTCATTTATTTGCAATGAAAAGAAAAATGAAGCAAAATGTATCGCACTGCTCAACTGCATTAAGTTATCCTGAATCAGACATGTGATGACCTGGTAAAGTAGTAATGGTACACTCTCTACTTAAATGTCCTTGATTAAGTGTGAAGCTTTATCTTCTAATTAGCTGCCATATCCGTCTTTACTTCGTATCTTCCGAAAATAATGTTGAGTCTAATTCACATAGCCTACATTTTTATGGAAGGAAATGCTACTTTTATGCTTTTTTTTTTACTGACCAGGATTGTGCAGTCGGCTGAAAACATTTTCCGACTCTCACTCTGAATCTTACAAGTTTTTAAGTCCGATTCCTATTGACTACTCCGACTACAGTTTTTTTTTACTAGCCATATATCATGGAAGTCGGAATCGGAGTCCGGACAATTTTTACCGACTTCGACTCCAATAAAAATTTTTAAAAAGACCTATTCCACGACTCTAACTCCACAGCCCTGATACTGGTTGTAAGCCCTCTGCAGTTAACCAGTGTCTCTGATGAGACAGAGGGGAAAAAAAAGAAAGAACTACTGCTGTCTCTGACATGTCGTAAGCGGTCACCAAAATAAGGTTGCTCATGAGGCTGGTAACCTCATAATGTAAAATAAATTGTTACAGACTGTACGAGTATATAATTGACTTGGTGTACGATTCCTGCAAGAGGCCAGCAGTGTTGGCGCCATGCTCCACAAGGATCGTAGAGAAAAATGAAGATAAAACTGATTGTGAAGTGAGCGCTGTGTAATATCATTTTGTATGTCTTACTAGAACGCTTAGAAACATTTTTTTGGGGATACATTTTAGGAGAAAAGTTGCGCACTGGTTAGACTAAATCTTCTTCTTCTTCTTCTTTTCTTCTACTGCTTCTTCTTCTTCTTCTTCTCCCTCTCCTACTTCTTCTTCTTCTTCTTCTTCTTGTTCATGTTCTTGTTCTTCTTCTTGTTCTTCTCCTTCTTTTTGTTCTACTTCTTCTTCTCCTTCTTCTTCTTGTTCTTGTTCATGTTCTTGTTCTTTTTCTTGTTCTTCTTCTTCTTTATCTTTTTGTTCTTCTTCTTCTTCTTCTCCTCCTCCTCCTACTTCTTCTCCTCCTCCTCCTACTTCTTGTTCTTCTTCTTGTTCTTGTTCTTCTTCTTCGTCTTCTTCTTCTTGTTCTTGATCTTCTTCTTGTTCTTCTTCGTCTTCTTGTTGTTCTTGTTCTTCTTCTTGTTCTTCTTCTTGATCTTGTTGTTCCTGTTCTTCTTCTTGTTCTTGATCTTGTTCTTGTTCTTGATCTTCTTCTTGTTCTTGTTCTTCTTCGTCTTTTTGTTCTTGTTCTTCATCTTGTTCTTGTTCTTCTTGTTCTTGTTCTTCTTGTTGTTCTTGTTCTTGTTGTTCTTCTTGTTCTTGTTCTTCTTGTTCTTGTTGTTGTTCTTGTTCTTCTTCTTGTTCTTCATTTTCTTCTTCTTCTTCTTCTTCTTCTTCTTCTTCTTCTTCTCTTTCTTCTTTTTCTTCTTCGTAACGTACATATCGTAAAGCCCAACTGTCTCCAGTACTGTTTTAAATTACGTTGTTGGATTCTTTCCATGCTGCGATGTCAAACTGTCCACTATTTTATCTTTTTCTGTTGTCATGGATCACTGTTTTCTTCAGTCATTCCTGTTGTCACAATATGTGCAAGCTTTCCAGTTATTATAGATGTCCAGAGAAAGTGGATTGATTCTTTCTAACAAATATGTAATAAGCATCTTTTGCACACTGATTTCTTTCAGAAAATCCTGATTACTCATTTTAGTTGTCTATGACACGAAATTGCTGACCACATCTTATTATCTGTATCCCTGTGTATCCTTCCTTATTGTTAGTCTGATTCATCTCAACCTAATTAAAATCTACCTCGTCACCATTTCTTTCCGAATTTCGCAAAACAGAAAGTTTTTCGTATTATTCTATCCATTGATTATTTTTGATTTAGTACATTTTCGCTATTACTTCTTCTACTTCACTTTTCGTACAATTTGTGCAAGTAGAATCTACTGAAGTAAACAACAGCCTTCAGTGTCAGCTGATTACAGTATGAATATCTCGAAGACCCCAGGGACTAAACAGACCGGTATCTTCCGGTGTGCTTTCTGCAAAGACAGACTGTATACAACCTCAAAGTTCAAACTATTGGATGTTGGTCTCAAAAGATGCAGAATATGGAAACAGAAGTATAAGAGCTTTAGGACCCACACACAGTGTTTAATACATTGCTGTCCTATTTCTGTAAACGAGATATTTTACTTCATCAAAATTTTTTTCATCTATTAACTCACACATTGTCTGCCTGTTTTTCTCTTTCTTATTTATTCATTTACTATTTTTGGATTCACAAACCAGTGAACTCGTGCGCTAGCTCTAGCACATGAATCTGGATTGTAAACATATTTATATTGTGACCTACACTCTTCCTTGAGCGTTCTATCAACAAAGTTGTTAGTGCGCTTGTCTCTCTCAGAAAAGTTACCTAGGTGGTTCAGGGCTTCAAAGCCAGGTACCTTCCTACTCCAGTTTACCCCAGCTGTAAATGTGTACATAACTCTGAGTATCAAGGGTTATTAGTCCCGTGCCTCACCACAGCCGAAAGATGCATGATCCACCCCTTTTTAATCCCACTTCCAGTTCAATAAGGGGGCCTCACAAGACCTCACAAGGTGAAGTGACCCCGCTTCATCTGAACTCTTGGAGAGCCTGAAAGGCAATTGAGATCAATGAGATACTGGAACATACGATAGATAAATAAAATGCGATGAACACTTGCTTTCTTACTTAGTCGTTCCTCTTCTTCACTGAGATGTAGAGCTTTGCCAGAGAGAGCGCCATAATATCCTATCGGCTGTCTTTCTCCAGGCCTGGTTTCAGTCGTCCTCTGTGCGTCAGAGATTGTCTAATGTTGTCCTACCAGCGAACTCTGGGTCGTCCTGGAAGGTCTGAATCCCTGGTTCTTAGTTTCCCATATTTGACGTGGTAGCCGATCTTCTCCCATTCTGCATACATGGCTTTTACCATTGTAATTGGAACTGTTCCACTCGAGTATGCAGGGGCTGGGTTTTGAGACCCTGACGTATCGTCTGGTTGCTGTGAACACGCTAGAATTAAATGTTACATTTTTTTAAATGTATCTCATCATGTGAAACAAATTGTCACAGAAACCACTACTGCAAGAGGATGTGAATGTTTAGTGAAGACTCAGTGCAAGGGAACCAGCTATAGTAGTGCCTCCATGATGCGGAAGGAGCACAAAGATAATGATAATATTAATGTGAGGGTTTTACAATTTACAGTTTTACCAATTAGGCCTTGACAGAGTAGAAGCATAACATCAACACTAGAAACTTGTTCTATACGAAACAGATGAACAATTATTCTCACAAGACAACCACAACGAGCTAACTTTCTTATTATATATCATATGAGCGTCCAATTGACAGAGTGGGTAGACCGTTGTTCTCTCGCGGTAACGGTGCCGGGTTTGATTCACGGTACCGACATGCTCTAGTCTACCCAGCTGTAAATGAGTACCTTGATTTCTTTTGAGTTAGGGCCAAAAAAAAAGGCAGTGAGGAAGTGAACTGATCACCCCCACATCTCGATGCTGGACCTAGAATCTATCTTCCCTTTCATGTCATTTCTGACTATATGAGCGCACCCTCGAAACAAGTTTCGGTGACACGAGGTTAGGCACTTGGATAAAGACGTCAAGCTGTTGCCCATGCAGCATGCCCCTGCTGATACAGTCAGAGGAACGGGCTGGCCGTTTGTGATAAGAGGTTTTGATGTTAATAAAATTAAAGGTTAACAAGGTGAGGTCAAGCTATGTAAGTTCCCTGAGTAAAGAATGATGATGATGTATTTCTCAGGATCCCTATCCGCTACCTCTTCTGATCTCACCCAGTGTAAAGTAATCTCTGTGGTATTATGTGGCTAAGTGTCTAGGGTAATGTATGCAATATATGTAATTTCAAAAAAGACAGAACTTCAACTTAACCAAATTTAAGTAAGCAAGACTGTTTAAAGGTTATTTACAATTTATTGTTCCTGTACCTCAATCTTTATGGGGTCAGGAATTCTTAAAAATCAAGAAAAGGATATTTACAAACTAGAAATAAATATGTAGGACACTCTGTCCATGTCTGTAAACAAAAGTCACTGGAATGACTAAACCCTCTGTTCTTGTTACTATGTTGGATACTATCACCACTCTTTCAATATCAGTCTACTTAGTGTCATCATTCCCCAGGAAATAAGTTTTATAATATGAACTGTGGTTTTGGGATGAACCGCCAGAGCCAGCTAACGGACTTATCTGGTAAAATATAGTTGCAGCTGTTTTCTCAAGTAATTCAGCATCACCCAAAAGTTGCGCCTTCTAGATGAAGATAAGGGTTTTGGCTTCAAACTGTATTATCAGCACTTCCTCCCATATGTTCTTCACTCAGGTATGGCAGCAACGTAGTACTTGGTAATTCAACCTGGAATAAGAATAATCCATCCCTTGTAGACCTGTCTCATCTCTTTCATCCCTAATCAATCTAAAGCTTACCTGGGTCAGCCCATGGTGCTGACAAATTGCACCAGACCTTAACTTCCGTTGTCTACAATCAGTTTCGTGTAATCACTCTTCTTCAGTGTTGATTCAAAGCCAATGTCCATCATTCGGGTTTGTCTTCCATACAATAGTCATGGTGTGTATAATCTAGCACTGTAACCTGTTGATAACTTCGTTCTATCATCCCCTACATGATTTTATATAATATTTAAACATTGTGGCACACCAGAAGCCGATATCAATTTATTAACACTCACTTCATCATCTCATCTCATCCCGTAACCCGTCATGGGTCGTAGGGGTGCCATGGTGGAAGCATCAGCAGACAGGGTCATCCACTGCTCTCTATCCTCAGCAATGCGTACAAGTGTGGAAAAACCGTGTCCTGCCCATTCTTTGATGTTATCAGCCCAGGTTTTTCTCTGCCTTCCTCTTCTCCGTTTACCTTCGACTGTTCCCTGAAGGATCGTTTTCGAAAGGGAGTCATGACGAGTTACATGCCCAAACCAGGCAAGCTTTCGACGTTTCACTATTGACAAAAGTGGTTCTTGGTGGCCTGCATAGGTGTTTATCTTCTCTCTAATATAGACATTTGTTTTGTGCTCTTTATAGCAAATGCGCAAAATTCTTCTATAACATTTATGCTCGAAAGCCTGAATCCTTCGCTCCGTATCTGCAGTGAGTGTCCAGCCCTCACACCCATACAAGAGAATAGATAATACAAGTGATTTGTATAATTTGATCTTCACAGGAAAACTGATGTTACTTTTCCAGATCACATTCAACCTTGTCATGGCAGCTGAGGCCATCTCCAGTCTTGTCTTGATTTCTTTACTTGATCTTCCATCACTACATAAAGTGGACCCGAGATATTTAAAGGTGTTAACTTCTTCTAACGTTTGCCCATTTAACGTAATGTTGGTCGGAACATGTTTCTTATGGCTATTCACTAATATCTTGCTTTTTTCTATATTAATTTCCATCCCATAGTTAAATGTTGGCGGTAAATTTGACTGGACCCTCAGACAAACACTCACTTACAGTCGCAATTTTGTAAGGCCAATTGCCAAACATTTTTACACATTTATTTCACTTCCCAATAAGTCTGCTTAGGTACATTCCTACTTAGGTCGTCGTGACACAAACTCTTCCATCTAGGCAGTATCGAAGTAAAACTATGGCACACACAAAGCCTGTTACATGTTAATAAAATATACAAATAAAATTATCTGTCTTACCTCCAAGTAAAGAATAATCACATACACAAGCTTGACTAGCAGAAAAAAAGGTTTTAACACAGCTTTCTAGTCCAGACGGCAAAGGCTTGGTCACAAAGTCTTCCCGCTGATGTCAGCTTGGCATGGCTTTTCAAAATACAATGGCCTCATTTTACAAGGAGGGGTTAATTTTTATCACCCTACCCTCAACCAATCAGAAGACGAGTAAAAAAAGCTAACTATTTTTGGGGGACTATAAACTTGAGCGATTTTAAGTGTGTTTGTTAATCTGACTAAATTTGTATATTATATATCTTAGTTATTTATAGACCTATTTTAATTATCAAAAGTGATAATTAAACGGCCAATTGCCCTCTATCGTCCTATATAGGTTTCCTTTAATTATTCCTTAGCCTTTTCATCTGGGTAATTTTTAAGTAATTAAATGTGCCTTTAACCTGATATGAAAATATCACTAAATTAAATTTTACTAAGTTAAGATAATATTATTATGAGGGAACCTTTATGTTTATGTGTTTAGCAATATCAGCGCTATAATTCAAGATATCCCTTTTCTTTTTATTATCTGTAGTTAGGGAGAAATACATTATTTAAGTTTATTCAAAAACCCAAAATGGGCATTATTTCACTACAACCAAAATTTTCTTGTGCCTACAAAACGAGGTAACGATTTGATTGGTTGTTAAATTTTACTACGTCCTTCACTAAATATTGGGGTGGGTGTATAGGGGGTGGTAACATTTTACTTGTTTTCTTAGAAATATTCAAATACTCTAGTTAAATGTTGGCGGTAAATTTGACTGGACCCTCAGACAAATTTCAAATACTGTAGTCATTTATAGATTTTAAATAAGTTAGCTAGTACGTTTTAAACGGGGAATTTGAGCGTGTTGTGATACGGATTCACTTCACTACACCGTTACAGGCTGACACCAGTGGCAACGACCTGTCATTAGTAGGATTATCGTAGCAACAACGACGATTGGTTTTGAACTAATAAAAGCGCTCTGTCCGCGAGGGTCGGAGCTTGGTAAGCATGTATTGGCTCCAGAATTGCCACAGTTATCCAAGTAGGATCGTGTCATCTAAGGAACCTCGACTGATTTAATGAGCCATTCTCGGTTTCACCGTGAGACAGTGTGAACTTAGACATGCATGGCTTAATATTTGAGACAAGCATATGACTACTGGCAGGATCAACCAGATAACTGTCCGGACAGACGTGCGTATTCTTCGACCATCTCGCGCGGAGAGGGAGACAGCGTTCTGTGCAGAGCGGATCTCGGCGGCTCCGGCGATTTTATTCTTGCGAGAACCACTGGCCGCCTGCCGACAGTATAGTGTCGTCTTTAACACTTCACTCCCCTATGGCAGTATATGATATGGACCTTCCTTTATTTTTATTATATACGATACGTCATGGCCTCGAAACCTAGCCCCTACAGACCCGAGTAGGACAGTCCTGAAGTTGCGATGTTTTGGTCATGTCAGCAGAATGGGAGAAGAATGGCTACCGCGACAAACAAGGGAATCTAAGACCCAACGATATAGACCTCCAGGACGACCCAGAGTTTGTTTGGGGGACAACATCAGAAAACCTCTGAAGGACCGAGGTCTCGACTGGAACCCGGCTAAAAGAAAGACAGCTGATATGATAGCATGGTGCTCTCTCTGGCTGGCCTATACACTCCGAGGTAGAAAAGGAACGACTAAAGAAAAAAAAACGGTAGGAATAGCAGCAGTAATAAATAGATATATATATAGTAGCTGCTTTCAGTCATAACTGACTATGGGGATGCGCCCCTGAGATGATAACCCTCAGCAGTTTTTTTTGTCCTGGTGTTTCTTACGGTGTGTTCTTTTCTTTTCTGCTTGTTGTTGTCTTTTCGTCCAAATATGAGGTGTCGCCGTAAGGAGCTTCC